>JAWLRI010000372.1:210995-245348 GCA_034781795.1 Crypturellus tataupa | reverse complement strand
TGGAATAGTCTGAATAAAGTCAGGAAAAAATTGTGTGCAGAAGTGAACTGATTGGTCAAAATAGATACAGTTTTTCTAATTTGTGGTCTAGTAACAAAAAAAGGAACATTTTGATGTCTATTTATCATCCATAAAAGTGCTCTGTCTTTTGGAAACATGATACCCATGAACATGCCCATGATACCCATATGCCCATGAACAAGGCATAAAGCAGGAATTCATACTTTGCATGCTATAAACCTAGATCATTTCTCCACCTCCTGCAAACCCAGAGAAGGGTCATCATGTGAGTCATCCTAGTGAAACGGAGGAGCCAAATCATCAATATCTGTGAGTTCAGGCCCTCTGGTAGGCTGCCCTTCACATAGCCTATGAACTAGAGTTCCTAACAGTGATTGGCAAGAAGTTCTATTTTTGAGGAAAAAATATTTAAAAAGCCTTTATCTACCCATTTAAGCTGTAGATCCCTTGCAGTTTAAAGTCTTGGGGTGAGTTCAAAACCCTTATCCATATAGCTGCTTGCTTGAAAAATAGCATCAGATGCTTATTAGCGGTAAACCGCAGCTTTGGAATTGACATTATTTACCTACAGGAAATTGTCTTTTTGAAACAGCACTTCATTCTGAATCATTCTGAGATAATTGTCTCAATTAAAAAATACAGTGGGCATTGCTGTGCGCCTAGAGATGAAAAGTTTATTGTGCTGTAAAAAAGTCCACAGGAGTTCAAGATATTCAACCACCTGCAGAACTGATGATAGAGAGCCAAAAATTTGGAATTGATGCAGGAAAAAGGCTTGTCTGCACACACATTCATTGTCAGACTCGACAGACAGGACACAGAGCTTTGCTCTTTCTCCCTCCCCTCCTGCTTCCCAAAAAGGAAACGCCAAATTTCTTATGTCTTTGAGTATTGCTGAGCTCTACATAAATAGGAATATGCTCACTGTAGAGAACTTTCAGCTATTTCCATTAAAATGCTAATTACCATCCTTTTATAGATCAGTTGTAGAGGATTTGGGGAACAAAAATAACACACAGAGATTATCATCACAAGGAAAAAAAAATCAAAGAAGAAAACATGACATTAAAAAATTGCTTCTAAATTTAGAAACTCACCAACATGAAGCTAACCATTTATTCTTCCTGGAGCTGCTCCATATATTAAACTGATGTTGAGAAGCCATGAAATCCTATGCCTCCAAGTACAGTTCACCATTTGCATTACTGAACTTTCATATATTGCTAGTGTCCTGTCTAAACTACCACAACCATCTTGAAAGAAAAAGCCCCAGTCTTTGCTACACAGAAATAAATAATGTGAAACAACAGCATTAAGCAACATAAACATAAAATTAACTGTAATTAAAAACAGTGCACATTTTTTTAGAGGAAATATATTACTCAGTTGTAAAATAATATGTTTGCCATTCACTCTAATGTTTCAACATTATGATTCAATCTTCTAAAAAGCTGACATGGAAAATAACAGCCTAATAAACCAATTCATCATAATGTGTAAAAGAAACTAACGGAATAAATTGTAATAACCTTTCAAAAACTAGCAGCTTTTAAAAGTATTAATTTCTACTCCGGATAATTGGAAAAGACACCTGGGTGGCCAGGCAATATTTTTTATGGGATTGTCCTGTCAGGCACTCAGATTGTCTTCAGAATCAGGAACGATCGTTTAGCACTAAGTGACAGTGAATCTTGCAAATGGGGTTTCCTGGATGGTGGTTGCCATAAATTACCAAACTGAACTCCCCTTCAAGGTCAGCGTAAAAGAAGGCAGATATCAAACAGCCCTCACAGAGGCCTAAAGTCGTCTTCAGGCATCACGTAAGCAGACACGGGTTGTGCTGGGTTCCATAATAGACTTAATAGACTGACAACACAAATTATTATCAAACTTTGAAGATACCGTTGGAAACTAAAAGGCTGAAGAATGTGTTCGGGATACTAGTTCGCAGGAAGAACGACTGTATAACACAGGTTGCTCTCTGGTGTATTGTAATATGTGCAATAGTATTAATTCAATAGCATTAAAATTGAAGATGTTGGGGGTGCTTCAAGGCACACATGGAAAACAAATTCCTAAAGAAAAGCCCTGAGTGTATCAGCTTATTTTCCTTTGAAATTTTCAGAATGTACTCTAGACAATTTTTTTCCAAATAAATGTCAAGGCCATTCGTGTTTATATAAAAGTTACTCCCAGTGTTTCTGATTTGAGATTACAGTTTTGGATTAAAGATAGTTTAGGCAGTGTTTTTTTTTTTTTTTTTTTTTCATAAGAACAGCCTGTAATATTGGAAACTTGCTAAAAAGTAATTTTAGCACTTTTTCTATGAGAAAAGATTATGAACAACCTGAACCTTCAGATCTTGAAAGAACTTTCTCTCTAATATGGAAGCTGTGTTTAAAGAGTAGCAAATATTAATTCAAGGAAACAAAGCAAAAAAAAAAAAAAAAAAAAACAAAGTGTAGGTGAAAGTTGCGACCTTCACATTTAAGCAGAGCTCCCCACCACTGCTGGTAGGAAGGGGCACTTTCCCTAGTGTCTAGTAGTAGACAGGAGCACTGTCTTAAAGGCTGCTTGTTCTTGCCTGTTCCAGAGCTCACACTCCAGAGGATGCAGCTAGAGGAAGAAACTGTGTTCAGTGTCCACAGGGTCCCACTAGGGTGGTGGCAGACAGAGCGCTGAGGATGCTTCCACCTTTGCTGTGTTTTGGTTCGGGCCATGCTCAGGAGTATTACAAGCCCATTGCAAATGCCTCTCATTACACCAAAATGTATCCTCATGGTAACAGGTGTTTAAACAGTTCCAATAATGAAGTATTGGCGTGCAGCAGCCTAATGGAAATCTTTAAGGAGATGCAGTTCACAAGGCAATGCCTCCGCTAATGCAAAGTGCTGACATATTTTCCAGTAGCCTCTCAAAGTGACAAATTTCTCTTTGCATCTGTTTCACTGTTTAGCTTTAAACCAGGAACAAATTTTATGATAAAAATAAATGAAAATAGAGGCTTGGGGATTTATAGAGTAAACTACAGCGTAACCACAGCGCCTCAACCAAACAGTCCTAACAGCATCACACTCAAAACTATGAATTATATTATATAGTATGAAATGAAGGTTTTTTTTTTCCACCAAAACTTTTGCTATTTTTACAATACTTCAGCAATTTCACATCAGAACAAAGTGATTTATCCTGCAAGAGCCATCCTGCAAGGACAGAAGCTTTGCTCGACAAAGGAAAGGCTTTACAATTCCTGTGGTTACACAAATGAATAAAACGACTTGTAAAATTTCATATTGCTTGTGTACCTTTCTTTGCTCTGCAACGCTGCTTTTCACCTTCCCTCCCCCTATAGTGAACTAGTCCTTCCTGCGCAATGATAATCTGTGTGCATAGAGACCTCACTGAACAGCTATTTCAGATAATTGCAAAGCTGCCCTACTCCTTCCCACTACCTTCACCTCAGTCCTGAGAAACAAAAGTGAAATTCTCCCCACAGCCGCTCTTCAGAGAGCTCGCATGTCTGAGCCGCAGTCAAAACTAGGTCAAACAGCCGGTTTCCACATCACATACTGACCTCTTAACAGTTCTGCTCCATGATATTCCTAGTGGGTCAAAGCACAGATATTTAAAAGAAATGAGAGGAATAATATCCTTTCCACAACTTTCTATAATCTCGAAATAAATTGGTGACATAGTTTGAAGTTCAGACTAAAGATGTGCTAATTATACAGGGAGAAATCTAATTAAGTGAGGCAGGAAACCCATAGCAACTATTGTCACATTCTTGTATGACAGAAGCATCAATCTGGCAGTCACTGCAGCATATACTCAATAACTGACTGAACTCAGATGCCTTTTCATCAAGACCTGCAAAGTTAAATGGGATACCAGCTACAACAACACTTAAACTTCACAGAATATATCATATCAAGCAGCTCTTCCTTTTCTCCTCTTTTCTTTCAACATATAAGCAAATTTCCAAACAAAATGCAGTTGAGCACACTTGCATGTTGAAAGTTTTGAAATGCCATGAGAATGATGTTATTCACTAATGAAAGGAGCTGAGGTTGTAAGAAATGTGCTGGAGGTCACTACACTCTGCCTGCCCTGCTGAGTACAGTCCATTGAATTCCTGTTTAAAAGAAAATGATAAAATAAGAGAAAGAGTGAGAAAGTGCCGGAAACTCCCGTAAGGAAGGCAGATGAAATTGTAACACTGATAAATGTTACAACTTTTACTGGAATTCAGTTGTTCCAGCACTCATGTTCCAGCACTAGAGGCTGCTAAAATATTATATTTTTATATTTTTCAATATCCTTCCCTTTACAAAAGAAAAAGCTAAAAATAGGAAGAGAAGTGTTAATTTCAGAATCAAAGAAAAGTATACAACTTGTAACAATGTCCACATGTAGGACCTTTTCAAATACATCTGCTGCATACAACTAACCAAAGCTTTTGCATTTATAAAGTTCCTCCAAACAATCCATGGTATGATTAGCATTGCTGGATAAAGATCAGTAGAGGTTTGTAGGAAGAATAATATGTATATATTTTAAAACAGCTGTTACAGTTAGAAGAAAATAATCATCTTTCAGACATACAAGAAAGTTGGTGCACTCAATGATATGAAAAGAACAACATACTCAATACAGCATTTGGGATGAATTAAAACTCCCTGCAAAAACACAGCAATGTTACATGCCTTATGTTGGATATTTTCTTCCCCAGAAATGTGAAGAAAACCTGGGCAGGACTATTCCAAGAAAGCAATAAAAAAAAGAGAAGGCACAGAAAAGACAACGTTTTGCAGGACATCATACACAACAGTAATGGGGAAAATCCACTGCACTAACTGTGCTAACTATAATGTACTAACTTCTGATTCAGCGATCACATCACTCTATGGGAAATCATGTGCACCACAAGTATCTTCCACTTATCAAAATTGCACTTATTGCCATTTACCAAAAGACTGACCTCTCCTTTCTAGTAAGAAGTCGAGGTAAGATATTCTCCGTACCCATGTATGAGGATTTACTTAAGCATAACCGTGCATTCATGAGGATAAAAAAAATCACAGAGCTATGAAGCAATTTCTGAACATGTCTACCTCATAAATTCATTAAAGTGGCAATGTCAGGGATGGACTTCTGTATTATATTTCCATTAAGATGTAGTAAGCCAGATAGTACTTTAGGACACAAAAATGTATTTAACAGATTAGGACCATTTTCTGAATAGCATGTTACATAAGATACCATTATAGATCCAGCAGATTCAGTAGTATTTGCTGCATAGTAAATCCTTTGTGCATTATCAGCTCAGTAATCTAAAAAAAAATAAAACTTAAAAGACATTATGTGCTATTATTTACACATGGTCTCACAGAACAATGAAGTTAAGAATACAGAAAAAAAAGACTGTTTTGTAGTCCTCTTTTTAAAGATATTTTACTGCCTTTCAGTATCTTGGATGCTGCAGCTGAGTGATAAAATCAGATAAATAAAAGGACTATCTTTAATAATAATTACATTTAATAGTTGACAAAAGAGGATACACTCACCTATGTTATTTTATTAATATTGATTTTACCCAAGAAGCATTTCCAGAGACATAGCCTGTACTATGCTTGCAGCAAAGAGCTAGAGAACGTTATAAGAACGTGTTACTAATCCATGCAACAGGCACCAGAGGAAAAAGTCAAACAAATGTAAATGCAGTAGCACACTGTGATGAAAACTGGAGTGTAGTAATTTCTCATTAATTCATATAATTCATATAAGTATAGACAGACTCCGTGTATGAAGGGAAGACAGTCATTTAAATATTATTGCTTGTCAAGGACACTAAGTCTTGAAAAGCTGTTGCAAGGTGAACATTAGTACAAAAAGGAATAGAGACATTCAGAGCCTTTGGAAACAATCAGAAAGAAGCGTATTAGTGACAGTATCAGCCAAGGCAGTGAGAATAGTTTGTACTTGCAGAAATTCAAGATTGTCAAAGACAAACCAGAAATACCATTGCCAATCCTGGGCACAAATAACAGTATGTTACAGTCAACTGAAGTGTGAGTTAATTTAGACATGGACACTTTCCACATGGTTAAGAAACAAACAAAAATACTAAACATTTTTAACTAAAAAAAATTAACTTATACGTGCTGCAGGAAAATAAGGTTGCTGGTCAATCAAGACAAAAGTTTTGTTTGTCACAGGGACAGGATTCCAATTATTTGTGAGGCATTAACAGTTACACAAGACCTAATCTTAAAGATGAAAGATGTGGTCCAGAGATCACTAGGATTAGAAATGGCAATTCTCATTCTTTACTATTTTGGTTAGGTCTGGATGAAAAAATTGAAAATTGTCTGTAAGCTGCCCACGTTGTTTGAACCCTTTGTAAAGCTTGTACTTCTGAGTAACAAGAGGTAACATCAGTTTTGCTTTGCACACTACAAATGAATAAAATCTTTTGGCTCGTTTTGGAAAATTATAGCCTGGAACACAGTGTCTAAGAAGCCCGAAGCTCTTAAAAGTAGTTTTTTAAGGTAGACACTGAATTTGACAACAAATCCTGAGGCAGTACTTGAAACACAGCTCTTTAGACCACAGTTTCCATTATAATTTACAGAGCAACGGCTCCTATTATTTACAACTGAATAAGCAAAAAAATGAATATTAGTGAAACAATTTCTATAAAACAATGACAACTGTAGTAACACGGAAAGAAAACAAAAACATAAAACTCCTCCCTAACCAAATAAAGGAACCTTATACTTTATTACAGTAGATTGCACCCAGTGTTTCTATGGATGATGTAGAAAACCTTTATAAAGGTTTATATATGTAAAAATATAAAATCTTTTATAACTAATTACTGATTACCTAATAGTTAATTACCTGACTTCAGGGAAGTGGTTTTTTCCCCAGTCAACAGAGAGATTAGCATTTCGACCACATATGGGAAGAAGTTATAGAGGAGATAGTCCTCTACATTCAGTGGTCAAAATGGGATATGTACAAAATAGCGTACTCTTCAAGATAGTAAGTATAAATCAGGATATCCAGGATCCCTCTGTAGTCAAGATTTCTAAACTAATCATTAACATTTAACTTCTTGTAAAACAGCCAATAAGTTTTCTCTTTCAAAATTTTCCACTATATCATGTGGGAGCAATTGTTTTCACAGGGATATCTCCTAAGATAGTTTTTTTTTTTTTTTTTTTTCTGATTGAAAATATTCAGCATGCAACAGGCTAAATTAATTCAGCTTTTAGGATATTTATTTGCGCATTTTTATAGGTTGATACCTATAGGAATACATAATTATCAATATCAAACATTCATACTCATGATATTTGAATATGTGCAGCAGCTGTTTTTCTTTCAAAGGAGCATAAAGGTCATTGGAAGACTAGAGGCAACTACTGGTTACACTTGTTTTCTTCTAGCCCAGAAAAGGAGGGAGAAAAGGAAGGTGAGAGATAAAGTGTTGTGCAATTGACTGGAGTCTGTAGAAGGTGTTGTTCTGGATCACAGGAGTACACCCACTTTTACATGCAAAAGAGGACTTTCTATCTGAACTTTTAATAATTTAAGTATTTAAGCATCTAAGTTGTCCCTTTAAAATTAGAGTCACATGTATGTTCTGCTTAGCTATATTACATCAGCATTTTTCTGTTGTTGGAGTGGTATGTTTTCTTGGAACAAATTTGAACAAGAGTTCTCTGAGTCTCTCTAGAGTCACAATTCCCAAAGCTTTGTTGTTTTAATTTTGGTTAGAACTGTTCTTCCTTGTACTGATGAAGTGGAGAATGGGGGGTATTGTATCACAGACAACCAACAGCTGAGAAACTTTAAAAAGAACTATGTGCATCTGTGTAAAAGAAAAGAGATGATAGTAGAAATACAAAAAGCCAGTTCTGTGTATCCCCTGTATTGTCAAAGAGTTGACAATAAGGACAGTCTTGTTTCTTTATTCTCTCTATGACATCAACAGATGAAAATATCCAAACTCTAAATCATGTGATGGAGGTGGTAACACATTTCTTTTCCTCCAAGAAGGGCATGCATTTCTGAGCATAACACTTTTAAATGTATAAAACCTGCTCAGGCTGTGATGTATAGTGTCTCATTCTGATCATTTTTTTCTGTTAGATGAATATATAGTGGGTCTGCATTTCAGTGTTTCTCCAAAAAAAAAGAAAAAAAAAGACCTAAAAGCACATGTTAAGCACAGGTCTGCAGCATGGAGCTTCAAATGGTGCCTCCCAATGCCCATCGGAGTGTGGATGCCTTGGCTATGAAGACACTCGTTGCACCCGGGAATGTGGAGGACTTATTTTAGATAACAGTCTTACATCAGTTGTAACAAATTCTTTAGTTTTTCTTGGCCATGACAAAACCAGTCAGGACAATCTGCTGTAGGCGACCCCGTTGGAGCAAGGGGGTGGACTAGACGATCTACTGAGGTGTATTTCAACTTCAACACTGTGATTCAACACTGTGATTCTGTAACTCTGCACCTTCTTTTTGTGCTATTGCAGTAGACAACGGGAAAATAAAACCTCTGTGTCCCATTGCATTTGGGTTCCCAACTATATTGTCAGAGACTATGTTGGCTGCCAATCAACAGATCTTTTTTTCTGGTCATACCCACCATATGCTAGACACTTTCTGAACAATTGGAGGCACTATACTTTCCTCTTGGAGCACATGGGAAAATTTTGCAAAAACAAGTGTTAAAAGTTTCCAGCTCATTAACAAAATGCTCTGGTTAGAGGTTGGCTACATCTTCCACACACATTATATGGACATGTATTTTAGTAAACAAACTAGTGTAGCCTTAGACACAGGTGTCCAAGGTGTGCTATGGGAGTCTATTAGGCCACTGTATTGCTTTATCCTTTAAAACCATGTTCTACCCTGACAGCTAGTAATTATATGACCTGCACTTGGGGACAATATAACCTGGCAGAGGGCTGACATAAATAGAAAGGAGATATTAAATAAAGAGATAAAATTATATAGTTCAAACAGTGACAGGGATATTGGCTTTCTTTCATTTTACTGGAAAGACTGAAAGAAAGCATAACTTAACCATAAGTTAGCATGTCGTGTGCTGAATTTGAATGGAATAATTCAGACATTGCATTGATCAGGAATAGCTCTAATATCCTAAAAGCGGAAACAAATTCTAGGACTGGAGCAATAGTTCTAGCCATAAAGTAGAACGCACATGGCAATGAATTTTTAATTAAAGCTTAAACCAATTTCCTTAAATAGTCTAAAGTTTACAAATTAAAGTTGTTTATTGGTTTTCCTTTAGAACAATCTATAAAAGCTTTCAGTTTGAACCTGAGTCAGCTGCAAACAAAATATTCATGATTTTTTTTTCTTTTTTCAATTTGAGAGAACTTTTCTATTACGTAGTATTTCTAATAGCATACATGCTTCTCATTTAATGTTAAAAAAAGAAGATAAAGTAATTGACATTGTCATTGTACTGAAGGAATTAGATCAATATTAGCTTGAGAGCTCCCATGATTCTTGCAGTTTTCAGCTTTAAATGACATTGCTGAATATCAAGTGTATAAGAAGTAGATGATCTGAGCATTAATTTCTCATTACTGTGGTAAGGTTGATTAACTTTATTGAACCTTCACCTGTATTTCTTTGGCAGGACTTTGAAAATTTATCTTAATTTTATTTTAATTACACAAAAAGTCAGCATGGTGAACTTTGAGCTCAGATATTATTAAATGTACATTTAAATTTTCACAGTTTACTTATGTAATGTACAATGACAAGGAGGCTTATTTTTTGGTGTGAAAAAAATATAAGTAATTTTAAGCATTCCAGTCTGAACATTTGGTCATATTGCTGCTAATAAAATCTCCTTAGTTCACAAAAGAAGGCATAATATTTAAATAAGCCCAGCAAAATATTAAATCAGCATGTATGAAACAAAAATGGGAAAACAAATCCTGGTGCTAGCATACTTGCTTCTGAAGCTCTGCATCAAACTGGAAATTGTTCCAGAGAAATGGTTATCTTTTACTAGACACACTTTTATAAGGTAGTTTTAGTTTTTTATTTTAGTAAAGAAAAGTAGTTGTTACAAATAGGATACAAATGATATAAAGATGATAAATCTATTCTTAGCTATTTCTTCATGTTTGGCTGCTTGGGCTTTGTATTTAATGAAAACAGTTGTTTAAATACGTCTACTTAGATTTAATTTTAAAGTAATCACCATGTAATTCTTGATGTTAATGCCATTTCACATTTATGATTTATAAAAGAGAATATAAAATGTATTAAAGCTTTGATCATCAGAAGGCCAAGATATAATCTGGCCTCTCTGTTGTTTTTGGCTGGTGTTTTTCTACAGTAATCTGTTTATGTTTGACACTATCACAATGCTCTAAGAAACTAATATGCAGCAGTATTAGACAACTACAATGACTGTAGAATGGAAATTTCCATTTGCTTTGGAAAATATTCATCACCACTGCAATGACAAAAAGCATAATCACTATAATTAGGTTGTTCGATATATAATGAATTTAGACTCATCATTCTTAGCAGGAATTTTCTCTAGTTTTCCCAACTCCAACTCAGATGTATTTGTTTGTTCCTTTTCCACAAGTCTTTGTTATTTTGGTGATTCTATGAGCTGCTTTGGAAATAATTTCTCCTTATACTTAAGCAGCTAGATATTCTACTATCAAAAGTTCACCAGTTCTTAATAATCTTATGATTACTTCATTGTTATAATTTGAGTATCCTTGCAATTCTGTGATTCTGGTAGTATAGAAGATGCTTATTCTGGACGCCACACATAGCACTCTGGGTGCTCTGGAAGCACTTTCCTTGGCATGAATAATCTTCAGTTCAAGACTTTTAAGACAAATTCAGGTCCCCTTGACCTTAATAGGCTAATTATCCTTAAGAAAAGTGTGGGTATATCCAGCCTGATTTACTAGTGGCATCTATACTTGGATGATATATTTCTGGGCAATGAGACACAGAAATGGAGAATATTCCTCCAAGGTTATTTGAAAATCTCTGTTCTAAAATGCCATAGTTGCAAGGTAACAACAGCAGCACAAGAGGCCAGGCAGCACAGTAATCCAGCAGGATGAGCAGAGAAACTTGTGAGTATGGAAACAGTTCAGAGACAAGGGCGGCTGACGTGCCCTGGGCAAAAACAGCAGCTCAAAGCCATGTTAACATCACCTGCTCCCGAGCTGCTCTGGCAGATTCTTAAAGGTGTTAAAAAAAAAAAAAAAAAACAAGGAAAAAAAATGCTCAGCTTAAATTTTAATTCTCGGCTTCATCCACAACACATTGAAATGCAGTTAACAGTAGCAAGTGTTCATACTAGATAAGGGAGTTGTTGCAGCTCCTATAATTGCTCTGTTTCTATAGCTGAGGCTGGCAGTGAGACAGAGCAGACACAGCAGGACATGGTTAGGACAGTTAGTCCCTTTGACAAGAATCTGTTACCAAGTGATCAGAGATGCAGCTCTATCACTTCTTCCGTGTATGCTCAAACATCAGTGAAACAAACATTTTTTCAGAAGGCAAGCTGCTTTTAAATTCATTTTTTTTGCAATGCTGATATTTGTAATATATTTTTATAAAATTCCAGCAATCAAGACAAGTATGAAGATCAAGAAGTATATAAAAATAACACCTTTAATCTGTAACAGGAACTGAGTTTTCTCAGTACTAGGAATGTATTTTTATTTAATGACTTAGACAAATCCTTTCCTCAACATACTCATCAGTTATGGATTTTTTTTCCCTTTTTCTCATAAATTTCATTTTTCATGGTAGCATTCAAAAGTTGTACCCAGAGTGTCATCAAATGTCCTCAAGAAAGTATTGATGTTTAAAAAAAAAAAATCCAAAGCTGAAGGAAACACCACTGTGTCCTCATGTGTGCCATCTGCTGGTACCCAGCTTTAGACACATTCTTGTTTCATAACCTTCCTGGTGTTTCTTTTAGTGACACTAACCAACCCCAAACACCAAGATCAATCATAGTTAAAGTTCCCTTAAAGGGCTCCAACTATCCAAACTTAACAGACACTTTCAAAAATGTCTTTGCCTAATTTTCTTCCTCTCTAAAACATGCTTTATAATAATGTTGTTAATAATGTATGTTTATGTTATGTTTGAAAAATGCTAGTTAGTATTTACATATTCCTTCATGAAAAATATTTTATTTCAGTGTGATTCAGCGTCATATATATGCATCCATCTGTGTGAGTAAACACTTCTTCAATATACAGAATATGCGTGTTCAGTGCCAGTGTTTTGTAAAATTTTGTCACAGCAAAAAAAATGTAGAAACAGGCATGCTGACATAACGGAGAATCACATTTTCAGACTGTAGTCACTTGCAAAACTGTTACAGACAGCATTCAATTTTTGCAGTTTCAATGACTAATAATATGGCAGATAACTACAATTTTAAATTTATGCATTTGCTGTTGAAAACCCATTTGCGCATACTATATATATGTATCTATGCACAAGTATGCATATACATTAATTTATATAAAAACAGTATAGGTGTCTGTGAGTTCATGTGGTTGTACAAAGCAAGAAAAGCAGCTGTGTCTGAACACTGTAGAGCATCACTAGAATTTTATGTTTAAATATATCCGTATGTGTGTCTTTCTATATATGCACACATACAATCTCACTTTCAGTAGGAGTATCAGTAGGCTGAAAAGTAGTTGAGTCACACAAGGAGCTGAACTCCTTGCTACTGTATTTAAGATAGACCCAGCCACCATTCCTCATGGAGAAGACTGAAATCTGCCTGATAACCTTATTTAGTCGATTTCCTGTAATCTCTGGAAAATAAATTATTAAGATGTTGAAGAGAGAATTTAAGAAAGGCACTATGTGGTAAAGGTATCTTTTCTGTATCTTGGAGCTTAGGAGAAAATATTCCCGGGCAAGGCCAAGCTAACGACTTTCCCACCGTCTGTCAGGAACTTGGTGTCTCTGTATACTGCTCCTGCACAACTGCGCTGCTTTTACACTTGCCACGAATTTCTTTGTGGTTTATCAGAAATGGTATCAAAATCACAAGGATGCAGAAAGACCTCAGCTTAGCCCACAGCTAGAAATGTGTTGAAGAAACATAACCTCTGTATACCCTTTTCTGTGTTTCTTCATTGAATTCTTTCTCCTCAGTTCAATCTGAGAGAATTTAAATTATTTGGAGGAGGAACCATGCCTATTTTCTCCTTTTCCGAGTGCTGATAAAGTTGTTAGGGCTAAGCAAGGAGAAAATAAATGCAAAGCTAAATAGACATACAGGGTTAATTTTGTGCAAAGAAGACATGGCAACATTCAAAGGAATGTTTCTTGAAAGGTCAAAAGGTTTCTTGAAACCTAAGCTGTGGCTACTGTGATGTAGCTGAGGCACTCTAACCCTATGCATGTCGAATCTGTGGGATCTCAGAGCACAAACGATGGCCATTAAAGTTCAGAAAATGTAAGGATGGTTAAGCAGAGTGAAAATTTACTTTAAAATAATCTCTTAAAATGATAGCCTATGAGAATTAAAACCTTGATAAATTCTATAACATGCACTGAAGAAATGGGGTGAAAGAATACATCTTCTAATCTTTTCCCCTTTCTCATTCTCACACATTGCTCCCAAAATATAAGTCTGACTTTTACAGTTTACCTATTCTATTTAGGCTATCTCTGAAATGGAAAGATTAGAACACATTGAACTGAACATGCATTTCTGAAAATGAATAAATTATACATTTTTAAAAAATAGTTAAATAATCTTATGAAAGTTTGCAAGGCACCAAACCATTAATGCTAAGCCTCTTACAGTTAGAAAAATGTCACAGTGGCACAATTCTGAGAATTATAATTAGGAGGAAAAAGACTGACATAGAAGACATTATTCTGCACAGTGGAATTTCTGTTACTTATATAAATAATTTGGTGCAATTATAATGGTGTTTAAAGATTAATATTGCAACTTTAGAATGATAACATTTTTAAAAATTGCTTTTGTTCATTTAATCTCCTGGTTTCACTGTTCTTTCATTTTCTAGTTAAATCTGAATGTCTGCAATTGGAAACTTTTTAAAATATTTCACCAAGAAAGCTCGTGGAGATATATTATCTCACTTTCATTCTTGTCCTGAGGCTATCATGTTTGACAGTAACGGAAAATACTTTCAAGGACAATATAATGACAGAGATGGAATAAATTAAAGGAGAGTGTAAACTACTTAGTTGTAGAAATAATTTGCTCTTGTTCTAAAAATGTAGCCTGGCATAAATGTTGTAAAGGCAAAAAATGTCTTTGAAACATAAGCAAGCTTTTAAAGAGACACTACAATTTGATTCACTGATAATTGTGTTTTGCAGGAACATTTTTAACATTATCCAATTAGCAGATTCCTCTGTAAATTTACAGTTTTCTATGGAAACTATAAAAAAATTACTAAAATGTTGCTGCCTTATAAATGTATTCTGAAAGTATTTAATGATACTATCAGCAGTCTCTTGTTAATAGAGTATGAATCTGTGGGACTACTTAAAACATAGTTGTTGCCTTTTTTCATGCTAAATACTGCAAATAATCCCCAATGTTACCTCTACAGAGGTAAGAGAAACCAGCTCTGCTGGGTATGGCACTCACTGGGCGAGAAAAGATGGGTTTAGAGAGTCACGTTCCTCGGCAGGATGTTCTGCTTGCTGCTGGACCAGATCCAGTTGAACATGTAGGAGTCTGATATTCAGCGGTGAGACGGTTACAGGGGGAGGCTCTCCTGGCTGAAGGACACATTGCCTGGCTCTCAACGCCTACCAAAGCCTCCACGTCACCACTTTGCACCCACTCCACCTTTCACCTCCAGTACCCGCGAGAGCCTGTGCATCCCTTCTCTTGGCCATGGGGAAAGCAACAAGCAGAGACACCATGGGCACACCTGCTCTGCTCAGGCTTGCCCTTGTCCTAAAACATGCGCTACAGTGATTTTTATGTGGCCTAAGAGCAATACAAAGACTATTGGCATGGAAAACCTTCCCATGTACATGGCATTTCAAAAGCAAATATTCCAGTATATTGGGATTTTGGATGCTGACGGAGCAGCACTTTCATGTTCAAGGACTAGATCTGACTGGAAAGTCCATGGCTGGACCCATAATGCAATAAAAATCCCATGTGGAATGGCATAAAATACAGATGCAGAGCTCTGCACCTGGGAATGAGACAGGAACTGCTCCTGGGAAACACGAAGGGAACACGAAGCAGTGGGATGCAGGGGGAAACCTCAGCCACAGCCCAGGTTGAAGGATGTGGTGGAGGCTGTGGCACTTGCCTACACCACATGGACTGTACAAGCCAACACTAAAAAAGTGCAAGTGCTTGTTAGATGCTTTAACTTGAAAACTTTAAAAACTTATAAGCCATAAACACTGAAAGATTATCAGTATCTCAGAAATAGTGAAAGATACATGAATTTCATTATTTATTTATTAAACATTGGTGTCAAAACCCCAGTGCAGGTATCTACATTCATGAAATTCATGAGAGTATCTTTTTTCTAGCTCCAGTCATTTGGCAGATTTAGGTGCCTACCATCCTTTGGCTCCTTTGAAAGATCTCAGCTACAAATAATATGTTGTGTGCAAACAAACATATTTATGGTTTGTTTTAGCAAAATTGATTAAAAATGTCAGCTGTCTAGCTTTATACTCTTCAAGAAGCATGATTTTAAATGCTGATTTAATCCTGCTTTCTTTCTTCTGGAGTTCTCCTAGTGTGAATTACTAACTGCTTTTGAAAATGTAAACCCATATGTCTTTCAACACATTGTTTAGTAGTATACATAAACACAGTATCAGGCAATTCTTTTCAGAGTGGCCATGCTACAAATGACTATGACCAGATTAAGTCATTTGAAAGATTTTATGGAGGGGAAAAAAAAAAAAAGAAACTTCAAACTCCAAACCAGAATGATGTTTTAGAAATACAGCTATTAAACAAGTTATTTTAAAAATATATATATTTTGTCTGTTTTGAATAAGAATAGCAAGAAAACTGAGGGTAAAGGATAAAGTTCAATTCAAAGGGTCTGGAAGACATGTTTCCTTGTGGAAATTATGATAACAGAAGGCAGTATAAAAGATGGGAAATAGGTTTCACGTCAGATATCTGACATAGCTTTTAACTGCAGCATGACTACTGTGGCTCTGCAATAATTACATTGATGAATTCTGCCGTACTTCATCCTCTATTCCCATAATCCCTTGCTGTTTCTTCAAGTGCTATCCCCTCTATATTTCTCTTAATACCTCCTCAACAGCAGCCTACTAAAAGGCTTTTACATAACCTATACAAGCCCCTTTTTATGTATTTATATTTTGGGGATATTCATCACCTATAAAACTGCATATTCTCTGGATACCACAAGATGAGGATTGCCCCTATTTTGCATAAATTGCTTTCTTGTTATTATTACAAGGCTTATAGGCTCAGCTCCTTGTTAACATGTCTCACAATAAAATTGAGTTTGTTCAGGTCACACTAGAGACTAACACTTGCCCAAAGATATTTCTGCGCCTATTGGCTTATATCCCCAAGAAATCCTCCTGGCAAAGCGATGTTAAATGTGTGTCCCATTCACCTGGGTTTGAGATGCAGGGGTTTTGCATTGGCAAGTATTTCTCTTTCTAATTTCTTTTGGTTGACCAACAGCTCAGCTGCCTAGGAAGGAGATTTTCGCCGGCACCTGGAAAGCTGCCATGCTGGGGAAGCCTACAGAGGGTAGAAGGTGGATGCATGTGGGTACAAGTTTTGTTTTTTTTTGCCTTTTGCCAAAGTTTTTTTGCAAACTTTTGCCAAAGTTGCTGCCATTTTGCCTATGGTTGTAAATTCTACACCAGGATGAAGGGTTGGGATGAAAGGTTGGGGATAAAAGGTACTGCCAGGGAAGACTCAGCCGTGTGTCTTTTCCTGCCTCCTGGTGAAGGTCAGCAGATCTGAAAGGTTTTCTCCCCAAAGCCCAGTATCATCCTGTGATGGGAACTCCCACCCACAGAAGAAAAATACTGAATATTGTCATCTGAAATACAGATGAATATGGATATTCCTGCTCATGCAACTGTATACAAAAGTG
Source organism: Crypturellus tataupa (assembly GCA_034781795.1). Taxonomy (NCBI): domain Eukaryota; kingdom Metazoa; phylum Chordata; class Aves; order Tinamiformes; family Tinamidae; genus Crypturellus; species Crypturellus tataupa. The sequence goes on along the minus strand of JAWLRI010000372.1, from coordinate 228,150 downwards.
TGTTTCTTTTTTTGTCTGTAACTGAACAACAGGACTATAAATCTTGTAGAAACTTGTTTTCTTGTTTTGTTTTACATTATGTTATAACAAATTTTAGGAATCTAGGAGTATACCATACCTTGTGTATCATTTGCTTCAACTTTCCGTTCATTTACAAAATGCAGCATATTAAAAAATATAAATTCCTAATTTGAGATGCATAATACCAAAATTCCCATTTCTCACCCTTCACATGGGATTTAAACTCTTTCTGAACCAATATGTACTACAAAAAGAAAGTAGTCAAGTGGGAAAAAAAATGAATCCTCACTCCAATAAGCAAGATATGTATATTCATATGTTCACAAAGAAATTCAACAATGTTTTTAAAATGAGAAAATTCTGGATATACTCCAGCTTTTCTGGCAGTTCCAGTAGGAGGTATCTGAAATTGCAGTTTCTCCATCACAGATGCAGAGTCATGATTAAGCAGTATACACACAAATAAGGAAACAAATGGGTCTTATTGTTCTCACTGTATTGCTACTAGATCATGGAGATATAAACAATTGCAGCATCCAGTGATGAAGCAAGGCAAATTTCCAGAAAATAATTCCACCATGCATTTTACTACATTATCAGCTTAAATAGTATAGAGAAAATGTGCTTTGTTGACTGGAATCAACACGTGACATTTAGCTTGATAGTAATGATATCAATTTCCTAATCAGCACTGCTTGACAGAATAACAATAAGCCATGTAGAGAACAGGACACACACTGAAAACCACTTTGTAATACTGAGCAAGAAAGCACTTTGTGTCAGAACGAGGGAAAAAAAAAGCAGACAAGTTTCTCAACCCATCCTTTCACTCACACATTGCAAGTGTAAAAAGGATATCCAAGCATCATTTGCCACATGCTAAAAAGGTCAACTTTTTAAAACTATCATTTTTTGTCACACTTAAGAATTTTACAAGTATAAGAGAGAAAAAGCTAGAATCGGACGGTGTTGCATAACAGATGGTCTGACTTTCACTTTGTACTTCTAATAGGAATGAAAATTTTCTTAAACTAGTAGTTTCCACAATGAAGCTCTTTACCACTGTCAATAAATGTATCTGTACAATGCCCATGTGAGATGAGACAGTATTGTTAGTATTACTGCAGGACAAGGAACTGACCTATACAGGTCAAAGATAAATCTTTAAAAGTATCAGAAAAGCGGAAGATCGGTTTGAGAAGACTGCATCCTCATGCTATTATGTGTTTTGTATGTATTATGTGCTGTGTGTTCAGATAAGAGTATACCCCTTAATTTCAGCTGCAGCTGGGACTTGTTCAACATTTCAGTTAGTCAGGACCCAAGTGTTTCCTTTTGGTTATCCAGATGGAGAGAATTGTGAACAAAACATTTAGTGATACGCTGTGATTTTTGTCACCTGCCCACTGTCACTAGAAAGCCAATGGCACAGAAAGGCAGGGAAAAATCCAAAGTAGAGGCAGGTATCTTCCTGTGGGCATAGCCGAAGCAACTCGAGAAGTTGTCCTCCCCTGCTGTTGCTACATCAGCAGCTAAACTATTTTATTGCCTTTATAAAAACTTCCAGCCTGCTTCATCCCAAAGTGTGCTGGCTTAAACTACCAGCATTTAAAGTAACTCAGCTGAGGAGGCAGACACCTCCCGCGAAAGGCTAGTAATGAACAGCTGGTGGGTAGTAACTTCTAAAACTGCTCTATCTACTTTTGAAGCCTCAGGTGCTCTAATCTTTTCTTCCTGCATTTTCTTGCCTAAGCCATCATATAACTCCTATTTTCACCATGTATGAGATTGGCATCCTACAGAGATTAGCATATTTTTTCTTCTGTGCATTGCTGGTTTGCTCTCAGTGCATAGTCCCTCCTGTGCAGTGAAGGAATCAGAGATCCAAAAAAAAATAGCATGTAATCATGAGCTAAAGGCTGTGCCGCACTCTATGTACGCAAGGGGAGCAAATTAGTGTTACATTAGGTCGCTCTTGTCCCTGGCTGCTTAATTTGACTGCACTTTAAAATAAAAATGTAACTTCTCCATACACTCTGTTTTTTTTCTCTCTCTTTTTTTTTTTTTTTTTTTTTTTTTTTAATAAAGGATGCCATAGTGTTTTGACATGCATGCAAAAGTGCCCAGAGCAGTCCAGCAATCCTGGAACACACACATCCCCTTTGGGTCACGACAGCTGAAGAGCATCCAGGCCAATTTCCCCATATTCCCTATCTCTAATATAGCACAAGTCCTTTCTCCTTGCCCTGTCAGCGTAACTGAAAGGAGCCAGTGTACCACTCTGTGGAGGTCCCACAAGAGGATGAGGAAGCTCATGAGGGAAATGAAGTATTTAACAACAAAGAAACCCTAGATAAAGGATTCTGGTCTGATTCTCTTTATGCCCCTGTGCCATACATTTGCCTTCAGTGTGCCCTTCTGTCCCTCCACAGTAGCTCTCTTACAGACTTGTCAAGCACTATCATTTTTAAACCCCACCTTTTTCACTCCCGTATTCCTGCCCATCACTCCCTGCATTTTATTCCTTGTCAAAGCATGTTTGGCTGCTCCTGCAGCATCCAACTCTCTTCAGAATGATTACTGACCAGCTGTAGTAAACATGAGAAGGAAGAAAGCCCTGTAAGAAGAGGCCATTCTGCTTATGCTTTCATACGATATCATAGTCCTTTTGTATTGTGAAACTCTAAATATCCAAGTTAATAACATGTCTGTGGGTTACAGAAGAACACCTGAGAATGCCAATGCACTTTCATTTACACACTAGGCTGGAAATAAAAAAGGCCAGAGGCGAGAGAATGAAGAAGACTGAAACGCCGTTCCCAGTTCAGTCTGCCCTTGTCTTTACAAAAGGCTAAAGTTATTATTATTCGCTCACACAGCAGCCCAATGGATTTGTTTGTGTTTTGAATTGTGAGCTTTGTAGTTATAGCATTTCCAGCTTTTTGTCATTTGCCTTGCTTGCAGAGCCTGACTGTGAAAGCTGGAACACGTTTACTCTGTGGAGCAAATGCAAGAGCAGCTTAATGTCATGAGCACAAAGCCATAACACATCTGGCAGGGTCCTACACTACCTAAATTTGTTACCTCTGTGTAGGAGAGGCCCTGAGGACATCATCAGTATGGAAGTACCTGAAGATGACTTCTGGAAAAGCAAACAAACAAACAATAAATGAACACATTCCCACTATACGCACCTTCCAGTGAAGCTAGGACAACTGAAAAACATGGTGAAAGGAAGTAAAATTTTATGTAATAGGTGATTCCAGCAAGTGGGAATTAAAACAAACAAACAAACAAACAAAATTGTAGTATCATAGGACTTAAGAAAACATTGTGGTGACGGCTGAAGACAGCAATGGAGGAATGGGCATGACTCACAGGTTAACAACCCCTGTTCTCTGTCAGCACTATACTCACACACATGGAGTTTATCTTACATATTCTTTGTTACCTTCATTCATTCTATCCTGCAGGCTGTAAACACATTTGTTATGAAAAGAATAAAATTGCACAAACTCTCTGTGATGCCCCTGAATTCTTGCTACAAGACTATTCATCGCCTTCACATTCTCATCACAAAGGCAGAGCAACACTTGTTATTATTAGATAACAAAAGAGAGCACAAGTGAGGTTGGAAAAATGGAAGAAAGAAAGCAGAAACATGGTGGTGGGGCTGGAGGGCAAAGAAAAGGAGGAGGAGAGACAGACACAACAGAGTGATGAGGCAGTTCAATAACAGGCTTCCCTTTTTAAGATATATTTTCCCTTGCTTCACTACTTTTTCTGTCATAATAAGGTTAGGCATTTGGGGAGTTTTGAACAGTGTGGCGGTAGTGATTATCAGAACAGTCTCATGAGTACTTTTAGCCAAATAGTCTTCAGAAGTTCCTGAGTCCATTTTGTCAATTCAATGGGAATTTTAATTGACTATTAAGATACAGCAATACACAATAAAGTCATTACTACACTGCTGCAGAAATACCAGCAAATTTGCAGTCCACAGAAAATGTGATTCTCTTCTGTGGGTTTATCAGAACTGCTGCAACAGCATAAACACCCTAGAGCAACAGTAATTGAGCATAGAGAAGAGCGTTTCAAATATGCTTTCCAAATATGCTATTTCCCCAAACATAAACAACATACAGTCAAAGTCCAACAATTAGAATATTAATTGTGCATGGGCCGAAAAATTTCTGCCTCCTATTCCTATATGTATATATAATAGGTCATATTTTTCTGCATGATGTGGGTCTTCAATGGGTTGCACACGGATAAAACAAAGAGTTAAAAAGTTGCATTATTAAGCAAAATTACCATATGATGCCCCTCTGTCCCTTTGAGCATATTTGCTCCCTTTTTCAATTCCAGAACACATATCCAATAATGGCAGAGATAAGATTTCTAGTCTTCTCAACTCTACAAGTTTACAGAGTGGGCTGAATTCTAATTTTGCTAGAGTCTCAGTTGATAAATCCAATAGTAAGTTCCTCCAAAGAGTATCACAGGAATACGCCACGAATATGGCCTATGTGTACGCGACACAGAGAAGCACAACAGTACGTCAGTTGTCTTATCAGCTCTGTATCAAAATCACCTTGTGGTTAAAGTCAAAAAAGCTTGCCATGATTCTGCTATCCTCAGGGAAGCATTTATACCAAAGTAAATACAGAACTTGCATTTTATAGAAATGATGAATTTGCAGGAAAGAATATATCACAAAATATATCATTTTAGCCATCTATTTTGGGAATATGAATAAACAGAACAGCATATCTTCATGCTACATTTGTGCTGAAGTAGCAAAGAAGCAGGAGTCCTTCCATTTAAATGCAAGTTTGCTTGTTACACAGCAAACATCTGAGAAGAAAGCATCACAGACTGTTGATGAGAAGCACAGAGACCATACATAGACCAAAATGGGGATGAATATTACACATTGCTTTTTGTCTCAAAGGACTTTATTAAAAACAAAAACATATAAAGTAGCTTTTGAACTAGATGTTGTTTAATTGTGTCCTCTTGGGAAGATGGTACAAGACAGACTTTCTTGCTTCCTTTGTAGTCTAGAGGGATCTAACAAGCTCTCAACAGATTCTCTTTGGTCTTAGAAGCTACTGCTGAGCTGCTGGACTCTATCTAAGACTTAGTGTCAAATTACGTTTAGCTAGCTCTGGATCAAGGGCATTTTGTTGACATCATTTTCACACTAAAAAAATGTATTTTAAAAAGAATATATAAAAGGATTCAGTGCAACAACTTCTAGATCTACATTCTCATTAATATGTCTCCAAGCATGCACAGACAGCAGCCTAATGCTAGAAAATAGTGTCCTTTAGAACAGCACAGTCTTCAATGGGCCTGACTGAAGTGAGATCAGTGACAGGTCTGCATTACTTTCTGACTTTTGGGAAGCCAAGGACATTTGCATACTACAGACCGCAGGTACTACAGACAGCACTGCAGTGAGGGTACTTTATAGCCCTTAGTCATGTACAGCCTCAGTTTCACGGACAACGTGCAAGGCATGAGAAGAGTTTTGAAGAAGAAAATCCACAGTAACTTTGGTAGCTAAGTACAATATAAACAAAACAAACAAAAATACAGAAACAGCCAAATGGCCAAATCAGATTGGACCAGCTTAGTTAAACAATAGAAAGCACCAATGGAAAGGATGTGGCTTAAACATTTATGCTGCCTCAGGGCAAATCCAGAATTTATCCTAGACTAACAGAACATCATGTTCCTCATTTTGGGATTTGTAGGTCAATGTCTTCAAAAAGATCAGCTATATATCAAGAGAAGGAGAGGAAAAAAAGAGTAGAGCCTTCCTCTATCATTCCTGTTATGCTTCATAGATTTATAGTTAGTGTCAGAGGAAAAAAATGCACACACAAGTGCGAGCATAAGACTTTCTCTAATGATTAGGCCCCCACTTGTAAATAGGTAAACCAGGCTCAGCTAACTGCTTGGCAGAAAACAAAAGAAAATGCTCCAACAGGAGGGCCTGACATTCTTGTGTTTATGACTTCAAATATTTTTACGCCAAGAGGTCTCAGAGTTATAGCTTGTAAACAGCAGGATGCTATCAAAATCAATGGAGCTCTTCTTGCAAACACCAGCTGAGGATCTGTCCCTCCAATTATTTATTTTCATTATGATATGGTAACCATACAGTCCATTGCTCTGCCATTCCATTGCCTTAGATTGATCTCTCAGATGTTGGGAAATATGATGAAAGAATAAGATGAAAGGGAAAGGAAAAGCTTAAAATGAGCTTACATAAAATATTCATGAGTGGTAGTAATTACAAACAGAAAACAGGAAATAAAAAACCCCTATTAGTAGAAGTGATTATGAAGTGTCCAAATTATCTCTGTGCAACTCCCCCTGAGGATTTTTTTTGAATTTGAAGACAAACCAGTCTTTTTGGTCTATATGCTCAGTCAGATTTTTCTACTTTTATTTACTTATTATATAACCTTACACTAGTATTATAAATTGTTAGTTAAAAAAAATCATCTCTATACCTTATTTCCACTCTCCACTGCAAACTCTGTCTACAGTAAAAGCAAGATGGTACCTCAGTTGTGGAAAACTCCTAAACTGTAGTATCTCTCTTTAGATGTTTTGGCTTGTTTGTTTGTTTTGTGCGTTTGTAAATTGAACTGACTTCTAGATATTGGTATCATCCTTATAGAATTATTATTTTTTTCAATATTATTTGTGCTTATTATTACAAATGAAGCCATCTTGTTTGGTGTTTGTTAACACCAGATGTTTAAAAGGTTGATTTTCAAATGCCAAAGGAAGAAAACTAACAAGTGTAAAAACTATATCTATTTCCTCTAGAAAGTGAAGAACATGTTGATTTTCTGGGAGATACCATTTTTTTTTCAGCTACACAAAATCACTTTTGTTCCATCATGTCTATCATGTCCATCATGCCTGCCCGGGGCAGACCACAGGGCTGGTGTCCTTCCTAGCTTTTGTCATGTTTCCTGTGCCACATGCTCCAGGTGACCCTGCATGTGCAGGATGGTTGGGCTAGATGATCTCTAAAGGTCCTTCCAACCTTAATGATCCTGTGATTCCTATGACCCTATATTTCTGTGGTGTGAATGCTAGTATTGTTTAACCAGCGTTAAATACCAGCTTGGTAATACAGGAATGACAAAATGTGTCCAATAATATTTGTACAGACTAACATATGCAGAAGAACTATTGGATTTGAATCACATCCATTACAAGGAGTTTCATCAGGTCAAGGCTGAGGAAGTTTGTTGAATTTTAGTATTAGTTTCCTGAGCTATGTTAGTCCTATTAAATTACAGAAAAGTGCAGCTAATTCCTGCCTGTTATTCCTTTCCATCATTTTAATGTTCCCATAAAGTAGTTTCCCCTTCCAATAGTAAACATAAGTTCACAGAAAGATATGAATTATACTTCCATGATGAACTTGTCAGTTTTTGCCATCTGAGCACTGCACTCAGCTTTGGAGACCACAGTACCCTTGTTAGGTTTCCAAGGCACCCTAATTACATACATTTGCCAGTGCAGAATGCTTTAATTTAAGCCAGCACACAATCAGATGCTGTGCTTTCACAAATATTCAGAAACATCATCTGCCATGATCAAGAGTAATTGAACTGATATCTACTGGGTTTTATCTGCAGCTTTGCTGCATAATATTTCATTTTCCTTAGAAGGCTTTAACACAAAGAGAGAACATGCCTAGAGTCCCACAGAGGTGTTTTGACATTAGGCTTAATAAAGCATGAAGAACTCATTAATAAATAATGTTCTGCGAGGTTAACAAATAAATCTGAATGCACTGGCAAAATTCAGAAGTAAACCACACCATGCACATGGCCAAGCTACTTGTTAAAATAATTGCAATGGTCCCATTTCATGAGTATAACACTGCATAAATTGAGCCACTGCAGCATAAATGCAGCACTTTAATTACAATGTTACCTGTCAATTTTTATTTGCACTCTCTAAGCTTGAAATGTTTGTAAACAAGCATTTATGACTCTGACAAAGAGATATTTATACATTGCTAAATTTGCTGAGACAGCATGGCTGTCTGGCATTTCAGAGGAAAAGACCTTTGATACCCACCAAGCTATGGTTCCTTCCATTTCTGTCAAATCTACAGGCTTGATAAACTTTGCTGCAGACACATTTGAGTTACAATATTCAGGAATGTGTCAATATTTCCATATGTCCTTATTTTCCAAGGTTAAACATACTGCCAAGTTTTAAATCAAGGTTTGAAGAGGGCCAGGCTGCCTCAAGTCAAGGGCAGAACTCCACTGACTTCAGTGGTAACAGGATGTCACGTGGGAAATGCAGGAAGGTTGAAGCAACATTAAGGTCTGAAATCGTCACGATTTTTTTTCTTAGTTAAGTGCCTAAGTTGGGAGCTGAAGTCACCTTAAAATCCCCTATAATCAATGCCAAGAGATGAAAGCTTCCAGAATGTGATTCAGATCTGGCTGTTGATTACAGAATCAGCTTAAAATGAGCAAGTTCCTAATTTAGTGACTTCTGCTACATACTTATACTTGTAGGCAGGCAAACTCAGCCCTTCCAGTGAGACCAAGGAATAGATTGGAGAGTTCATGTTTGGACCCATGAGATCTACACAGTTGGTCAGAAAATACATGCATAAGCATATATGTATAGAAGAAGTTTCCATATTTTATTTTTAGGTTATATTTGAGTTATAATCATATTCTAAATAAAGTAGTCATAATCTTCAAAAACTAGGACAAAGAACCCAAATTCAGATTCCCAAAACTCCATTACAGTTTTTGTAAGCATGGAAATTCTACATTCCTCTATGTTAGTTCACTGAATTTCAACTATCCTGGAATGACTGTTGATAAAAATACTTTTTACTTAAAATGCATATTTAGAATGCTTATAGAAAAAAAAGAGAGAGAGATTATTTTTCACACCTAACTGAGCTGCCAGATTCCACGAGTTACCATGAGTTACATGGATCAGTTAAGTCTAAAAATGACTTAAAATCTCTGATATATTTTATAGAAGCAATAGCTATTTAGGAGGGAAAAAAACTGATATTCTCCAGTAATATGAGTGTCCTTGCTTATTTCTTTTAGAGAGGACAAGAAAAATAGATTTCAAACTTATGCCATTTTTAAGATGAGAAACAAGAGAGAGAAAAAAAGGCTGAACCATTGCATCAGAGCCATAAATAGGGGTGACTTTCATATGACATTTTGAATTTTAGATAAAGCAATAAGTAGATTTTTTTTTTTTTTTAAGAACAGCTACTTATTTAAGGTTTTCAAGGATCTGAAATGTTAAATAAGCGTTGGTGATGTGGAACAGTGAGCAGAGGTGGAAAAAGTGCATGGCCCATTTATTCTTCATATTATTCTTCCATCTACCAATGAACATCATTTCCACCCTAGGTAACTTTGGAATACAAATGCATGCACAGAAGTAAGTGGAAATTGAAACAATGAAGTTTTTGGTGAATATGCTTTCCATATAATTAAAAAAAAAAGAAAAAAGAAAACAAAGCTTTTTAGGGAAGGAAGATTTAGACTCTAAAGTAACAGATAAATACACTGAAAAAACAATCAACAAAGTCAAGAAACAAAACAAAACAAAAAATCCGCTAGCAATCCAGTTTTTTAAAGACATTCCCAAAATTTAAGAAGCATCTCAAAGAGACAGGAGTTCCTGTGACTGTCCTGGCAGATCAAAGCAAGCCATTTTGCACTGCACTAACGTGGGAGTAAAAGGAGGATATTCACACTCCATCTTCTATTTTTTAATGACTCCAGGAGGCAGAGGCTGATGACCAAAGATTTCTGGAGTTTTCTTGGCTTCACAGAGCAGCCAGCTCAGCAGAAACTCCCAGTGGCAATGGGGTCTTTGGGGACAGAGGAAAACAAGGCCGAGACGAGTGGATCCCAAAGTGGATTTGCCAGCCATCCTTTCCTAAGAGGAGCCAGGTTACACAAAAGGCAAAGAAAATAACCCCCAAATTTCTGGAAGTGTCTCACGTGCCCTTTTAGCCAGCCAGGCTGCAGTCAGAATTAAAGCTTGTACCCTGAGGATTCAAGTTCTGAAAACTGGGGAAATTCTGCATTGTTTTCATGCTTTCTCTAACAAGCTCTATCTTTTAAGCATCCCTCCAGGAATATACACACAGTTTAGGAAAACATGCTTTATTCATGATAGCAATAAGTATAACATAGTTGCATGCATACCAATACTAGTCTTGCATTTTTAATTTTATTTCCACCAATAACTACATGTTCCTGCAAGTTCTTGAGTTTACTACACAGCTTCTAATGGAGATCATTTTAAACAGTTTTAATAATGTGAATGAAGCTGTGACAAGCTGTACTTTTTGTGAGCCAGCAAAGAGACTACATGGAAGGAATAATCAGGAAATATTTATTCTAGGAATGTATTTTCATTGTGAGGCTCAAAGATCATTCCAAAGCTTTAGTTCATATATACAAAATATATATGGGAAATACATACAGTGATTCTTACTCTCTCAAAATGTCTTCACTTTTGAGATAAACATTTTTCTGAAAAGTGTCTACTAAAAATCAAAAATATTTATTCATTGGTAAAAAAGAAAAAAAGATACTAGATGACCTCTAGAGCTCCCTTCCAACCTTAAGCATTCTATGATTCTATTGACTTTTACCATTATTTTCTTCTTGCGCACTCCCAAATGTGTGCATGAAGAAACACAAGAAAAAAACTGAGAGGAATGCATCTTACTTGGTCACATCATAACTTAATTTGTGAAGATTATTTGAAGTTTTATTTCATTTCCACCAATCAGTTTTCATTTCAGTAACTTGGACCTTCATGTATGAGTGATATTTGTATGGTGAGATCTCCTAGCATTTAAGTCAATTCTTTTTGACTTTTCTTCTACCAAATATGGAATTCTTAATTTGGGAAGATACATGGAACTCAACAATCCAAGTTCTTTGTTGAAAGGAGACTTTCCAATGTGTTGAGACCCTAAAAGTTCACTGTATAAGCAGAAAAGAGACAGATACTTTTGAGATCAAGACCGGTGCTTTCTATCCAAATATCTATCTACTAGTACTTTCTATTCAAAATGCAAATAGACTTGGAGCCTCTGAGGTGCTGCAGTTTGGGAACAATGTTCTCTTATTTCTGCTGGAATCAGAGACTGGCACATTGCTGTGCACAGCGACTTACATCAATCCCTTGTAAAATTCAGACAAAACACCATAGCTTAGACTTCATCTGAGAGGGATGGAAGAATTTTCTATAATAGTATTTTTTCACTACCTCATTTTCTAAGCTTAGTAAGAAGCTAAGATTGAAACACAAACAAACAAACAAAAAACCCCCCAAACTCCAACCCTATATTGCAGCTGCATTAATTGGAGGGGGAAGAGCTCTTTCATTCTCAGAGGCCACGACTGAGTAACATGCTTATCCGCATATTTTTCCAAGGATGTGAATAGTCTCATTGCAAACTAACGCTTGAAGGCACACGCCTAGGAATCTTGCTAAACTAACTGTCTGGATCATTTCTCTCTTTCAACCAGTTTTGTCTGGATCTCACCCAAGTTCAATCTGAGCCAGATGCTCTTCTCCAGGAGCCACTCTCCTCTAGGCAGTGCAACATCTTTGTGATGGCTCTGGCTGCATCTGTGGAAAATGAGATATACACTTGGGTGTCATCTGCAAAGCCTGCAGCATCTTAGTCCCTCTCTGAGCAGTCTCCTGAAAGTAGCGGAAAGGGGTGGAAGGAAGGGTTTATAGTCCTGTGGTAGAACTGCAGGTGCTAGATAATGGAGAGGTACAATTTTACCACAGCTGTTTTTTTAGGTCCTATTGGAATCAGATTTTGTGCCTTCAGGATATATAAGATTGGGATATATTCACTTGATACTTACAGAAAGAAAAAATAAAGTAATTCCTTATCAAAGACTGCAATTATAGCAAAAATAACAAAAAAAAAAAGCCGATTTCAAATTTATAAAGGTATTTTTAAGGGAAGACGATCTGCAAGGAACAAAGTGCTGGTGGGGAATTGAGAAAAGGGGGTATAAAAAGAAATGGTTGTGTGCTAATAATGGTCTGCCAGGTTTCCTGTTCGATCAAGCCCTCTAGCTGATCACTGCAGTCTATACCACTTTCTTATTATATTCTTGATTAACTATGTTTCTACGCAGTTCACCCTCTACCTCATGTGTGAGCGCTGTAAGATCTGTGAGATAGCATCCAGAGAGGTTCAACCTAGACCAGCAACTGGTGTCAGCCCATGGGTGCCCATGAGTGTCTGTGCCACAGTCCATGCACATGTCCATGTCCATGTCTATGTCCCTGTCATCTTCTGTGTGTGTGTGTGATACATGCTCAGTCTCACAAGTGGTCAAATCTGCAAGCAGGAGGGCAGCATGCACATCCATTACCCTGCAACACAGAGGTCCCAGGACATACTAGGCTGGCCTGCAGAGCCACTGATGAACACTGAGCCCACTGGAGATGATGGCCTAACATCTCCTAATAAATGCAAAAAGAAGAAGCTGAGTGGATAAGACTGGCAGTGGGAAACACAGTACACCATATAAACCTGCCTAGTTACAGTTGACAGAATGATGAATATTTTTTCTTATTCCAATGTGTTTTGACCATCATGTAATTTACATTTAATATTACTGTTCAGAAGACATTACTGAAAGAAGAACAGCTTTACTTGATAATTTTCTTGTTTGGTAGAACTAATGTATTAAAAAGGTTAATGTACTAAATTTACATTTTTCTAGACTCATAATTTCTTACGCCACTCTCTCCTCCCTTATTCTCAATATCTTTAAAAATAAATGATATAAAATAGAACTTCTTTTTGACAGTTTGAGTCAGAAAACCACACTTTTCCTGCTGATTTTCATGCTCTACAAGCTTTCCCATCATAAACCACTTTGCATATATTAAGAAGGAGTATTATATTAGATGAGGCAATTTAAGTGTATCCCATTTCACTTGGTGAAACTAAGCAGCTTTGCATTATAACTAAGGTGAGCTAATGAGAATATTCTTGAAGCATATGTTACCTGGAACTCAACTTAGCTAGTCATTCAACACTGCAACCTACGAGTTTGCAAAACGGTGGCAGGAATCCTGCTGCGAGGTAGATAGGAAAATTATTATAATCTGCATTCCTAAATTGAATGAGTATTTTGCTCTGCAGAGGCCTCTTGACTGCAAATAGTCTGAAATTGCATCCTGCTGTTTAAAATACTTTTTTTTAACTGAGTGAAAATGTCCACATTTCTTTATATCAAACACCTTTGAAATCATGTGCGAGTAAAATTACTGAAAAAGTGGCTGTTGTTTATCCTTCACTTACTATGGTAACAGCTGTTTGGTATTCAAATTTTGCATAGGGGGGAAAAGGATCCAGAATTTATGGTTTGATACTTTGATCTTATTTATTTAATTATCAGCTTGATAAAGTTTATCATCATATCTCCATGTTATTTCTCTTTCGCTGAAACAAATTTCATGGTTACAAGTGTCTTGTTTGGTACAGAGGAAACTGATAATAATACACAGTGTGAAAAAATTCAAAACTAGAAAAGGTAACAAAAATGAAAAAAAAAGAAAGGCTTAGAGGTAAGTCTTAAAGGTCCCTGCAGTATTCTGAACAATTGTTTTTAGCAATGTAAAAACAACAAATACTTCTGGATAGTTTGCTTTGCATCCTGCCTGAATGCCCAGAGCAAGGAAGTGGAGGATTAGAGGGTTTAGCTTAATCTCCTCAAATTCTCTATGCTCTAAGTAGCTTCCAATTAAAAGATGAAGGGTAAAGGAGGGCAGTGGGACAACCCTCCCGACCGCACTACTCCACAGCCGGAGCCTGCAAGTGCTCTGCCTGTGCAACACGGAGCCTCGTGCATTCAAGTTAAACAAGTCACGGCTCCTCCTCTTGCTGGGAGGGTTAGAGGCCCAGCACCCAGCTGGAGTCTCTCCACCCCAAAATCAGGTGTCTGTGCTTTTAGCTTCCTCAGAAAAAGTATCCTCAGCTCATGCAGTTCCCTTCAATATACTTTGATGTTGCATGGGACTTTGGCAATGGGGCAAAATCATGCTGGGAGCATGTGAACAAATCCTAGCTTGGACAAACAAGAGACACAGCTCAAAAGCCAAATCCAAGCCCTATTAACCTACTACAGATATACAGATACGGTTTTAGGCTTCCTGATGAGGCACATGAAGATGATTTGGTTAGCTGGCTCTGGAAAACAGATCTTAGCAAAAAGACAGCAAGGTAGGCAAGGGCAGAGATGAATCTCACACATAACACTCTTTCCAGAAATTAAGATGCCTTACTGTTCCCATCTAAGAGCAGGATTCACAACTGTTTTGGAACTCTCCTCACAAAATATAATTGACAGAAAACTTCTCCTTCTTCCCCCCTCATTAGGTCAATCAGGCAAAATAAGGGAGGAGAGAATTCATTGTTGCTCATTCAAGAGAACACTTTTCCCAACCGCCTGGAGGCTGTTGTAACTTCCCAGGTATAGTCCATATGCTGTAGACTTAGCAAAAAAACTCCCCAGGACTGATTTTAAATATGAGGTTATGCCAAGCATTCCCACATTATAGACAATCAATTTTTTTATTCTTCTTCATTAAATGCAAAGTTTACTTTCACTTAACAGGCAAAGTAATTATTCAGTATAAGCACAACTTATTTATTTATATGAAACTTATTTCTTACTTTTAGTATATAAGCTTTTGACATGCTTTGTGGATAAACCTAACCACACTTGCATTTCTGCAAAAGGAAAAAGTCACAATTCATCATGGACTAATTAGACAGATGAAACTACTGATTTTGCAGCCATTCAGAGAATAGAGCTCATTTGTTCTGGTTTGTATTGTTTAAATAGACATATCTGTTTCCTGTCCACCCTGACACCCAGGTGTTTCTCAAAAAAAAGTAGATTTTATTTTCTGTTATACCCTAAACACCTATACCAGTTACTTATTTAGGAATATAGTCTTCTATTCAGCATTTTAAGAACAAATACCTCTCATTTCAGCCCTGGTGAGGCCATATCTGGAGTATTGTGTCCAGTTCTGGGCCCCCCAGTACAAGAGGGATGTGGATCTACTGGAGAGAGCCCAGCGCAGGGCTACAAGGATGATCAGGGGCTTGGAACATCTGCCCTATGAGGAAAGGCTGAGGGAGCTGGGCCTGTTCAGCCTGAAGAAGAGAAGGCTGAGAGGGGATCTAATCAGTGTCTATAAGCACCTCAAGGGAGGTAGTGAAGAGGATGGGGCCAGCCTCTTTTCATTGGTAGCCACCGACAGAACTAGAGGTGATGACCACAAACTGAAGCACCAAAAGTTCCACAGGAACTTAAGGAAAATTTTCTTGACAGTGAGAGTAACGGAGCACTGTAACAGATTGCCAAGAGAGGTTGTGGAATCTCCTTCTCTGGAGATCTTCAAAATGCACTTGTACAGAGTCCTGTGTCACACGCTCTAGGTGACTCTGAGTGTGCAGGGGATTGGACTAGATGATCTCTAGAGGTCCCTTCCAACCTTAGGCATTCTATGATTCTATGATGATTCTATCAAAGAAAGTTAATTCTCCAGTCTAATAAAGTTAATAATGTACAGAATACATGAAAAATAAGCTATATTTTTGCATAATTTGCCATCTAAAGTTATGCATAAGTTTTAATGAAGGAGTTCTTTTATAATGAACGCCTACTTTAGGAGCAATACTGCAAGCAAAATGAACGATACCTAGGATCTTTCTGCATTGTCTTAATATAGTAAGACTGTCAACAGTTGCATTGAGTTCTAAGATTCTGTAATCCAGTACGGTATATATTTATTTAACAGCCAAAATGAATAAAGGCTACACAGATTCCCCAGGTAGAAGTATACACTTACCTATATATGTGCATGCAATACAACACAGTAGAGTTCACAGCACTTCTTTGACCTTTAGTAAACAAGATGTCTTTCGTAGTTTAACTGACATGGTTGAAAGCATACTCTCAAATATATATGACATCAATCACTGTTTATCAACCTAGGGCTATGTGAAAGCAACAGAATTGAAACAAAGCCTTCATTGGTTAAACAAAACAGACTTAAAACCTCAAGCTTTTAAATAATGCACCAACCTTTGTGTCCTTACATGCATCCAGAAAGTCCAGTACATCTACCTTTGATCAAGAACATTCAGTAAGAATATAGCTCATCTACTCCAGTATTCAGTCACAAGAAGTCTTCAGGGGTTATTAAATAGGCCAGTGAAGGGATAAAGCAACTCCAGATATGTAGATGGAAATATTAAACATCGCTGCAATGATGTACTCCTTGTTGACTCTGTACAAAAAGAGAAGATGCTTGTTACATATTTGAAGAAGAAAAAGAAAAAAAAAACATTTTGTGTTTACATCTGAAAAGTAATCTTGTGAAGTAGTGCCCAAGAGGTCACACTTGCAAGTTCAAGGTTTTGAAAATATTGTCCCAATACTTGTAAACATTGGCAGCATCGAATCGGGAGCGCAGCTTAGGGAGAAAGGGAAAGGAAAATTTACAGAAATTGTTTTTCACTACCCTTTCTACTATTATTCTCCTTCCTTTTTGCCTTGACATTGAACAGAAATTTATTTTATAGGCATTTTGCAAATTACTAATAAAATATCTTTACAACGAAAACAATTGAGGAAATGTTACTAACACTTATCCAGGATCATCTTTTTCCCGCTTTCTCTACAAACTGGATAGATTTATAATCTAGTCATACCTCCATATTGAAGAAAAGAAACACAGATACAAATGTGAATGTTGCATTTATTTGTAATCTCTATATTACAATTTCTACCTTTAGTCAAGAAAAACATCTATTTCCTTTCAAAGTAAATCAAGCCTCAAGCATTTGGGAATAATGCTAAGCTCTAAAAATTGGCAGTTGCAATGCAATCTACCAAAAGACATTAACTCAGTAAAAATTGTGTCAGTCTGGAAGGGAGGACGGGAGAAAAGAAAAAAGGAGAGGAGAGGAGAGGCGAGGAGAGGAGAGGAGAGGAGAGGAGCGGAGAGGAGAGGAGAGGCGAGG
>JAWLRI010000372.1:118578-210890 GCA_034781795.1 Crypturellus tataupa | reverse complement strand
AGGAAGGAAGGAAGGAAGGAAGGAAGGAAGGAAGGAAGGAAGGAAGGAAGGAAGGAAGGAAGGAAGGAAAGGAGGAAAGAACCTCGTAAATACAGATGTGTGCGTATGCTTTGAACTTCACAATTTCCCGTTGTGTGTAATGCATCAACAAAGAAATGTTGAAGTGTACAATGAGAAAACTGCAGAATCTAGTACAAGTCTAGGAAAACATGTTCATTCTTTTCTTTGCAAGGAGAAATCTTTATTAAAATAATTTCATTTACTTTACATAAAGTACTTACTTAGCTCAATATCAGTTTACTTCTGAATGATATTACCTGTATGATAGATGATTTATAATACTGGATTATTCTCTTTTTTCCTATCAGAAACATCTATTTATTAATAATTTATCATATAAATGGGTTCTTATTTAGCAATTAAAAAAAAAAAAAAAAACAGGCAAATCAATGTCAAAGGACAGGACACCAAGCAATATTTTATTATGATACAATCATTCAAGCTTGTGCATTAGACTGAGCTGGGGATGTCCCTAATGCCCTCTTTCAGCAGCTTAGTTTTGTAGAATGTAGTTTTGCAGCTCAGTTTTGTAGAATGGTCCTTGGAAAATTACAAAGGCCTGGTTCTTCACATCCGTGGTAAAGATTGTAGGATTGGATCAAAACAGCATTTGCCTTCACACATTTGTGAGAAACAGACAATAAGCGAATGAAACGTGCAAAGTCTTTAAGAGGGAATACAAACTCTTGCCTCATCATATATGTCATACTCTGAGTTAAAGAATTTACAGCTAAACTGATCACAGGAAATAAAATGCATTCTAAGGGCTTTGCTCTGATAGCCTTCACTGCCTTTGATGCCTTAGAGAAGATAAGGGGAGATTTGGACACATTGGATATATTTTGGACATCTTGGTGGAAAATAGAATATATACATTTCCCTTCTTCCCTCTCAGAGGATAGCAAGAATTAAACAACTTACTTAAAAACTTTCAAGGAAGCAAACAAACTCACCAAAAAAGAACATTGTTTTTATGAGTATTCTGTCATTACAAACGGGACTGTTTTCCCATGAGAATTAAGGAGACGTGGTACTAATGTGCTGACAGTGTGTAGACTTATTTATGAAATTGATACTGTTCAGTTTGAATGAACAAAAAACCTGCCAAGAATAGATTCTTTTTATATTTGGTAATAGATAAGAATTTTCTTTCTGTTATGTGATGAAATGTCTTATTGATTATAAACAATAAGTGTCAAGAATGACAGATCTACCAATAAATTCAACGGTTCAACACTTAGGATATATGCAAATATCAATATATGCATGTTTAAATAATGATAACAAATACTCTAAATTTATTTAGTATAAGCAATTAAAAAAATAGATACAAAGTGAAAAAATCAAATTAAGTAGGGGAGCATCATTACTTTTGCGGGAGGGTTATTTATTTTTTCGTTTAACTCTTTGTGTTAATGGGAATACTACAGATTTTCTTCTAGTGACTGTCCATTTTTTATGTAAATTTATCCAATGTATCTAAAAGTAGATGATGACTATGTACTTTCAGGCTATATTGGCTCCATCATTTTTTCGGTGCCTCACAAAAGAGCAAAGGACAAATCACTTTTATTCTTTTCTCATCAGAGAAAGATCCCTTTCAACAGACTTACTGCTTTTCTGCTAAGTGTGCCAGCACTAACATCAACACTATTAACTGGTTAATTGTGTGACTATTGTTGTATGTAAAGCTTCTAGCTGGTTTCTTCATAATAAATACACCCAGACCTATCCAGAATCTCTATCAATATGGGAAAAGTAAAATTCTTAGGGCTGCAAATCTTCAGCTTTTTATTCTTGAGTCCTGGGTCCTGGTTCTCTGATCATGGCCTCTACATCCCCTTATTTTGCTCCTGGTCTCTCTCTTGGAGTGAGACAGCTGATTCCCCCTGCAATGAAACCTAGAAATCCTTTTGGACAGAGTTCACTCTGGAGATCACTCCCTATGGGCAGTAGAAAATAGATCTTTCCACACTTGATACCTACTATCCTGCACAGATCTTCCAGGGTAACCCATCTAGCTGTGGGCCTCTGACCACATGCCCTCATGATGATGCGTGATAACATGCCCCATACAACTCCTTTGCATTTAGCTATAAAAATATCACTCTGGCAGTCTGCAATTTAGCTATTACATCATTCCAAATACATTGAATGGAATAAGAAAGTATAAAAATATTAGCTACTGCTCAGGAACATGCATATGCTGCACACCATTGGCATCGAAAGGAAGGACTCCACTCAGTTCAGCATTAGTTCTCATAGCAGGAGCTCCAAAGAGCCAGCTCCACTGGTACCTAATTCAAAGAGGAGTAAAATAACGCTGTAGAGGTGAGTTTAGAGGAAATTTGTTCTCTTCTGCTCTACAGGTCTAAAAAAAGGGGTCAACAGAGGTATGACATATCTCACACTTGACTGTTAAAAGGGAAGCCAAAAGACCAGCAAAGGTTTTATCTGCCTCCTCTTTACCCTCATGGCTGTTATTTTTCCTCTGCCTTTCTACTATTCACTTAGTAGAATGAAAGGAGGAAAAGGGTCCAAACAATAAAGAATAACCAATGAGTGGACACATTTCATTTGCCCCTCTTAAGAGAGTAAACCCCTCCCTCAGCCACTTGATAATTTAAAAGCATATGAAAAGCTTGTTGACTTCAAAGCCAAGGGTATTGGCTCATTAGAAGCTCTTCAGGAGGAGTCACCTGGGTTGCAGAATGCCCAGACTCAGCTGCCTCCCACCTCTATGAGGGCCATGGGAGAAGCTCTTTCTGTGTTGTCTACTGTGGGCTCCGAGCATTAAAATCTTATGTTAAGGTTCACTAATGTGTGAGATCTGGTAGTTGTGTATTTTTTTTTCCTTAGCAATAATTTTGAGTGGGGTTCATTGTCTTCTCTGATCCTGGTGGAGACACTTTGTATTTGTTTAAGACTTATTTTAAAAGAAAGAAAATCTTACACAAACATATCAAAGAGGAGAATCACCTGATTCTAGAAAGAAAAAAGAATAAAAAGAAATATTCTAGCTAATATTTTTAGGTCAGACAATAGCAAGTAATTAAGGAATTGTATATTTTAAGAAATGACCTCCTTTTTCTCCCAAGTTATTCTCCCAAGTTATTCTCCCAAGACCAGGAGAATGTTCCTACTTTACATATTGCATTGTAAAATAAAATGAATTAAGTTAAACCACCACAGCTGAATCATATGTGTTGCATCAACAGAGTAAGACAGAAGACACTAAATATCAAAGCATAGGAATGTTTTTTTCCCCTTGCTTATAACTGTGATCTTTCGCTATCTCGAGTAGTAGCTACCCCAAGTAAGCAAGTCTAAATGCCAAAAATTTTTCAAATTAAGACCAAAAGAACAATACTTAAAAGGTTTTAGTGTTATTTTGAACTCCCAGAAATGATAATTTAATAATTAAGTAGTTCTTATGTATGTGTTTCTAAATTATTTAATGTCTCAGCATTTTAGCTGAGAAAAGTTCTGTCAGGTATTGAAAAACTAAAAAAATAAAGGTGAACAAGAAGCAGCCAATGGTCTATGTTTCCTTCCAGACATTACTGTGACAAGAGTAGATAGAAGAGCTGTAGCTGCCTCTGCGGCAGTGAAGATCTCAGGGATGCTCAGGCAGATGCAAACCACAGTCAAAGCCTTTCCCTGCATGAACAATAAACTTTGTTCAGGTACTAAGATGTCCTTTTTTTCACAAGTGCTATGGATGTAGGGAGATATCTAACATCCCTTCTACATGCAAAGCAAACCTAGTAAAATATCAAAACATTTTCAGGTGTGTCCTTCTCAATTTGACTTCCCCTGCTACTGCTGCATTCACTCTTCCTCCAGTAGGTAACACATCTGATATTGCTTTTGGGAACCCTAGAAATTGTGAGATGATTTTGCTCTCCAATTCTACAAAAACTAAGCAATCTATATTCACATCACCATCTGCTAGCAGGATTCTTGAGTTTCGAGTGTTCTTGCCTCTTATATCCCACTAAAAATATTCAGAATTACTGGGACCCCATGACTGCTAGGAATAAAAAGAGAGTAAACTATGAACTTCTGTGATTCCTGCCTGCATATATCTTCACCTCTGTCTCCCCTGTGCTCTTAGAAAGTCATTTTCATAGTAACCAGAAGTTCCTGATCCCCTGTGGCATTGGTCCAGTACATTTATCTCTGGGGTAAACTCTCTTTGACAGATCGTCTTAGGGCAGTAGCCATGGGATGTTCTTCAGCACAGAGGTGCTGACCACTGACCAGAGGTCACCACTGACACTGAGAACCCTTGAGCAAATCTGGGAGAAATTGCTGCAAACTGTTGCTATAGACTTTCTATCACCTCATTTGCCACATAATTTACATGGTAACAAACCCATTCTGCATGTGAACGCATGTAGTATGTGAACAACCCATTCAGAAAAAACACAGCTACCCAAAGGGAAATAATCCTCGTATCCTGTACATGCT
Organism: Crypturellus tataupa; assembly: GCA_034781795.1. Classification (NCBI taxonomy): domain Eukaryota; kingdom Metazoa; phylum Chordata; class Aves; order Tinamiformes; family Tinamidae; genus Crypturellus; species Crypturellus tataupa. The sequence goes on along the minus strand of JAWLRI010000372.1, from coordinate 206,357 downwards.
GTGTATTACCCATTCTGCTGATATTCAAAATGCATCAGAAAGAAGTTAAACCTATAATATAGTGTATTACCAGCACAATACTGCCAGTATGAAGCTTAAAAATAAGCACAAGGTCTACATCAACAGGAACGCCTAGTCCATTGAATGGGAGACCTCATCACAAACACAAAGTCAAAGGCATCGTGAAGTCAAAGGCTCAGCAGCAAATCTATTTTCAGAATGGTACATATCCGATAAAGAGGTAGACCCATCTCAGCAGAGAGATACCTACTATCATGTTAGTGTGCAAGATGACACAAAAACGGGCAGGGAGAGGATGGAGCTAGGACAATTTGTATTGCAGCCCTGGCAGTTGAGTTCACTGTCCTCACTGGGAAGAAAAGGCTGCAACACATATAGACCTCTGGTAGCTTTGTGTGACTGTTAGAATATGAAGTAGACCAGTGGGACTCATCAGCACACTACAGTGACAACCTATCCCAAAGACTTTGTGAACACAGCTTAGGTGTGTATGATTTAAAAGAAATACCGGACAGATTCATTAAGGGGATGTTATCCATAATATATGCATTCCTGAAGGCATATTTATTTAAGTATCTGTATTCATAACTCTATAAATCTTTCTGGGAATGATGAAGAGGGTAAAACCAATATGGTGCTCCTAAAGTTTTTTCCCTTAAAGCCTGAATAAATCTCTAGAGGTCCGTTCCAACCTCAATTGTTTTGTGATTCTGTGATATCATCTATTTCAGCCCTACTTAGCAAGATCTTTCCAGTTAGTGTCTGATAAAAATCACTGTAAGAAATTATTTCTTCCTTTGTTTCCTACCACATGATCTTAACGTCAAACAGGATTTTCATTGTTTTCATATTTGGGAATGTTTGGGAAGTTGTAAAGTTTGTGTTGATGAAAGCTGTCATATATTCCAGTTAACTGAATTATTTAGAGAGAAGACAGAGAGAATAACAGGAATCCCATTTCTGGAACATATGACATACAAGAAGAGAATGAGACCTTACTGTGGATTACTGTTACATAAAGGGAGCATGTAGAGAAGACAAAAAGGAGCCAGAATCTTCTCTGAGGTATGTAGTGGGAAGACAAGAGGAAGCAGTCTCAAGAGGCAGTGAAGAAATTCTGATTTGATATGAAGAAAAAATATTTTACTGTGAAGGAGCCCAACCATTGAATGTTGCCTAGAGAGTGTGGAATCTCCATTCCTGGGAATGCTCAAATTTCACCAGAACGAGGCTGAGCTCCCTGCTCTAACTAGCCCTTCTTTGAGCAGCGGGTTGGACTGGAGGTACCCATCAGCAGGATTTCCAAGGAGCGGCTTTCTGCAGACATAATGATACTGTTTGGTGATCTGAGCTGACTCACAAAGATGAGCAGGTGTTAGATTAGTAAATACATTTTTATTATAAATATCACTGTGGCTCACCTTTTCAGTATTTTTGTGGGGAGAAGAATTCATGCCAAGGTTTCAGGATAGCACCATCATATAAAATGAGTCAAATGACTCATCAGCTTCTCTCCTTAAATGAATAAGTGTATATAGGTTGGCTTAAATAACATCCATTCCTAATTTCTCTGATTGGATCTAATTTCTCTGATTGGACTACTCTTTATTTCAACCATGTTTTCAGTGCATTCACACCTTCTTTTGTTGAATACTTCCAGGCAAGGCAGCAAAACCAACACTATCCTCTATTGAGCCTTCTGGAATCTGATTTAATCCCACTCACACAGAGGCAGTATTTCTCTGTTTGATCTCAAGTCTTGCCTACTGACTCCTCCTCTCTGGAGTGCTGCAGTCAGCCACACACAGCATGTGCAACTGAGGCCGAAGCAGGAGTTTTCTACAGGCATGGAAAAGAGCGTGACCAGGTGCATTAGGTGGCACTTTGGACATGTAGGTACTGTGTGTCTATACAGCCGGCAAAAGCAGGCTGTCGTTGACCAGCTATGCAAACAGCACAAACGGCCTCTTTTTCCCAAGTCAGTTTTGCAGACAGCTGAGAAGAATGCAATGTAGTTGCCTGCACTAACGCAATTATCTTGCTGTTTCCTGGTTTCCTTGATAAACACACAGAAAGAATTTCTCCATACTGCATGACAGCGGTGGTTGAGTCAGAGCAGCAGCCTTTATTTTTGATCTGCTTTTATGTCAGTTCCCATCTCTTCCAAATCTGCCAGCTATTATCATATTAGCAGCAGATTTGGAAAGTGTTATTCCATTCCAGACCAAAACTATGCAGTCCAGTCTCAGATGACATGGCTGACATTTCACAGTGATCTCCTCTCACGTGTTAGATTAATTAAACTCACTCTGATTAATTAAATTAAGAAGTTTATTTTATTCAACCATCTAAAATACTAAACTCAACTGATTTCCTGCAGAGATACAAAGGCACAATTCCCACTGCAATCTTTCATTATTCTTTACAGAGATACTGTGCCATATTCTACACTCCCACTGGAATTATACTGATGTGGCTCTACTGACATTGGTAAAATTATTCTTGATTTACTTTGGTGCAAAAGAGATCAGAATCAGGCCTACTGGGATACGATAGTTTCTCCCCATGCTCATATTTACCTTGCTTAAGACTACAAAGAGGAAGACATTGCTCAGGCAGTTTCAATATACCACCCTGTCTCACGGCAAAGAAGAAAGAAATAAAAGTCAGGCTATCAACTCTCATGTGATCTGCAGTTCAATGCAGAATAAGAGCTGATATTCATGGGACCTGCTTTATGCAATACGGTTTAAGAACAAAACTGATATTTTTTTGTGACAAATTTTGAAAAAAAAAAAAAAACCTCCAGAAATAAGAGGGAGTTTACTTTAAAAACAATAAGAAAAATAAAGCAATTCAACAGTTTCAGTTAAAGTTCTCCACATGCAAATATTTCTATTTCCAGCATTATTTGAATGATTTCACCAGTCTTCTCCTAACACATATATTTACTACCCCTGTTAAAAAGCAAGGGATTTTAAGAAAAGACTACCAACAACTTTGGCTTATGGTATTTGGTCAGCTGAAATTACTAAGAAGGCTGGGCAAAACAGCTGAAAGGAATAGTCAATAAATGAATATTGTCAAGGACAGGCAAATGAGTGACAAAAGCTGCTTCACTGAAAAAAGATGAAGGTTTGAAAAGACTTTTTTTTCACTTGGCAAATATTTTCCATATATTTCTGTTAAACATGTCAGAATCAGTACTACCTGAAACATTATTTGCTCTTTAGAAGACAATTAGTATTAGTCAGTCACCACATTTTTCACATGGATGTCAATTTTATAAATTATGTGTATTCCTTCAGGGTGGTCAAACACCAGAGTGATTAGAACAACACAAGAACTTGAAAGAAGCAGAAAGAAACCATAAAGCTTTTTGCAAAAATGTTTCAGCTCGCCACATGGAAGTGTGGTAGAGTTTCTGCAGGATGCACAGAAGGTTTTTTTAACCACAAAATTTTGTCAATAAATCTGTTTTTTCAGCTCTCCTTGTCAACTGTATCATCTCCTAATTAATCTATCTATGAAACTACAAATTATGTGATAGGACCAAAAAAATCAAAAAATCAAATACCCGGCCTTTGCAGGCAAGACTTCCAATGATGTCAATATGAATACGCTGCACAGAGATGAAAAATGGGATGTGAAATGTTAAGCAGAGGCTCAGAGAACGCCTGCTCACTCACCCCTGCCCAATGTAACAGGTTGGATAGAAAGATCCTTCCATGTTTGCACCGCTCTACCCTTAACATGCAGAATACAGATTTTATCATCAGTTTTTACCATTACTATAGTACAAGAAATCTATCTATTTTGCAGACACAAATTTACTTTGTGACTGCAAAACCTGAGTTAAATTAAAAAAAAAAAAAAAAGTTTTTTTCTTTTTTTTCCATTATAAAGGAGAAATTATTTGCCATCCTTTCCTGGTGGCCAAGCCTTCCTCATGCAATCACAACATGCTTTCTATGTTTTATTTTTCCTACATGAGGCCTATTTTAATTTATTCTTATGTTCTCACTTGACTCTGGGCTTTACAAAAGAACACAAAATATCACTGGGCTTATGATCACATCAAGAGCTCTGGCAACACTGAAAACAAGCGCAAAACAAAATCCCCATCAGCAATGACACCATCTTTACAACGCAGGTGCTTATGGAGAGAGGGCTCTCTTTGTTTTCTACAATTCCCCCTTAAATTAATTTTGCATTACACATCAGCTATGAATTATTGGCAGATTGAGCTGATCTGGCATAGTGTGTGACCCAAAAAATCATTAACGGTCATTCCCCAGATCCTAAGGGCCATTCTGCATGCAGCAGCAGAGACCGCTTTGGATGTCAGAGACAGCTGGATGTCAGGAAGCAGAAATCGATGTGTGGGCCAACTAAAATGCTTATGTCAGCTCCGGTTCTTACATTCCCTTTCATTCATCCTACAGGGATGCTACTGACTTCCAGCAAATCTTTGACTTCCAAACACAGGTTTTCTTGGAACCTCGAGATAAAAGCAATGAGTAAGAGTTGGATTAAACACTGACTAGTCACTGGATGTATTTGCAGACATCTTACCTGGGCTGTTATTATTTGGTCTAATATTAAAACAATGACAATGGTCTTCTAAGAGTGATCTTGGATAGGTACGGCCATGTACAGTCTCTGCAGGATGGACCAGTGAAGATGGAAGAAAGGAGTTTAATCTACAAGTTTATTCCACTTGGAAGGAGCACTTGAGTTACACAGAAATAATAATCCTTAAATCAATATCTGAAAAGATCAGTGTCCAGAAAGGTGCTTATCCCTTTTTCTTAAATTCTTCTCTAGAAAACTGTGGGATGAACTGCTCAAAGAATTTAAACCTTATTTCTCAGTGGAACAGAAGGTTGTGCCATTGGGCTTAATGTTGTCACATCATGCAGATAACTTCCACTCTGACTTTTGTGGAGCTCAGCCTGCTCACCAGTTACAAGCCCTGTGGTAGTTCATATGGTCAACAATGATTTGCAGTCAAATAAACTTAAAAATAGAGATGGTTAAAAAAAAAAGAGAGAGACAAAAAATAAAAAAGGAAGAGAATTTAGGCGAAATACTTTCCTGTGTTTTGGGAAACAAAAGGTCAAGCTTTTCAAAATGGATTTGCTTAAATCCAAAAGAATAACTTTATTTGCTAATATATGTATGCAAATGAAAATGTATCTCACATGAATCCTCATCTGCTGTAGCAAGTATGGTCATGTAATTAATTTTAATATACATGATTATATTTGGTTTTAAATGTAAAAAATGGGCAGCAGTGCAACAGTTCACACTGCATTCAAAACAATTCCTGCTCAGAATAACTAAGCAGAAAATCCCAAAAGAACAAGCAATGTGATAATCTATAGAACTGCTGAAAATCTGGAAAAGCAGCACATACCAAAAAGTCCCACTCCAAATGGGAATTCTTAAGAACTCCCATTGCAATAAGTCTGCTTCAGCTGAAAGCTTTAGAGCTCTTGTTTAAAGTGAAAACAAATGCAAGTAACGTCAGTGCACACTGACTCTGAGCTGATGCAAATTGCCATAACTCTGTGGAACTCAATGAAAATACATTGATTTCCACTAACTGAACCTAAAAAAATGCTGCATTCATTTGCTAAATAAATGAACTCTCCCCCCACTCCATCCCCTTTAAACTTTTTTTAGTTTTCCTACAGGGTAGAAGGTTGAGTTAGCATAAAAACTCAGCATCTGAGTCAGGCAGGGCATATGCAGAAGGAAGACATAATAAATTCACTATTGTGCCTCTCCTTGCTATAGACTAGCACAGCCACTGTCATAAAGATGGATAAAAAAAAATTGTAGAAGTTCTGAAGACTGGGAGCAGAAAGTTATTTGCTTAATTAATTGTTCCTCCCATCATTGTTGAGTTACTTGCTCCTGTTATTGTTTAAGAAGAAACAATAGTGGATACTTGAGTCCTTCCACAGGAAAAACAACAACAACAACAACAAACTTTTTAGAAGAAAAGTCCAGAGAAATGAGGTGGATGGGAAAATTTAACAATTCATGATCTAGCCAGCTGTTTTAGCACCAGTGTTTTACTCCTATCAAATCATTGCATGTGTCTGATGTAGTATAAAAAACACAGAATATAACTTCTCTTAAGAAGACTGATGGATGGCCTAGTTTTTGAGGTAGTATTCATATCGTTATCCTCTGGGGTTTATGTTTAAAAGATTATCTTAACATTAGGAAAGGAGCTTTTCTGTATTTTTTTTTCCTCAGTTAAATTTTGAACTCCATGCTTACAGGGAAAACTAAGCTGATAAGGTTTTAGACAAGAGTTCCATAAAGAGAACACTTTTAAGGAGATAATTTTCTCTTGCTATTGAAATTCCTTTTAGATTCCATTTCCCAAACAAAGCACTTGTTTTTGTCATTATCCCCCATCCAGAACTCAAGCATTATGCAGAGAGAGGCTTCTTAGATTGCAGCAGTTCTAAGTAGGACACTTATTCTCCCCAGTGGAGAGAGCAAAGCCCCAGGCAGCCCACGTACATGCCCACTTACTATCGCAGATACGCAGTTTGTTTGTTTTAGAAGCTGGGAAGCTAGGAATTGTATCTGTGATTGCATCTAAAGGAGATGTTTTACTACCTATTGGTATCCTTCATCATGCTCTTGTTCCTTGACAAAACTGGAACCCGTATCAAGGTCAAGGAATATTTTTCATTTTACAAATTCTTCCACTAGTGTCACAAGTTCACAAATTCTATAATCCAAGAGAACAATAATGTGCAAAAAACCCCTAACTTGCCTGTCTGGGTAGTATATATGTGCATAGTCAAAAGTATACACAAGCTGCACTGGTTTTCTTGATTGATTGACAATGAAAAGAAGTCTCTGCTGTATCAGCAATTAAAATCCAACTGGGGATGAGATTTGAATTAGGTGATGGTTGCCTGGACAGATATATGAGTTAGATCATAATTTAATATTTCAAAGATTCTAGTTGTTTGCTAATTTAATATGTTTTATATAGGGATATGATATTCTCAAGCAATTTGTTTTATTCCTATTAGGTCATGTAGATTTACACATTAGGATGTGTAAATCATCCTCAGTGCTCACTTAGACACTGCAAGCCTGTTTAGAAAAGACAGACCTTAAAGACACTACTAACAGCCTGAATTAAGATCAGAAGGCTACTCTTACCTTTCGCTTTTCTATGAGAGTTAGAGACTCATAATGTTATAAAATTTCTATGGTTTTGAAATGTAAAAGCCCACCATATAATCAGCACTTTTTTTTTCTATATAATTATAGTCATTTGGTAACACATCTAGAATGTAAACACAGAAGAAAAGTAATTGTAGTGTTCATCAACAGCTAGTAAAAACACTGTTTTAAAGTTAAACCCACAAAAAAAATGCTGTCATTCTTCATCCTAGTGGTGCCTGAATGGCAGAAAACATTCCTAAAGCATTGTTGTTTAATAAAGTGTATCAATTAAACATGTGATTGAAGCTATAAATTTTGAAGTTCACAAAGTGGGACATCCCAAGTGTTATAACAGGGGTTTTGTATATTGTCAGTGGAACAAAGGCACACAGAGCATTTGCACAAAGTAGTTTTGATATCAATAGCTTGTATTGTCAAAGCTATGAATCATTAGAAAAAGAAGTGCCTGTAACAAGTAATACAAGATTTTCTAAGAGGTTCTGTAGTGAATCATAGCTAAAATAGCAAAAAAAAATCTATTTCACTTCTTTTAACTGTTCTTTTTTTCTTATCAGAATAATATACACAACTTATAAAAATGAGTTTTCAATTTTTAGTGTCTTTTGTACCGACCCTCAGAAGAGGAATAATTTTTCTTTTTTCCTTTAATTCTGCTAGGCACCTTTAAGAAAATATTAAGCCTAAAAACCTTAAATTTTCCTTCAAGGTTGTTTCTTGGTTGATTGGATTCAAAGATTAACAGTCACTGAATTGTTTCCACCTTTTTTGTTCTGTTTTGTTGATAGTTCTGTAATATCATTCACATTTTTATCTATGTTTTTATTATGCACTTTCTGAACATGCTTTTATACTTTTAGAAGGTAGATAAATAGTAAAGAAAGAGTGTTGCCATTATTCCAGCTTTTCTCATCAGGGAGAAAGCTGATGTGAAAGAGTTCTTTTATGTCAAAGAGCCAGGTTCTAGAAATCTAGTTTATCAGAGTTTTTTTAGCGAAATTCAGCTTGTACAGATAAAGTAGCTCAGTTCTATGCTGTTTACTGATAATGCAAAATACTGCTTTCCCCACTGCTCAAGCAGCAACAAACTGGTAACTATTTCATTCATTTCATTTGTATGATAAAAAAGGAGATGGGGCTACAAAGAAGCCATGTGGTAAAACAGAGCTGCATAGGAGGACACATAGACCAGAAAGCCTGACAGATCCAGCAGGTGCCTGTGTAATTGCGTGAAGGACCCCGAGGATTTCTTCCCTGTTGTCCCAAGGGAACCTCAGTTCCAAGAACAGCTGCTAGAAACATGCTGGTTTGCAGGTTTGGCTTTCATAATATGACACTTGTATACAGGACAGAACTGAATGATGAAGCTAAGTAATGCAAAAATTGCTGTCGAATTTTTCCTCTTATAATAAATTGGGATCTATTGCCCATAAAGAAGTGCAGAAGCTTTAGAGCAGTAAATAATATATAAACCAAAATGTATTTCTTATTCATGGATCTGCTGGGACTTTTTGCATGATCTGGTTTAGCTCTACAAAGCAAGCATTTAAACAATGAATACAGACTTCACAAGATTAGTTGGCAGGCACTACTACTATTTTACCTTGCTCTGGACTACCTTATCAAAAATTCATAGAAAGGAATCCATAGCCCAATAGCTTTTAAAGACAGAAGGAGACATCATCATTTTTCAATACAATCTGAAAACATATTAAGATGAATTCATCAAAGAATTTTCATAGAGCCTGAAATATCATAAGCGAAAAATTTAAAATCTGTGATGATATTAATTCATCTAAAGCAAGGGATCTGTCTTCCAACCAGACATTTCTCTGATCTAAACTGATTCATCTAGCTTTAGTCTTACAACACTATAAAGATAAATTTAAAAATTCTTCCCTGTGGAAGTTGATTTTGATTAGAATGACATATCTTTACGTCCCTCATGCCTTCTTACGTAATACACAGAACATATTATTGCACATTTATGAAATAATAAATGCATCATGAAAAGCCAGCTTTGAACTGTTTTTAATATACTTTGGGGTGATTTGCTTCTCTGACCTATTACTAGAGAAAAAATATCACTTTCTATAAGACCTTTCATTGATTCTGTACATGTGGATAAGTGTAGCATAAGAACAACTAAAAAGTGGCCTTTAAATATTCAACTAATAACAGTGTATTCTCCTAAAATCACTGGAGTGAATGACAGAAATTTTCAAAATCCTGCACTGGGCAAAGAAATATGTGCAAATCTTGGTAACATAAGCAATGAACTACAATGAACCTACATTGAGCTGAGAACTGAGGAGGAGTGAGTAAATGAATATGACAAGTGTGATTAAACAAAAAAGAGGCTAGAAAAGTGCATTGGGGTTGGTAGACCAAATAAGAAAGTGCAAGTGATATCTGCATAGGTTGGGATGTTTAAATGAAATTTATAAATATCTCTGTCATAAATCATAGCTAACTCTGACATACTGAACCAAAAGCAACTCTACATTGCATCAACTGATATGAATTTTCTGCTCAGATCGGGTTTGTCTAAAGAGGATGACCTAGTGTCCTATATCTGTGGAACAACTTCATTTTCACAGCCATCTTCAGCTAGATCCTTACAACCTCTTGGCAATGTGGCCTCTCAGTGCTCTGAGGGGAGACTGGACCTCAGCAGGGATTCCACACCATGTGGGGGAAACACATAAATGAATGATGATGATGAACCTGTGTTGTGGGAGCTGTGTTAGATGGTGTGCAAGGCTGTAGACAACCTCCAATGGATAGGAGAAAGGATATTTCAGACATCACTTGCCCTTCCCTTCTCCCTTTTACAGAACTTTATTCCTGTTATCTTCACAGGATGAAAAAACTACTGACATCATGGAGAAAGTAGTAGTAAATATATATTTGACAGAAATATTTCCAAGGAACAGAAGATAGATGATGAGAAAGTATTAATGGTACAGGCACTGGCTGTGATGCTGTTATTGAACAGTAGTCTGCTACATCCATTCCCTTTAGTCTGATTTGCTTTGCTGCCTTGTAGTTGAACTGTCTGGCGCAGCAAGCAATCTTAACCCTCCCATTACATTTTAAGAAGGAAAACCCAAGTAAAGTTGAAGGACTTGTGTCTGCAGGGGATACAGATGCGTATCTCATTCTCTCCCACTTCCTACCTGGCAGTAATTTTGGAGCCCTAGATGAGGGACAATATGATGTAGACATTTGAGCTGGTTCAAGGAGCAGCACAACTATGCCTATGCTTTCAAACTTTCTCAGTAGAACCCATCAAGTTAGGGACAAATGTACTATTTCACTTCTGAACCTCTAAATCACTGAAAACGAATGCATTATCTCAAGGATATCACCATGATATTGTGATATCCTTTAGCCTTGCTTGTTACTACTTTTTACCCTGTTTGTAAGCACTTGGAAACAGATTTAAACTAAACAAAAAAGGATACTCTTACCTAATAGAACTTTTTTTGTCTACCTCTCTTTTCCTTCCTCTACCACTCTTCAAACACCTGGAAACCACACTTCTGTTACAGCATTTTTGATACTCAAATGTAAAATCTAACCATTCAACTTTTTTTAAGGCTAAATGTTGAAGATTTTTAGCTCACTGGACACTCAAACCTCATAAAATTTGATTAAATCTTATGAGATTCTACATTAACTTTAATATGTACAAAAATGCATTTTTGTACTAGACGGGCATATTCAGGATAAACAATTATTTTTTCCTTGAGCTCTTATGTTTATTAGGGTTTCTTTGCCTGCAACAATTTATTTCAGGAGCCCATTTCTTCTCATGAACTAACATCCAGTAAATGTTATTTAAGGAAGCTGTTTTTCATTAGTATCTTCTGTTGGCTCTGGCAAACACAAAACCAAAAACATGACCTTAAAAATAAAGAACTAGTCCCTCAAGGACAGTTGACTGATAGATAGTAATAGAAGCTCAGACACCCAGTTCATCTGAACACCTAAAAGTGGACACCAAAGTGGTTACCCAAAATTTCAACTGATTTTTCAGGTGTCACTAAGTGTAAATGGGTCAAGATCTGTAAACTAGAGGATCAAAATCCCAAGCTGCAAAGATTTGGAAGGACTGGACAACTAGTATCCAAGGAAGAAAACCCATTGACATGCATACCAGCCACACGATGCTGCTGAGTTAAGACGACATATCTGCTCAGATACAGTCTTCCGCTTTCCAGCTAAGATGCTATAAATGCACAAGGAACAATTTCACCACTTTGTATTACATCTGGTACTTCTGTAACAATCCCTTATTAAAAAATATCCGTGAGCCCCATGCTACAAGTTCTGTGTTCTTAATCAGTAATGATTTTGCCTTTTCTGTATTTGGGGTGATGATAGATTCTGTAGGAAGCTGGAGCTGGTCTTAGTTATACTGCAGTAGGTATCATCCCCTAAAGATAACACAGCTTAAGAAAGAAAATTATTCCATGTAAAGGAGAACATCTAATGGTGAAGAGTCAATTTATTTTGCTGTCCCTGTGGCTTGTATACCTGGAAAACAGAGTGTGTCTGGAAGAAAGTGGTATAATAAGGTGCTGGCAACATATCTCTTGTTCTCCCAGATTTTTAGAAAAAAATGGGTAGGCTGACATCAGTGTCACGGAGGTGTGAAAATATGCTTTAAATTGTCGCTACAAACACAGCCCTACTTCCTTGGCAAAGCACTAGCTGCACCCACATACCTGGCCACTTTTTTCCTGCACAGAACAGCAGCTCATTTTAGCTTTTTCTTCCCAGCAAGATGCATCATTCTTAATGCTTCTTAGCTGCCTTTGTGCAGCTTTCTCAGGGAAAGTGCTGACACCCAGCATTTCTGTTCATGGAGCCGTTCAAACTGCCAAAACACAAATGAGGGATGCAGACATTTCAAAATATTCCAACTCACTGAGAAATTTCTCTCTTTTTTTTTCTTCCCCCCTTTTGGCAGATAATGCTGATTTTGGATCTGCAGTTTTCTCTGCTGCTGCTCCCTCCGAGAGCACACGGCAAGCTCTGTGACAGTGATTGCGATCCCTGATGATAACAGTGGGATGGTTATCTGCCCTTCAACTGCTCCCTGCCAGCAGGAGCCTACTTGAGCTTGTGAAACACGCACAGTCCTCCACTTCCTTCACACTTTTGTTTTCAGATTTGATCGGAAAAAAAAAAAGTTTTCTTCTCTTTATTATTATTCTCCTAATGTTTTAATTCAGTGATGAAATTTTTCCAGACAAAGGAAGAAATGACCTAATTTTAATCCATTAGTTACACATAGTACTTCACTTTATCAACAAATATCTATTACTTTGAACAGTCATGCGTTAATCTGCGAAGCAGCCAACATAGGAGGTTATATACTCATCCTTAGCACTCCACAGATATGTGTTTTCCATTATTGCTATACTCAGAAAGCTGTTCTCCCTTGGGGGGCTTCTAATGTGATATTTAGCTTGAATCCTAATGCAGCTAAGCTCCATTAAAACTATGCACACAGACTCAAGGGCAGCTGTAAATAATGCAAAAAATAGATCAATACTAATCTTGAATTGTTTGTGTGTAATTCTCACAGAGCTCTTATTTATGACTCTGGCCTTAGCAACTGCCCTAAGTTCTGACTGGCTGCAGTTTTCGGTCTTGGTGGTGACTTCTGGAGTGTGGAACATCAGTGCTGCTCTTATGGACTGTATAAAAAATATAAGGAGAATTATATTATTTCTATATAAGAATATATATATGATGTATATTATAGAATAAATTATTCTCTAGAGAAGAATAGAGTTAAGGACTGAATATAAATAATACCACTTCAGTGTTGTTCACTCTGGCGGAGCTTATCTTTCTGATCCTATAAGGAGATTTTTTTTTTATTTATCCAACCCTTCAAGCATAATACACTAGAAAAACAACTAGGATTTATTCTAAATCTTAAAAGAAGCAAACTATGTATGTATATCACACCTGTACTGTCAGTGGACTATATTCTTGCTTTTATATTCTGTGTTAAAAAAAATAGTCAATCGTTCACAATAGTTTATTAAATAAAGTATTTGAATTTACTTTTGTCCCTCAGGAATAAAACCACATTAAATAGTAATAAAAATCTAAATGTAAAAGTATTTATATTTTTCTTTCAAAGTTAGATTCCTTTAATAATTTTCTAAAAGTGCTGTATTCTAAAGTTATTCTGAACTATGCAGTTTTCTGAACAGAAAAATGCCTTTCTGTACTCCCATTCTGCTTGTATCTTGATTTTTCTTGTTTTGTTAACCCACACACCTCCAAAAACTATTTGAAATGTCAACTCAAAGTCTACTAAAATAACTATCATTTTGAAGAACACACATCCTTGCAAGGTTCTCTCAGTATATTTTGCTCATTAAAAAAATTGGAGACAGATTGCTGATGAAAATTCTAATAAGCAATAGTAAGGCATTAAAACCATCAGCTCAGGGTTTTGTACAACACAGAGAACCGCATGTTGCAAAGCTAGGAATCTCTTTCCAGCTGTCAACTGACAGCGTCCCTGGTTTCCTGCTAATTGGCTACACATCAAGGCAAACAAGTCAGCTAATTGCAGGACAGTGAACTGATTAACTTTTGGGTGTATATACATATTTATAGTGTTGTTTCGGTTTAAATAATCAAAAATGTGCTTATTTTATAACTTTAGAAATTGTGGACTGCAAAATAATTAATGACAGAAAGAAAACACAAGAGTAATACTTTAAATTATATATTTTAAAGCCATATTAATTTAAAAATGAGTGAGACTAGGTGTTGATAGAAAACTGAGAATATTCAGTCATATCATTGTTTTTTAGACGTATAAGAACATGATAATTAGTGAACTATATTTGATATTCCACTACATTTGGTAAAGATTTCACATACCAAAAAAGAAAAAAAATACCTCTATATTAATGAAAATTTCATTCAAATATAATTTATTTTCACTTTTTACCTCTTTAGATTCATACCCTCTTATTGCAAAATCCTAAATTGATACAATCTTGTCCTTTTATACCTGTAAAATCCTGAAGTACTTTCTTTGATTTTCCTTGGTATAAAAATAAGCAACTGTGTTGGTAGGTCCTACTGCCTTTAATATTGTGCAGTCCCAAAGCTCCTTGATTCCAAAACTAAGGTTTGAAAGATTCAAGATTCCATTTAGCAATCAGGAAAGTAGCTCTATTTTAAGAGTAGAATTCTTAAAACTGGAAAGAAAGCAATCTAATAAATAAAGTAGCTAAGAAAGTAAATCAAATAGGAGGCTTGCTATAGACGCTGTGCATGATTGTATTAGTTATTAGAGATTATGAAGACAAATAGTCATCTAAGAAGATTTCTGACCGTATTTTGATCCTATGTATGCCAGGTCCTCTTAAAATCCAGAACGGGCAATTTTAGATAGGCTCCTGTAAACTATATTTCTCTTATAGCAGTGGTGATGGCAGTTGTGGTTTTTTTATACACAGTATTGGCTACAAGATGCATAAACAGGTGAAGGGAATAAAGGTTGGAATCCCAAATCTGGCTAATATGAACTGGATATGTTTAATTTTAAATGAGATATAGGGACCCTTGTAATTTTCTTCTTCTAGGCTCACCAGTTTTGTATTCCTGGTTGCAAAGCAGCCCAGTTTAAACAAACAATTGGAAGAAGTATTCACACATAAAGTTTATTCATCTGATGATGCTCTCCTCAGAGTGGGGAGCTGCAATTTTAATACCATCAAGAAGAACTGCTTCCAGACTTGGCCTCGTGCTTCCTAAGCAAAAATCAATCAAACACATCTGCGGTTAGAAGTAGAAGCATTGGTTTGATGCATGGTTAACCATCATTAGCTTTCCTGTTTCTGAAAAAATCTTTCACTGTGTTTAACTTCAGCTGAGATCCATATATACAGAATTTACAGAAAATAAAATTGTTATCAGGCCCTATTCTCTACCCAAAAATGGAAAACAATTCTTCATTATATATTTTGCCCTATGTTCTGCAGTAAGGTTTGGTTTCCATTCATAAATGTGATTTATCAATGGGAAGACTCTATCACCTTGACCAACAAATAGGTCTAATTATCCAAGAATACTGGGAACATTATTTATGCTTCCCAGCTTCCTTATTCTAGCATCTCTATCATCTTTTTCATAATTTAGAGCAATTATGTAGCAATGGTTGCGAAAAAGTTGTCAATGTGGGCAGAACTATCCGCACTGAGTCCTTGTTACTGCAACTTGCCAACTACGTTTTCATCCAAGAGGACTTTTCTTTCTTGTTAAAATGGTAAATTTGACCATTATTATTATATTTAAGTGTGTGGATTTTTTCCCCTGCTAAATCTAGCCTTAATTTTAAATGAATAGTTATCTCTCTGGAGATCATTATGTCCAGTCTGAACACTGTCCACACTTGTAAAATTGAGCCGTTAAATAACAGAGCACGCTGCTATGGCTGCAGGCAGAAGCAAGAATCCTGAAAGATATAGATTAAAATATTAAAAGATGATATACAATATTTTCTGGTCCCTGAAGTAGCAAATCAACAGAAGGAAGACTTATGCTTATATAAAGTATTTCAGCTTGAGTGTGACAACATTAATTATCTGCTGTAACATGCTGATTTATAATTACGAAATCAGTAATTTAATTGGCATTTAGTGCAATAAAAACATCCCTGCCAGTGTCATTATCTAAGTGCCGACGCTTGATGCTTTCAAACTTAGTTAAGCTGTCAAAAAACCTTAGTCTATTAAATCTTTATACCTGCAAAATGGTAACTATTTGACAAAAATGTTTTAAAAAGAGCTGCTACATGACAGCTGAAGACACAATCTCCATATACAGACAAACAGACGAAGCTCACCGCTGGTCATCAAGTCTTACTGATGATATAAATAGTACATATACAAATAAAGCAGGTTCCTTAGGAACATTAACTGCCACAGAAGTACATTAAAATGTGGACTACTGATTACATCAATCTATCAAAGCTTTATTTCCAGCTGCAAGAGAGTGGGTTGGCATCCATGTGCTTGCAGGTGCATGACAGGATATTGTGAAGTACAGATTACTGCAACACCCTGCAAAGGATGAGAGCAGCCATCTAAATGAAGCAGGAATGAGTAACAGTAGACAAGATGAGCCAGTGTGCTGGATCTGAGGTACTGTATGTTAAAAAGCAACGGGACTAGTTTTACTCCTGCTATTCCTTTCATTCCTGAACTAGAAATCATAGCTGAAACAGCAGGCAGCTCCTCAGCCTCACAGATTTGTCTGAAGAGCCTGATCTTCAGAGCAGGAGTTGCACAAAGGGAGTATATATCAGAATAACCTTAACAGGACAGCATTCTGCATGAGTGATACTCCTTCAAAAGATGAATCCAACTTAAAAACTGGATACAGCAGGTGGGAGAAGACACGGAAGAGAATAAAAGTGCAGAACTGTAGTCAGTAATCATTCTAGAATGGCTTCTTAGCCCAGATCCACAAGATGTATGTGTGTGTGTCTAACCATTTCCATGATGGAAGGGATTCCTTGTGTTGACGTTGTACCACCTGGCTGGCTGCTAATGGGGTTGCTGTTCCACCGGCATGAGCAGTTCACTAAAGCATGTGGGAATGAGCCTGGATAAGTGAGGAATAACTGATGACATAATGGCATGAGCTGCTGAAATATTTAAGCATCATTTTCAGCTATTGCATAGTGGTCCTTTTTGGGCTCCTGGCAGAGAAGCAGTGCTACAGCTACTGCATATGGACAAGACTTTTTTTCTCAGGTCATTTTAGAAGAGTAGCAATTCCTCATACAATAGGTCATTTTGACATAAATTCTACTAAATCTGCTAAGTTAAAGATAATTGCAAATATACCAACAGCAAATATAGAGTTACCAGTAGCAGGGCCCCTTATAGGGGTTTGTGAAAGCAGAGGTATAACATTGCTTTACATTAGAAATATCATATTGTCAGAAGTGTACACATAAAGTAGGATTCTCTCCCAGTTTTCTTTAAGATAAATTCTGAGTTACCTCACCTAGAAGTTTAGCAACCTTTCCCTTTCATCTGTTTCTTCTCTGCCATTCTATTTTCCCCCAAAGTGACTCTATTAGATTCTGTGTTTACCACCAGCTACAAAACCTGCTAATAAATCTCTGTGTACGTGAATCTGCCTCATCCTTCTGCGACAACAGGTGACTAATATTTTTAGACTCCTCATTTTCTGACAGTTGGAATTAGGTGGAACAAATTCCACCCTCAGGCAGCACTGAGATGGTGGGAGCTGATGGGAGCCCCTTGCCAACATCTGTCTTTTGAATACTTTGTGCGCACTCCTGAAATCACTAACCAATACAAAGTAGCGGTGCCTTTGTTTTATTTGGTTTGAAAGTAAGCTTCAGTGTCACAAATACTTTTAAGCCTCTGGGAACATTAATAGACCATGATCACAAAAGTATTGGAGCTGGGAAAAGTAAATTCTCCAGCTTAGTACTTTTAAATCAAGATTCTTAGGTTTCTTTAATAAACACAAAAATATCCACAACATGAAAGAGAAATAAATATAAAAAAAAAATTGGAAATCAAGGCTATTATTTAAATGTTTGAAAAAAAAATAAAAATACATGCAAAAGAATGTAGAATACTTAATACTACTTATATGGTGTATTTTCATTATCAATTGCCATCACTAAAAACAATGGAAAATATCATCCATTTTTTTAAGCACTTTAAATGCAGATTTGTGAAGCATCACATAATTACTTTTTATTCTCCCTTTTGTTTCATATGGCATAATATTAAAAGAACTACTTTTAAAGTAAGATTCTGCAATTCTTAATGGCCATGTATTTATAAAACTGTAGCTTCTAGTGAGACTCCTGAACATAGTGATTTGTTACCCACTGAAAATGAATCCAATTCAAGGCAGTTGATGCTGCAAAAACACCAACTACAGCATAGATAGAGTTTCTAATGAGGACCAGAACATTAAAAAAAATAAGGGGGGGGGAGGGGAAAGAAACGTGAATTACTAGAATTTTCAAAAGAAATATGAAAAACGGCTTTGCTCTTTTAGAGAGTTTAGGCATTTTATCCACTAGCCTCTGAAGCCAGGGAGATGGCAAGACATAGCAAAGCAAGTTAGCAACACACAGACCCAGTTATGTAGTTTCTAGGCCAGAGCTGATTCGCATTCAGCCTGAGAGAGGCTTAGGGAAAAAAAACTGGCCTGGTAGGAGCAGTCTGTTAAAATATTTTCTTCCTCGTTTTGGTAATCGATGTAATATATAATTCAGTATTAGGTACTTTGAGATAACTTAATGCTGAGAGTGCCCTTCTTCGTGTGTATGTGTGAGTCAGCTGATGTGTTCTTGAAGGACCGGTTTCTGGAAGTTATGTTTACATAATTTATTTGAAGTGGTTAAGCATGTTGCTATCCTTTATGTCTGTGAGTGAAAAATGTGGTATATTATCAGAGTATATAAGATCACAAAGCAAATAAAAACACACAAAAATGTTGCTGCTTTGTTTTGATATATTTTTACATCTTATGATATTTGATTTTTGACTCATGCTTTTTAAACAGATAGCAGAGTATATAATCCTGTGCTTAAGTTTAGCTTGAACTTGAACTAGAATTGGTTTAAACTGGGGAAATGAACTGGCATGACTAACTCTATGCTTAGAATTAAGTCATTCTCAAGGACTTTCTTGAATTAGGACTTAGCCTGTCTTTTGCAGAAGATGTTTTAGATTTTCTTTATGTAATATCTAAAACTCAGCTATGCATTAATTTATTAAAACTACTCAGGTGTAACAATAGAATAAGTGGAAAAGTAAAAAATAAAGAAAAAAGTTACAATACAGCATACGTGTAAAGAATAAAAATAAGATACAAAGTATGTGGAAAAAATAGCTTTCATTTATTTTAACAAAAAGTTACTTCACATAAATAGTAAAAGTAGGTTAAAGCCAAGGGAAATCTTGTACCATGCTCAACAGCATTAAAACTGACATAACATGAATGATTGTCAAAAACTGATGGGATCTGGCAAGGTTAGGAAATATTAAATAGGCAGAGACTTTGTATAATGTTTTACCATTTCTGACAGTTTATATACCTAGAAAGAAGGCTCATTAATAGTTATAAAATGCAACCTATTCAATTTTGTTTCATATTCTCTGAGGCACTTCAACAGCAATGAAAAGATGATTTGGGCTCGAGTAAAGGCTTTTATAATAGCTGTCAGCTTGACCAAATACTGTTTTGAACAGTCTGGACAAGAAATTTGACAGTACACTTATCTCCACACAGAATTAATAAAGCCAACTCAAAGCAAAAGCTGTTTTGTTTGTTTGTTTGTTTGTTTGTTTGTTTGTTTTCAGGGGGATGGCGGAAGGGAAGTAGGAACAGAGAAAATCCTATTTCCACAAACTTATTTTCCCTTACTATTAAGACTAAAATCCTTTCTTTGGTCTACAAATTACATTTGGATGAATGGTTGCTGCCAGGAATTAGTCTGTGTCTGAAACAAGAGTTCCTGAAACAGAAAACAAAGTCTTTGGTATGAAGGCAGTCATTGATTTGGAGTTAGTTAAACACAACATTTACAAGTTCTTTTCCACATCTACCTAATGAAATAAGGTTGGCTGTTTCTTCTAGGTTTAGATAATGTATCACCGCAGGTTATGGTTTCTAAAACCACTTGTGTTTCTTCGCACACCCATATTTTTCCATCTTTACTTCACTTACTAATTTCTATTCTCCAAGAAGAATGGCATTCAGAAAGGAAAGACTGACACCAAAACTACAACTTTGGACTTTGAATTAGTTGATATGACCTTTATCTGGCTACTGGAATCAATATGCCCTTAGTATTTGCAGAAGATAATGATATATCTGTCTGAACAAGAACTTTTGACCTACATAAAAGAGGGCTAGAATTATAAAATCCCCAAATTTTTCACCCCTCCTTATAACTCCTCCCAAGACTTTTTTTAGAAAATAGGACTTTCTGAAATATTACAAAGAGATAAAACCTCAGAAGATTTTTGCCTTAGTAGCAGTTGAGCAGAAATGTTGCTATATTATCTAAACTGCATTTAGTCCAAAACATAAACTCATAGGAATGCACACTGTGAATATATATACAATGTGGCAATAAAAAAGAAATTTAAATCCATAAGGCCACACAGAACAATTGCTCCTGCTGTCAGTGTTAGTGATTTTTCTCTTCTTCCCTCAGGGAAGATTGATAAAACTCTGCAGCACCACTAGCTTCTGCTGATCTAATGAAAGAAGAAGCTATTTCAAGATCCAAAATTTACTTTGCTACATTTGGAGATGTGTTTGCATCCACAGGACCACATTATTCAGATTCAATGTTCATTTGATAATTTTTATATTGCAATAATTATTCTATATACTATGAACTGGATACCAACAACCCTTAAAAGCACATGATTACCAAAAAAAGAAAAAAATCACTTCAATAACGGCGTGAAAGCATACTTAAAAATCCATCCACTAAGGAGAGAAAGAGAAAGTCAAAGTCAAAGCAGTGAGAGTTTTCACGATCTGAAAAGAGTACCTAATATCAAAGGTACAGTTGTGCAGTGCCACACTGCTCCACGGAGCTTTTGAGCTAAAAGAGAGCTATCTCTGGAAGCAGAGATGTCCTAATTGTATGGCCAGGCACACAGAGTTGTTGACTCAACTTATCCTTTGCCACGTTAGTGCTGCTGTAGAGCTGCTGTAGAGCTTCTGCTGTACACCTTCACAGTGCTGTATAGACATGCCAGCTCACCTAAGGCTTGTGCACATCAGTTCAGCACTGCCTTGTTTCGAGCTGTGTTGCTGCACTTTAGTGATCTTTGCTGAAAAGATGGTGAGTCCACACTTTCACAGGTGGGGCTTTTCCCTTCTATTTATAAATATCTACAAATGTCATGCAAATTTGCTAGGGTTTAAGTGTATGCTACCTGAATGATCACATGAGACTGCCTATAACACAGAGGGAGTTTCATTTGGACCAGTAACACTCTCATTTTGTGGTGAGAACACAGACTAAGACGCCCATAAGCTGGTAACAACATTTGCTCTTCCAGAATTTCCCCTGACCTCACTTCAAGCAACCAGAAGAGGAAAGTGCTATCACAAGTCACCACAGTAACTCATATTTACCACATTGTAAGAAACTATAAAAATATTCCTCCAGAAATGCTAGAAGCACACACAATGAGCTGCCAGTACCACTTATTTCTGCTCTCATACGCACAGGGCTAACCTGAGTTTCTATTACTCAAGTCCAAGTAGTTTGCTTATCCTTAAACAACAGAAAGCCTGACAGATGGTTCTGAGGAGAAGCTGCATAGACAAGGTCTCTGTCCTGACAAACCTGAGAAAGGTTTGTTCCAGGTTTAATTAATAAACACAGTTTATATGGACAGGCAGGGGAGAGAAAGAAGAAAAAAATTAAAGTAAAAAAGTGATCTTAATATCACCTGTCTCTGAGAAAATTTCTAAGAAAGGCACTCTAATGGGGTCAGGTGGACACGCATTTCTTAGTTATATAATGACAGCCTTTAGACTTTCGACTCACATCCTACCTCGTAGTGTCAGGTAAGAATCACTCTAAAAGTCATCTCTGGTCAGGATGCATTACCGTTTGCTGCTGAAACACCATCTGATGAAACAAGAATTATATGAACACTTTTTTTTTTTTTAGTCTCTGATTTTCCTCAATGACAAAAAAGAGCAGTCTTGAAAAGCTGAAAGTAGAATTAATTATGAAATTACTTGTTTGTGTAGAATAATTTGTCTTTAAAATAGCTCAGCATTGCAATTGCCTCAGAGGCAGCAACATCTGCTGTACAACACTCTGGCTGAAAACAGAAACCTGAGATTTTACTGTTGATCAGCTGTGCCCTCCCTTGTACATAACATTGATGTCCAATTACATTACAAACATTATAGAAGTTTAATGATTACATTGAGTGGCACCTAAAACACAACATTCAGATCAAATGAGTATGTGAATGTAGAAAGCTAAAGTCAAAATGCATTCACACAAAATGACACAGACCTAAGAAACATGCCTGTTCAGCATGAAAATCTCATGCTTACATAGATCTCAGAAGGCTTCTGTTCAAGAAACAGATGGAGGTTTGCATATATTTCAAAATGAAAAGTGAAGTAATAGGTAACAGCCTGCAGAGAGTCAGACAATCCAGATATCTCGCCAGCAGCTTAGCACTCACAGGGAAAAGGGGATAGAAAGGAAAGCTTCTACTGTGAAATATATAACTATTTTAAATGCTATATTGCAATGATTACTATTCAGTTAGAAAGTACCTGCAATAGTAGCTGACTTCATTATACTGGTTGTGAAATGGGCTTATTTTGAGACTGTAGAACTCTGTAGAAGAGCAAACTCTTCCACATGAATATAAAAAACACATAGGAGTAGGTAAATGTACAAATATCCCATATGCTTTGACATTTTCTACTTTGGGGTCAATAGGTCTTGGTTTCTATATGACCTATATGCCCAAGTCCCCAGAGATTTTTGCAACTTTGCCCATGTACCTCTAACTAAGCTGGTTCCTCTCAACAGCCTCTGGGTTTTCATTTTTTAATGGAGCAATGGGAACATATTCTCCTTAAAGGCCTGTATTTTTTTGTGGAAAACTTCTAACCTTCTCTCAGTAATACAGAGCAGAAGTGGTTTTGCCAGGCAAACGGTCTGTTTGTTGGACAGACTCACTGGGAATTCACTGCTGTTTGCCATTCAATGTTCTCCCACGGGAACATTGTCATGCTGTCTATTACTGCTTGTGCACAAACGCACATGTATCCGCAGACTCATAAAGCTTAACTTTTGGTCTGCTAGGATAAGGGACAGTCCAAGACAATTTGAAATATGAACAACAATGAGTATATGAAAGGGACAAAAGAAAACTTAGCAATACACATATAAAAGGGAGAAAAGAACTTAGCAACACACTATCAGGTCTCGTGACCCGATAAGCGATATGGAAAGAGAAACATGCATTTGGAAGCAATAAAGAACAGTGCATCGGCTCACCTGTGGTAGAACTAATCTGCAAAACAGATAAAAAAATAAATATGCTTATAATTAGGCAAATTTCAAATCTCTGCCTTCCAAGCAGGAATACACAGTAAGTTTGCCACAATAGCTACGGAGATTTGCACATATCCTTCTCTCCCACTGTATATAATACAGAAAAGAAAAAAAAAACACACACAACTTTTATATGACTAAATATTAGGGATTCATTTTGCTTCTCATAACAATCAGCTGCTTAAAAGAAAAGTCATGCAAGGTTAGTCACTTTGTCTTGTGCAACTCAGAATCAGACAGCAGAATTTTTTAGCATAATAACACACTATTAGATTACAATTTCCCGTGTGGCCATGCTAGGGACAAGAAGAAACAATATCTGATCTTTCCAGGTTGCTGCAAACACAGAAAAAAAAGATTGAGAATGGGGAAAACCAAACTTGCAGAAGGTCAAAAGAAAACAAAGCTTGCACAAAGTAGTTTAGCTACGTTTGCAACTGGCTCTGTTAACAGCTAACTCTATTAAACCTGGCCAAATGACCACAGTATAGCCCTCTCCCATCAATAGCCCAGGAGCAATAAAGAGGATCACCTAGTCTTTCCTAGCTCTTTAGCCTGTACTAAAGCTGTGCTATCTTTAGTACGGGGAATGAAGTGTAGTATATAAAAGCAGAAAGAAGGAAGGAATGGCCATGTTTTCTAGTGGTTTTATATAGTCCACTCCCTGATGATTTGGGAATCAGGGTCAATTTAACACAAACATATTGAAATTCAGAGAAACAAGTCCTGAGATAAACCAAACATAGAACATTTAAACTGTAATTTAATTTCAGGTTATGCTAATGAGACCATATTGGAGTCTTATTTATCTAAAACAAACAAAACAAAAAAAAAAAACCCTGAAACACAATATTAATTAATAAAATGCTAAGAAAATGTTGTCGGAATAAGAACAAAGGAGAAACTGCCATTTTCAGCTTTGCAACACTATTTGCAAAGCTTTTAGAAATTTGCAATCAATTTGTGCCAGTTGTGGAAAGGATACTGTTAAATAAGGTCACACAGATGCAGACTTATAGTCATTGACTGTTTTTTCCCCCTTTCCACTGCTTCTTCTGGACAAAGGGAGAAAAAAAAAACCCAATGGAGGAGTTCCCCTGTGACATAGTTAGCTCAAGTGTTTTCTCCAAGTCCCAGTGGTATAAAGGAACATATTGGTAGGGAAGGGACATGGTTATAGTGTGCTGGCAATCTCCATCTGGCATATTTGTCCCTAGAGCACTGCAGACAGCTGGCATTGGTTTGAATAGGCAGACTCAAATCTTTCCCTGGATCGATGTGTACAAAACAGACCTGGATCTCTTTTGGTCGCCATGCTCATGGGCCAGGCAGACTTTGCCACAGCTGGAAAACACAGGTCTTATTTGTTTGCTTTTCAACGTAAAGCACAATCCATTTTGACATCAGTCGTTTTCAGCATCTTCTCATTTCAGGCTTTTAGCAGACCAGACTGAATTTAAGTCCCTTCAAAATCCAATGATCTGTCCTAATCTTTTGTAAAAGGAAATCATTAAAAATGTAGCTCAGTCCTTATAAACTCAGTGTATCTTAACTCTGATGATCGAAAGACTGAGAAGGAATTTAAGAAACCATTCTTCTGCAGGCAACAGAGTGAATCTGTTTTCCTTACAGGATGCTCTATGAAACAAAATCTAGTTGAAATAATGTCCTATCTGAAGAATCTATGTGCTACCTTAATATTTTTAACAAGTACATTAAAAAAAAAGCATTACTTCCTTCTTAATCTCAGAATTCTGAATTCTTTTCATAATTATTTGCTAATTTTTATAAAGTACATCAATATTAGAGTAGGAGTTCAAATAATTTATTTAGAAAAAGATCATTATATCTGTCTATAAACTCTTCATCAACATCATTATTCAAGACTATAACGCAATACTACAGACACATACAGACTGCAAATAACCAGAAAGGAAAATGCAGTGAAATTTAACTAGTAGGAAGAAGTCTGGTAGCCAAGAGAGTTCTTTCATAATTTGACATCAGGGGCTAATAAACTGTCACCCCCATCCTGTAGGCATTAGTCCTCGAGAATAGTCCCACTGAAATCAAGAGCTTTGAATGCTCTTTATTATTAAATACTCAGAACTGCCTTTTGAATTTTTTTAAGCCTTCATTTATATAAAATTTGCTAATACTAGTAATAATGACACAGAAATACTCAAGATAGAAATATATGTAAGAAGCAAGTGTAGGTTTCTCCTCCATTCTGCTTTAATACCTTCATCAGTCCTTAATAGTTATTCACCAACAGAGCACTGATCTAGCACAAATTTCAATCCTATTTCTTTCATGACTCAGCTATTTAATGTGAAATTACTGTCAAGTGTTTATGTTACACTGAAAAAAAAGGAATATATTTAAGAAGCTTCTATTTGGTATGATAGCCAGTTTTCATATAGCAGATTTGTCACTTGACATTTAAAAATATTATGATCAAAAGCATAATTAGTCTTGAAAAAAAGAAAAAAAAAAGGAAATACTACTTCTTCAATAATCACATCTTTCCTTCCCTTTTGCCTACCTGGAGTGTTATTCAAGTTAATCTCACAGTTAGGGAGTAAAAAAAAAAAAAGTAGGTGTCTATTTTCTATAGAAGAACAGAAAATATTTTTAATGTTGTGTTTCTTCCATTACCCATATCTGCAACATGATGGCTTTTCTAGCTGAACTTTATTTTCTCCTTGTGCAAGACATTATCTCCAGGGGATACTGAACATCCCCTTCGTTAGCACTATGTCGCTTTGCTGCTAACACTGCTGTCAAAAGGTGTATCCATTAGGACTTCATTGAAGAAACTTGACTCTTAAAAGAAAAAGGAAAAGAAAGGATGCACAGAGAGAAATATTGGCATAATGTAACCAAGAAATAATGGCATCTTCTATAAAGATGATTTTCAGAAACCATCATAGTTTGACTAATGAGGTCTCATTCTTTACATTGACAATGCAGTGCATAAATCAAAATTAACATTAGCTTTTTACATTTATCTTTATTATGCATATCCTTGAGCTGCTGTTTTTTTTTTTTCTCAATCAAAAAAAATATTTTCACAGAATTGTGGTAACAGTTGGAATGAAAGTAACTTTTATGCAATAGTTCTGATGAAACGTTTCTTGTCATTGCTGGGGAAATTTTCATTGACATCAGAGAGCCTAGAATCAATATGCTTCTTTCAATATCTTACTAAAATACAAAACAAAACAAAACAAAAGACAGGCCTTTCATATCTCTGTTTATTTCAGGAGTGTTTAAATAATTCATACTAGCCTTAAACATTAACAAATAACTTCCATTCTTCCTTCCATTATTCTTTCACACTGCACAAACCATATATTGGACAATAAATATAAATGTACAGTCAGTATTTTTTCTTTTTTTTTCTTTTTTTTTTATTATCAGCTATTAGAGGACCAGTAAGTTGTGTGCACATTGATTACTTCCTGTTCAGTATGTGGAACAGATAATAAATTCGTAGTCCATCCAATGTGCTTTAGAAAAAGATGCACTCTGGATTTTGCAGTATATAATTAGGTCAAAAAGGCAGCCTGGATAGCTGACTTGTCTGGTATAAAAGACTTTATCTGCAGACAAATTGAATATAGCTTGTGGGTATTTTCATTGACAACAGAAAGTGACTGAGAATTTCAATTTTCTGTGTGTTAAAAAAAAAAAAGAGGTAGCAAAGAAAATAATTTGTGGACCTTTTTATGAGAGTTATGAGTTCTTGTGAGAGGAAACAAAGAGACCTTTCATAACTTTAGGGAGAAAAAAAGACTACAGGGTACTGGTAGAGAGAGATTATAAAGGAAGATCACTTGGGAGCTGTGATTTTATATCTTAGAATCACAGAGTCACTTTGGTTTGAAGGGACCTTTGTAGTTCACTTGGTCCAAATCTTTGCTCAAAGCACAGCCAACTTCAGGTTATATCGAGCTTTGAATTTAAACTAGGTTACTCAGGGCCATATACGATAGAGTTTGGACTATTTCTAAAGAACGAGATTCCACAGCTGCCCTGTGCAGTCTGTGTCATGTCTGGCCACCTTCATTTAAAGAACATCAGTCCTGGTATCAAACCGGACTTTCACCTGTTGCAACTTGTGTGCCTCGCCTCTTGTCCTTTTGGTTGTTACCCTGGTGAAGAGCCTGGCTCCGTCTCCTCTATATCCTCCCATTAGGTAGATGAAGACACCAACTCCCTTGGCCTTCTTAAGTCAAAACCGACACTTCCTTTCTGTGTCTATCAAGTCTATCATGATCCAGCCCCATCATCTCGGTGCCTAGTATTCTGATTCGGTCCACCAATATCTTGTGTGGACTGAGGGGCCAAAATTGGGCACATTTCTACAGATACTAGCCACCATCTGTGTGGAAACGTTCACTTTACTTGACCAGTTGGCCGTCACTGGCTAATGCAGCCTGTACGTGCTTAGCCTTCATTGTCGCAAGGACAGAGCTGACACAAATAGCACATTGCTGACCGTGCTAATACATAATGCAGGTCCAATCTTTTAAGTGGCATGGAGTGAATTTTAGGATCCTGTAGTGGAAACAACACCTGTGTTTAATTGTGGCTCACATACAGGTGTGTGACCTTTTCTAGTTTATCCTTTCTTTACCCAGTGTGGCTTTCATTTGAAGGAAAGGGACAGGACTATCCAGTTATTTATTTTGTTTGGCTGAGTTTTTAGCTTTTGTTGTAAATGTAAAAAAGAATAGTTATTCAAATGTCTTTGAGAGACAGCTATGTCTTAAACTATATTGAAGGTTAAACTTTAATACAACTGCAACTATTAATCCTACACTAAATTGCTTTCCTGTCCATCATATGATATATAAAGCTTCTCAAATGTGTGGGAAAAAAAAAAGAGATTTTGTTGTTTTTAATATGTGCAGGGGAGCTGGAATTTGGATGACTGCTGATATTAATAAAGCAAAAGAAACAAATTGGGATTGTGGCTAACACCATATCTGTACCTGTCTGCATAAGGTTATGCGTACTCAGAATGTGTGAAGCCTGCCAGATTTTCTATTGCTCTTAAGTGTTCGCGTAGCAGCTAAGTAACAGTAAGTTCTTCCACCTTTGTATGGTGAGATAAAGAGAACATTTCTTTCAGATGAGAGTGTTGCTACAGTAATCTGTGCTTCTGTCACCTTGAGATGAGGCTGCCAAAATACAGCCTGTGTGAAATGACATATTTGTGAGATCATTTGGAAGCTAAAGCAAGTTATGAATACTGTTTCCTGAATATTATGGGACAAATTCTGTTATGAAAACACACATAAAACTGTTCAGAATTGCATTGTTTTTTAATTTAAGAAACGAGTTTTAGCTTCTAGTGCTCAAATTATTAACAACCAGACAAAGTGTCATTTTCGTTGTAAGCTTTGAGTATATCTAGGGCTTGAATTGCTTTCAGCTGGGCTATATCATAGTAAATTGCTCAAATCACTAACTCTTCTATTCCCACAACTAGATTTTTTTTTTTCACTAATGGAATTCCATAGGTTTTGTTTATTTTTTTAATCACGTAGCTATGATCAGGGCTATATTTTATGGAAAGCCTAGAAAATGTTTTTGCAAACCAGTTGGTATGAACTTAAGGTGACCTATCTATTTGCTTTTCAAGTTGTTCTAATAACCTACAAGAAATATATTTCTGTATAAACCTTTGTTATTAGATCTAAATTACACGCAGGGTCATCTACTGATAGATGAGAAAAACTCTAATGGTATCACAAACATTTACAAAAGACTGTCAGGTAAACCTAAGGAATACCTTCATCCAGCAGGAGGTAGACAAGTTTAAATGTGTCTTTCACCACCTATATACTAAATGTACAATCAATCAGAGCCCTCCTCAACTGAATAGATGAAGCAGCTTGAGAAACACTTGTTTTAGAGAGCTTACACACACTTAAGGCTGGAGGTATCATAGGTTCCAATTTTTTGTGGAGAATATTTTCAGAATTTTTCTTCGTGCAGTACTATCAGTTTTCAGTGTTCTTTAGTAATGGATCCTAAACACCTTTCACAAGAAACATTTGTTGGCCCCTTGTATGTAGAGATTAACACTACCGGTAATAGACTTATTTTTCTGAGCTGCTTTTCACACGCTCTTTGAGAATTCTACATTTCTGCAAACCACAAACTGAAAACTATTGTTCTAGTGTGTCAGGTCTTAGATATAGTCTTGTATCGCAGAAAAGAGCGTGTCCAAGAGATCTCAAGGTTCTCTAAAAATATTCTATTTAAAGAACAAACTTGCAGAAATTAAAAGACTTTGTAAGTAATTAGAGAAAAAAAAATGTTGCTAACAGAAAGCAGGGTACAGTTCAGAACTGATCTGAAGCTCATTGAACTTCATCATCTTTGAAGGCATTCAAATCCTTTGGAATGTCCCTTTAAAAATTCATATATTTTTTTTAAATCTTCACAGTGAGGTATTTCTAATTATGCATTTAAGAAACTTTTATGGTGTGCATTTATCTTTTTTGTTCCATCCAAGCCCTTTGTGTTATGATACATATCAATATAATTTGTTGAAGTGTTTTATTGTTATCATATATACTTTTTGCTCTCCATGCAGAAATGTCTCGGGTAACACACTCCTCTGTCAGCTCCCAGTAGGCAGGTATTCAAAGGATGAAAAAGCATGGAAAGGAAAACACTGACCGATTCCAAAGGCTACTCTTTAGATTACTATAAAATATTAAGACAAGGACAAGTATTTCAGAATCAGAGAAATATAAATGGCCTTCTGAAATCTCCTATTCTTTCAGTTCCCAAAGAAAGAAAAAAAACATAAGATATCAATGAATCTCATCATCAGTGAAAAATTTTTATGCATTAGTCTTTACCTAGACTTACAGCCTCCATGGAATGTGATCGCATTGCAGGAAATCCGTATACAAAAATTAAATACAAATAATATTAACAATAAACTAAACTATAGCTTTCTGAAAAGATTACCAGCCTAGTCTATTTTAAGAACTTTCTTTTGTCAAGACAATGTTGCCACATAATGACCTAACCTGCAACTTTTTTTCCCCTCTTTTGATTCTGTGATCTGTGACTTATGCAAGTATATAGTAATTAAGCGTCAACATTATCCATTCTGCTTAGCTGGCAACAATGCACCTGGTCTAAAATCTGTAAACCTGGTCACCCACCCAACTGTGCAACTGTTTATCTTGAGCTGAATCAGAACAATGCAAACTTTTAATTTTTCTTTCTTTTCTTTCTTTCTTTTTTTTTTTTTTTTTTTTTTTTTTTGCAACAGACAGAGTATTATTGATGGAAACAAGCAGCTGTTGATTTGTCACTGACCCCAGGGAGAGTACACAGAAATTTGATTCAGTCTTTATAGTCTCCCAATCCTGAAATCTTGTGAAAGGTTTGCACAGATGTATTATATTACTTAATCTTTAAGTTAGAGCATATTTTTTAAGACTTTTTTTTTAGGTGTTCTCAACATTGGCCAAGGGCTAAACATCCTGGGAAGGTGTGTTCTTTAATTTCTGAATAGTAATTAGTGCTACTCTTTATATATAAACACTGTAAGCAGATATAGAGAAAGCTATGAAGAGAGGAGCTGATGAAAAGGATACTAACCTGAACATATCTAGGGTATTCTATACTTTATTATATTTAGGGGTTTTGAACATTATTTACATTATATGAGCATTACTTGCTCCAAGGTAGGGAATATTCTAAAACAGTAGAAATATAGGTGATTTAAGAAAGGGAAGCAAGCTGAGAGGAGTATGGTGTTTGCAGACAGCTGGCACTGCACAGGCGCTATAATAGCTAATGGAATTACACAGGCACAATAATAGCTAGTGGAATTTTATGAACCATTCAGTTGTTTCTAATGGCATGTGCATGTGGTAAAAGTTTTGCTGTGGAAGGGCTTACTTTCTGCATATTCAGAAAATCTAGAGCAACACGTTGCACTCAAGATTTGGGGTACCTGAATGCACAGAGTTGTACTGCTTATTAAATTACACTAGTATATGAGGTTTTGTCTTTTTTAGAATGTTTTTAAGCTTCCTTCATATCTTTTCTAATAGGTAATTATGGGCAATTCAACTGTACTGCAACTTACTGGTTTCTGATGCTTTAGGATTATGCCAAACTTTTCAACTTATCATGTATAGTTTAAACATTATGATAAATCTTATATCCTTGTTCTGACCAGAGAATAGTACAATCACCTGTGGCTGCTAATGGTCTTAGGAGAAACCAAGAACCTACAAGAATCTCTGCAATACACTTTTGGCACTAATCTCTTTCACTGGATTAAAAATGCCTTTTCTTTGTGCAAATTGGAAGTGATTCATTGAACAGTAACTATTTTATTGATTTATTTCTATTCCAAAATTATGTGAAACACATCCATGATTTATCTTTTTTTTTCAGATACAACTAAAGAACTGAAATCCATGCATTGAGCCAAAGACTACTTTTTGGCCACAGACTAGATTTTGAGAAAAAGATAAAAAGATGAATATAATCTTGTCTATATTCACCTTAGAAGAGATGAACAGTAAAGAATAATGGAATTAGACATAATTCTTTCTTTAGTCAATATTTACTAAAAATTAGATAACACAGAATCAAGTAGACAGCAAAATAATGGTTGTCCTTTTATAAATTAAAATATATATTTATTGCTTTAGGCTCTCATTTGTATATACCAAATTAAATAAGTTGTACCAAGTGAACAGGATGAACAGGAAAGTCAGATGTTTTCCCTTGGAATTTATCTTACTTTTCTGTCTCATTATTTCTGCCATAACACTCCCCCAAACTGTTTGTCTTTCACATACCAGTGTGATTCATGTCTATGTCTGCTTGAGTTTGACAAGCGAGTGGTGGTAGAGTGAATGTAGTTCGCTGATGAGTAACCAGTTGACAAATACATTTTAAAAACCATTTCTTTTGTTTGCTTATTTGCTTGCTTTTTCTAAGAATTATGATCTTAAGTGAAAATATAATGGAAAACATTGTTTTAATGAATCATCTCAAGAAGTTTTTTTAGGCTATGGAATAAATTTTCTTTTGATAAATACTTTGGCCCAACTGCTCTCTCTCTCCTGTAAGTCAAAGATATCAGCAAATCAGAGTAATGATCAGAGAACAAACTAACAGACAAGCAGTGCGGAACGGGGGAAAAAGATTTGGTCATGGCTAGACTTTGATTGCATCAACAACAAATCAATTACATGGTCCAATGCAGATCAAAAGTGTTAAAAGCCTTGATTTCAATTACTTGCATCTCACCTCTGGAGACTGGGATATGAATCTGAGTCACAAAGAAAGGGTTTGTATGTAAAACACATTAAAGGCCACCTGTGTTTGGGGATATGTTGTTTCATACAAATCCCAAATGGTTGTTAGGTAGCAGTCATGTCTGTTATCAGACAAGAGAAGTGATGTTGCAGCTCTCTCATAAAAGATTTCAGCATTTGAGATTGCTCTTTTCCACTCAGTACTGCTCAGTAAGCACACAATCAGTAGAAAATTTCTTTCTGATACCTCCAATCAAATTGTGTCTAACTGGATAGATAAGAACTTCTAGATTAAGTAGAACAGATGTTTCCAATAATGATCAATCCCAGGTGTTTTGGAAGAAAGCAATCCACTTCAGCTGCACATTCACACATATACACGTATGTGTAATTAAGCAAAAGAACATTTCCTTCATGTTCTGAATTTAAATTAATTTATCTCTGAATTCATGGTAATAATAGAGAAACTAATTCTATTTTGCTATACTTTTTGCGTTGAATTTCACTTTTGGATTGAGTTCTAAAAGCACTGAGTTCTAAAAGTTTTATTTTATAAATATTCTCTTTGCAATGTATTTATTTCAAATCTTCCAACCAAAGACAAATAGAAATGTCCAGACGACTGTCTATGTTTCATGTGGTTCATGTAACTTCATATAGAATTATGGGAAAAAAAAGCTCATTTTTTTCAAGCATCATAGGAAATAATCACAGAATCATTTAGAGACCATCTAGTCCAACCCCCCTGCACATGCAGGATCACCTAGAGCAGGTGTCACAGGATTGTGTCCAAGTGGGTTTTGAATATCTCCAGAGAAGGAGATTCCACAATCCCTTGTGACAAATTGTTCAAGAGTTCTGTCAACCTCACTGTCACACACTGTGTTAAATCACTGCCCCTTTTTCATAGGGCCCATTCTCCTGTTGGAATAAAATAAAATACAGTGTCTTCTTAACAAATTATGCTGATCTATTTTTTTTAATTATCAGTCAAGTACTTAGAAATAATTTGGGATGTGGGGGGGAGAAGGCTTCATAATTTGAAAGTAAAATGACAGGAATATGATTTTGAGTTCTTTCCTTTTCCTCTTACTAGAGAGAGGTGCACATCATATGTCCATACCTATGTACCAAATGTTCCCCAAACCATGAGCATTCAAATTTTAGCATTTCAGTAGCTAATTCTTAAAGTATTTAAGGACAGCTAATTTAAAGACATTAGTATGATGGAAAGTACTACTCGTTTAATATTCTCCAGTCTAATTGTTTTCTGTCCTACTTTATCTGTTGTCACAGATGACCAATGTGTGAAAACAGTCAATCTTTTTTTTTTTTTTAATTTATTTCTTTATTTTTATTAAACTTTTAGGCTTCCTAGCTTCATCTACTGATAGTTCTTTTAGTTCTTTTTCTTTTTTTTCCCTCCTTTTTCAATATCAGATACAATTTGTTGATATTATTTTAAATGTACTTGACAGTTTGTTTTTTTTTTCTGGTGTATACTTGTTTGGTTTTTTTGTGATACTTTGGTGTTCTCTGCCCTGTGATCTTTCCTTTGTTTCTACACTTCTTTCATAGTAATCTGACCTACTTTTCCCTTTCCTTAGTTCTTCTTTCGAGTCAATAAACACCTCATAATTTTCTTGCATATAGTATGTCAATAAACTTCTTGTGACTTAGCCAAGTTGGTCCTTTACTTCATTTCCGTAGTAATGCAACAGTTTGAAACTCTACTTTTCAGATTACTTAAAAGTTCTGCCTGTTCTCTTTCTTTCTCGGCTGTCAATGTTCGTTGAATTTGTCTGCTTGCTTTTATTTCGCTGTTCCTATGCATCTCTTCCTAAAAGGTGTGAACTCTGTCATTTCACAGGCAGTCTCACCCAAGTAATCTTCAGCTTTCGCTGTTTCAAATCATGTCTTTCTCTTGACTGGAATCCATATTGAAAAATCTCTCCCTCTAAATCCTTTGTTGAATGTATCCTGTTCTTGCCACGGGCATACTTTCAGAACCTGCTGAGCTTACACATTCCTCTGGGAATCCTATACTGGTAATCCCATTGGGCAATTTTGCCAAATACTTGTTGCAAATATTCACAAAAAGCTTCCTTCAACTGATCTACAATAGGCCTATTGGTCTAGTGACTCAAGTCTGAAGTCAAAAGAGAATATTTTTGTTGTGCAAGACAAAGATCATTTTCCTTATTCCACTGGCTGTTGATTAAATGATTATCTTTCCTCATAAAACATTTTATTTCTCCCCTTCTGTTACATTACTTTTTTTTCTAAGATAAGGTAACCAATATTCATCTTTTCTCAGAGTTACAGAAAAACAAACAAACAAAATAACAGTTCACAGTCTGATTTTAACATATTCCATAGATGGAATACTCTCAAATTTTTATACACTAAACAAGCATTTCAGTCACTTTTATATCACTGTACTTTTATGACCTTTAAATTTGTTTGCCTTTGTATTTGGTTGGCATTCTCACAGTCATTATAACTCTGTAAGTTGTCTCAGAGTGTTCTAAGAAAACTGTTTGCTCATCAGATCATCAATATACAAATAAGCACATTAATATTATTTTTTTTTCTAAATACTAAAATATATTCATGTTCTAAAACTGGCAGGTGAAATAAGAGTTCATCAATAGAAATAAACTATGATGAGAATTCCCAGGAGTACAGTTTTGGAAATTTTAATATGTTTTATCCCTCACCTAGCAAAATATCTGCTATCATTGTCCAAAATAAGAAGGGCTATTCTTGATAAATCATAGAACAAATTCCAAAGTCTTAAACGGCTTTTAATTAAGCAGAAAGCTACAAAGTTCAGAGCTTTGATCAGCAGTAAATTTGTGAACACATTTACAGGTTATCTGAGACTTGTTCCATCACCTGAATTTCTAAGAGAAGACAAAACTGAGAATTACATATTAAGTTAATCTGACAGTCCTTGTAGAAGGTATCATATATTAGAAGACACTTTCTTAACCATCATGCAAAAACTTTACACTCTAAAGTTTCTTAAATTTCTAGGTATTTCTGTAGGCACTCTTCATTTTCCAATGTCTGTGACTTTTTATTTTTCTTTTTTAATTTCAGTTATACTGGGAAGTGTTAATAAAAGATATAACTATCAAAGATATCACTCATTTTAAATGGACAAAACATCTTACTTGCATTTGATTTAACTGAAATTATCTCTCCTAGAAAATTGTAACTTGTTCTATACTGGACTGTATCTCAAGATAATTTTGAAAATGTAGCTAATATAGAGCATTTCAGAAGGCTTAAGTTTCTATCAATCAATCATCAGAACTGTTCTGATAGAAATGTATTGGCCAGAGCTATAATGTGATTTCTGCGGGAAACTCCAGAGTTTAAATTTTCCACAGTAGAGAACAATACCTGTGCTCTGGCACTGGGACAGCTATGCCAGGAGCAGGACAGCAATTGCTACTAGCAAAAGGTCATCTCATTAATTTAAATAGACACAAAAAAAATCTAAAACAAAAGCACCTCGAAATGCTCAAACTCCAAAAGATATAGCTTCTTATCTTCTCCGACATAGTGGAGTTTTATTGCAGATCTCATCACTCTATAACAAAATGAACTCTCTTCTAAGTAGCAACTTCTATTCAAGATGAATTCAAGGATGCTAGGCTTAAATGAAGTGCAGATGAAATATGCATACATTTTACCCATATTCCATAACTTTTTTGGTGTTCAAAATTTAACATTTCCTGTGCCTACATTTTTTTTCTATTCAGAACTGATCTTGGCTTTCATAAGAATCAACTTATATTAAAAAAGTATAATATAAACTGAAGATTTCTTGACAAAGCCTGCATGAATGCATAAATTACAACAGCCTTCTCTGTGTGACAGTATAACTTTCCAGGCTACTTTTATCTGTTATTAAAATCCAGTAGTTAATTGCAAATCACTCTTCACTTTAACCTGCCTTCTCTCTTTCATACATACATGTGTATAATGCCAACATGACATGATTTTAAATATATATATATTTATAAATCCTCTCCTGTAGTTAGCTATTGCTAGTACATTTTTAGACTCAATCTCATTAACATGCAAAAAGCAGTGTAGAAAGATGCACTAAACACTGCATGAATCAGCTTTTAAAAGTGTTCACTGTACCAAAAACAATAACTGCTGTATATAGTGCTGCAGGCTTAAAATGACAAATACTTTAAGCTATTGTTCCTTTTGCAGTCTCTGAATAATTAGCAGTTGATTAGACTTAGAAGGGAGGATTCAAAGATATCTTCCAGATGCAATTATGAAAACATCATTTTAGGAATAGAGTTTAATTCTAAATGTCCTCTGCAAATTATACTTTTCACCTTGAACTCAGCATAAAACTGAACCTACACTCCTATTTAAGAAGAACCTAATCAGGTGAGATGGCATAACAAAAAAAAAGTGTGTGTGTATATAAGCTAGTATTTATATACTCACTGGAACACAGATAACCCTCCATTTTAACTGTGAAAATATGCAAGTTGTATATTAGTTCAATTTTTAAATATCTTCATATGGCATCTATTACTCAGTACAGTAGGCTATATTTTAACTAACAAGTGTTCTTGGTTGCATAGGTTAAGCAGGAATCCACTTTTGTTAATAAGCAATCAAGATTATTGAGTGCCTTTACCTCTATGTTTCTCTAACAGCCTCTAGGGGCAAGAGGAAAGAAAGAAACCTTGTTCATACTAAGCAACAACAAAAGTAAAATTTCTATTCAAATGCAATCTTAAAGGTAGTTCAAAGGAACACTGGTATTAGAAGATAAATCTTGGGGATCTTTGTGTAGACATATTAAATTAAAACATAACTTAAAGTTATTTTCAGTAAAAAGATCAATCAAAATGATCTTCCATTGATTGATGTTTCAGGAAAATTTAAAGTAATTAAGTCAATGGAACAATTCCTTGTTTAAAGGTGGTTACTTTAATCCAAATGCCCAACATTTGAATTTAGCTATCATGTGAGAATCTTAAGTAGAGAAGGACTGATTCAGAAAACCATGAAATGAGAAGAGGATACTAAATGAAGAATAATTTATGCACTATAGATAGGCTTTTACTAGAAGAAAAAATGTAATGGAAATACAACTGTGTGAATACATATCAGAAATAGAATCTGTTTCTTTTATTTAAATGTTTTTCAACACCATGTACTTCCTTGAGAATTTAAGTAAGACTCAGAACAACCCATATAATCTCTACTTAATAATTATGTATGGAAAATCCATGTATTTTATATTTTACAAATTTATTGCACTACAATCACTGTACTATCTTAGATAAAAAAACAAGCTTTTTAACACTAATGTGACTTTAAGTATTCTTTATTCTCTTGGATTCTTAATCCAAAATGTGTGTGCATGTGCACGAAGAGAAGCTGGAACTATATTTGACTACCTTGGGTGAGAAATTCTTAGTACAAGAAACTTGACTTCAGAATGAATTTTGTTGGAGACTGAGCCTGCCCTAATAGCTAATTATTGAATTCTGCTAGACTAGTTTATGCTGGCTGGTAATTCAGTTCTGTCTTTTGATCAGAACATTTTATGGCTAACAAACTCAAAGGCAGAAGAGAGGCATGTGCTGACTTAGAAATAATAATGTACAACGTGCTCTAGTTGTCCCTGCTTGAGCAGAGGAGGTTGGACTAGATCATTTCAAGAGATCCCTTACAATTTCAGCCATTCTGTGAGTCTGTGATCCCGGTGTGATCCAGGGCTGAGGAGAAGCCAGGCTGGAGAGGCTGAGATGGTCATTTACGCTTAACACTCTAGGAAAGATGAGTGATGCTTTTTTTTCTGCTTTAGAAGGGAATGACCTAAATATCTTCTATTCTGTCAAACTAATCAAAAGGCATTTGATTAATAATATTATTTATTTTTAAATTAGGAGATATTCCCTTTACTATTCAATGAAAATTTTCTTCCAGAATTACCTGTCACTGATATTTAAGCATATGGCCTCTGAAAATGCATTAGGAACATCAATCAATCACAGACATGTGCTTCTAAAATGTGTCTCATCACTTATATGCCCAGCATTATGGTTTTTATAGACTGTGAGAAGATTTTCCTCTATACTACTTTGTATGGAGATGAGTACTTGTTGTAGTACACTACTCACAAAGGGCAAACCTCAGTGTAGGGGCAAATCCAACCACTGAACAAAATCAGTGTCACTCTGAAGTTTTTTTGAGAAGATATTTGTGAAACATGATTGAATTATAGGAATTAATTGTCTTAACAATAAAAAATGAGTTTTACGTGTATAACTTTTACATGTAAAACATGATTTACTTTATGTTTTTAATTCAGAAATACTTCCTATATGAGAGGGTTTTTTTTATTTTGTTTTCTGCCACCCAATGAAAAGTTCATTCAGCAATTGAGGGAAAACGCTGTGTAGTTGCCACAGGTAAGTACAATATAAATACAGATTTTTCTCTGTCATTTCAGCAACAGAGTCCACAATCTCAAGATTTCAACAAACTAGAGAGTTTTTTATAGTCTCATTATATGTAAAATTAGTCTAAGAGAAAGCATTAACTCTATAGGAAGAGTACACTACATTACTAATCTAATTTTATCAAAAATTTGAAAGGAGAGAAATAATAAATTGGTGACTATATCTAGCTATTACTTTCCATATGTACAGTCCACTTTTCCCGAGCAAAACAGAAACTTGAGGACAAATGTGAAATATCAGCCATATAAATAGTAAGTGTAACCTTTAGCTGTTAAGGTTGCCAGCAACTTGAAGCCAAATAAGAAAAAAAAAAGAGCACTTCATTAATCATTCATGCAAGATCAAACCTGATGGGAAGTTATATGTGTCTCTTGGTATAAGTGTTGTGTTTTGACCAAAGTTTTGTTGTCTAAGCACACAGATAGATTAGATTTTTGAAGGCTAAGCAATGTAGAATTACGCTCACCTTGAGAAAAAAAAAATTCAAACATTAAATGAAGAGGGGAGGAAAAAGAAAGACAATGTTTATAATAAAGAACTGGAATTGTGAGGAAGGGAGAATGAGAGGTATGTAATGGTATATGTATGCAGTGTTACTCCTGTTTCTTACCGGAACACACAAAAGCTTCAGGATCAGAGCCCAGGTCTACCCTCTGAGGACCTCGGAGCAGGATGCCCTAATTAGATTGGAGGTCTTCTCAGTGCTTCTCTTTCTCAGCTAACGACTTGCGCTGTTTCCCTCACAGCTGTTTAGTCTAACATGATGAGTAGGAGAGTCCACTCACCTATCAAAATCCTAAATTAAGACTTTGGGTGTATGTTGACCTTTATTCTAGGGCAAGACTTGGATTTGAACTCAAGTATCTTGCCTCCCTCAGGGAAAGGAGCACTTCCACGATTTCACTTCATACATTCTGTGCAGGAGTTACATTTGCTCTTTTATTGAGATTGTGCTTTGCTTTGTAGTGTTTTTCTGCTGAATTTAAGGAAAAATAGTTTCATTCTATAGATTAAAATAATGATTCGTTCCCTAGTCTTTTCCATTGTGAATACTTATTAACTCTGCAGAGCTTATTTGAAGTCAATTGGTCTAGTTTCACAAATGAGAGTAAAGGGTGACTGAACCATACGTAAACCCAGCAGTCATAACTTCACAGTTCTTCAGGTTTTGCTTTTAGTGGGACCTACAGATAAAACAATATTATTAGCACATACTTTATGCAGCAGGGGCTGAATAGCATTTTACTATTACCTATGAGAAAAGGGAGCTTAAGATTTTTCCAATGGGGCAGCTGCATCCAGCACAGATCCCCACTCCTGCACTCTGCTACACAATGCTGACTTCCCCAATGTGGCTTATTCCATAGTTGTCTGAATCAGTGCTTCTCAATAGGCCAGCAAAAAAAAAAAAGAGTAATTTTCTATCAGATTAGTGAGCTGAATAATCCCACTGTGAGGTTAGAGGCGCACCAGAGCTTATATTTGGGAGAGGGCAAGATAAGAGGAAGAAGGAGAAGGTAGTTTGGGACCACTTCTTTCATGGTGGTTGTATTGGTTCCATCATCCAGCTTCATTATCTTCTGGTGCTGGTATTATGACATTTCAACTCCTTTATATTTAAAAGGTTTTTAATTTAACTTTTGATCAGGAATCTACTGGGAACAGAAATGAAAGTAATGGGCTGATCTTATAATGAGGAACCTACAGACTATGGTTTAACATTAAGTATGACATTTATAATACTCCAGTATGTTATTCACCTTCTCTCTCTTAAGCCTCTCATTCTCATTCCTCGCTGGAAATTTCTCTCCTCTCAGTTGTGCTGACTCAACTCTTTATGTGGCTATACTTTAAACTCAATCTGTGAAATGCACTTAAAAAAAAAAAAGTCTTGACTTAAAATAAAAACATACTGTTTCACTGGTTTGACTTACAGTCGGGACACAAAAACTGCTGAATTGGCATTAATAGCTGGCAGGTCTCAAAGGAAAACAGTAATGCGCAACAGCATGTTAAGAGAGGGAGGAACGCATTGTACATCCTGACAGAACAGGAGCAAGAAAAAACTACAAGCTTAGCTCAAGTATTAATTAAAACTTTTGAACAGATTAGTCAGTTTGGGGAGGTTATAGAATATTCTTCACTGAAGATTTACAGGAGCAGATTAGACAAGAGCCTGTCACAACTGAATTGCGAATTGTGGTGCTTCAGTCTTGCTTTCTACCAGTTAGTGAAAAGCTCTGAAATATTTGGTTATTTCTATATCTCTAATATTTTTTCTTAAAATTAACAAAAATATATATTTAAGTAATTTATAAACTGGCAAATAATGTGCCACAATGTTCTATCATTTAATCGGTCCTGTATGTCCATGAATATTCTTTTTAGAAAAGAAATTACAAAGCCGTAAATGAGTACCTACTTCACTTTGAAGAAAAAGGAATCCAAAACATTTGGAGTTACAGTTTAGAAACCTATGGAATGGGCAATATGATATTCATTATAAGAAAAGTGAGATTTACAGAAAAATATGCAAAATCAGTGCGATACCATGTGCTCATTGCAGAGTCTAGCGGGTGAATTTCAGATCCTAAAGGCAGATAGGCAGTCAGGTCTTGAAAAATCAAGCTACTTTGGAAAGTCTCATATATTCATACCTGAAATGCTCAAAAGGACTAATAGACTAGTCTGTGATTTCAGTGTTTCATCCAAGAGAGTTTGAGTTAATCTGGACATGCACTTTACATTTTACGGCTCTCCTATAGGAGCTTATGAAGCTCAGAAAAGTGCATTTTTTTAAAAGGCTAATCATCCTTTTGTATCATCTTGATTGTTTCTCTAGGGAGCAAATCTTTACATAACACTTTTTTCTCTTTATGATATTTACAAAGTTTGAAAGATTGGAGTTCCTTTCAGTTCTTAAGGAACAGTGTCAGGAGTGCTAGATATTTGAACTTCAGATTTGAATATCAAATATTGGAACTCATATATAGCTAATAGATGCAATTTCATGTATTTCTAGCTACATAACAATGAGTATTAAAATTTATATATATATAAAGAATTTGGGTATTATTCGTAAATTGGGTGAAGAGAATATGTATTTATAATTTACATAGCTTTTGTAGCTGTTACTTTAAATACATAAATATTCTCTAGATTTTAGGGATTTATAAGGCTGGGACTTGTGCTCTATTTGTTACACCGCTTATGTTTTGCCCAAAAACACAGACTTCTATTTGCAGTATCATATACTTGTTTACTGAAATAATTTGTACTAAATTAGAGACTGAAGGAATTAAACCCAGAAGTAAACAGATTATTAAAACAAACAAACAAAAAACGTCACCTTACAAACATCATCCTTGAGATATGTGATGTTAGGAACAAAAGGCAAAAGAAATAGCAACATAACTGGGGCAGGATCATTGCCCCAGCCTTCTCTCATATGTACAGCATTTCAAAAAGAAACAACACATTATAAATTCATGCCAAGACTATTGAGACATTCAAATAGGTCCTCGGAGGGTTGATTGAGTCTTTCTGTGCCTTCTGCATAAGCATTAAGTCTACAGTTACTAACCAGGTGATGGTATGAAGTTGCTTGTCACAGAGAGTGTAAAGCTGTCTAATACTTTCCATGAAAGAACCTTAATTTCATTTGTTTGCAACCTTCTCACTTGAGATGATAATGGTTTTAAAGTTCATGCTAAATATCTCCCTTAGCCTGAAATATTTTAGTAGATTTCTGCCATTTCAGTAAGAGAAACTAGGCAAGAAACAATGCTAAAAAAATAGAGTGTGCATAATTCATTTTATAGATTCCAGAGTCTCTAATGTTTTAGGAGCAAGACCCTAAAATCTTATACAGATGGAACCTTTGTACCAAAGATGTCTTGTGCCTGTTCTTATGTTCAAAGTATACATGTTTGGGGGGAAGAAAAAAAATCAATATCCATATGCTTACTAAATTAGATTTTCGTAGCCGCACTGCTTTTTGAAGTCCTGGTTTTGATAAGCACATAGCAGCTCCAGACTGCTGCACAGCCCAGGCCAGTTCGGATCTGAACACATGACCTGAGCACAGGGAGGCAGCACCCCTGTCAGTGTGGTGGAGGGAGCTGCCTAACTCAAGTGGCAAGGGCTGGGTGTGCTGCATCCACCTGAAAAGTCAAGGATGAAACAGATAATATAGTAGCAGAGTTAGTATAAGAAGTAGAGAGACGGGAACAGAATAAAATTTTGTAATGGCCAAGTCAAATCGAAAGCTAAGAAAACTAAGGGAAAGGGGATAAAGGGGAAAGTGGGATATGAAAAAAATGCACCAGGTGGGTGAAGAGATGGCTCATGTTTTTCTTATTTTCCTGTTACCAGATTTGCAGAAACACTAACAACTACATTTGCAAAAAAAAAAAAAAAAAAAAAAAATTGTGAATCCAAACTGCTATAAAAGGCTGACAAATGCTGATCAAAAACCCCAGAGGTCTTCAACATTTCAAATTGAATTTTTGAAATCAGTGGAAATTTTTCATCTCAATCTCTGCGGTTATGATTCCATCATCTGCAAAATGGAACAAAGAGTATGCCCTGGTCTCACAGGAC
Organism: Crypturellus tataupa; assembly: GCA_034781795.1. Classification (NCBI taxonomy): domain Eukaryota; kingdom Metazoa; phylum Chordata; class Aves; order Tinamiformes; family Tinamidae; genus Crypturellus; species Crypturellus tataupa. The sequence goes on along the minus strand of JAWLRI010000372.1, from coordinate 162,510 downwards.
ATTATGGAGAAGATGCATTAATATGTGTGAATAGATTGGACAAACAATGAGTGTCCGAGTAGGAAAATGACTTGAGAAAGAACACAATACCATATTCAGGATGGGCATAAATAGTTCACAGTAAATATCAGATAAAGACACAGACTAAAGAGTGAGGAGAAAGAACTGCACTATGCATTTTCTTGTCACATGAAACTGTTTTGTGCACTGAAAGAGTGCAGGGAAAACAGGCTGCAATCCCGATACACTCTGGAGAACTGAATTAAGATGGGATAAACATCTTAATTCTATCACTTTCCAGAATACCAATTTTCTGTGCAGAGATGGTGTGTGTGGTGTGTGTGAGTGTTTCTGTACAATGCAATTGCATATATAACTGTTTGAGCCAGTGTTTATGTAAGTGTGCATAACTGAGAGGTGTATATTTTTATTCTCCTCAGACTGTAACTATAGAACAAATCACATGTTGGAACAGCATCTCCGCAGAAATTAACAGTATGATCTGTTGAAATCCCTCTCCTTCATCTACAGAAAGACATTTCCAATATGCAGTGGTTCTCATGGACCCCTAATATTAATCAACTTCCCTCTACAATTACGTATTTTTTAGTGGAGGGTGAAACCACCTATCATTTAGGGATTAATTTTGAAGTTACTTTAGGACATGAAGGAATAGGAATTTGTTGTCTACAATGTCCACCCTGCAAAGTGACACAATCAAAATCTTATTTGGGTATCAAGTGATTGACTGTTGCTGTAGCTGAATTCTTTGATTGATATAAATGAGAAATTAAGCGCCTCCCAAATCAAGCTGATTTATTTATGGGTGACTAACTTGTGGTTTTTGAGCAGCTCAAGTGTGGCTACCATGTGCGAAGTGTGGAGTGCAACAGCAATATTATTATTAGCATAATGAGAGGTCCCAGTTACAGGAAGAAACCAGTTAGGGCTGCTGAGGCCCTAAATCACAAGAACATCCTTGAAATCATCTACAAGTTAATTTCTGCCCATCATACAGTTGAGTAGCAGTATCCATGATGAATCACTGTCTTCTTCAACCCGTTAACTACTTAGTTTGTTCCCCTGAGCCAATTCCCTGAACTGGCTGAACAACGTTAACTTTATGGTAGAGAAGGGAGGTAAATTAAAAATTGCCTGCAGCTTCTGAAACAATTTTACACTGAGTAACTTATTCACGTATCTTGTAGCTCAAAATACTTTGATCTCTCCACAAAGCAAAAAAGAGCTTTCTTTAAATTAAACATACCATTAAAAACATCTCTAATATATGTCTGTGATTTGCTAAAATTCTAATCCCTGACCTTTATTAAAAATATTCTATTTTGCAGATTTACCATAAATAAATAAATAAAATCATTACTTTGAACAGGTTGAATCATTACTGCATTTTCGCACATTTGCTTTGAGCCACAAGTGGGAGACATTGGCTTAAAAGGACTCCAAAGGCTGATCTTAAGTCAGTATGTTCAGATCAAAATGAATTTTTCCTAATGAATGTAGTCTGCCAAAAACCTCTCTATTAGTGACTCCTTGGCTTTTTATAAGACTAATATCACAATAATTAAAGGACATTTGTCTCCTCACATTGCCATTATTATAAAATTGACTTGTATGGCAAAAAAACACATTAGGCATTTGGAGGAACAAAAATAGCTGAGGGCAGAAGATAGCCATGAACTCTCTGGACTGCTAAGAATCACAGAATGGTTTAGGTTGGAAGGGACCTCTAGAGACCATCTAGTCCAATGCCCCCTGCTCAAGCGGGGACACCTGGAACACGTAAAGACAACACCTTAGGCAGTCAATGTCAAAAAGGATATTGCAGAGACAGTAGGCAACAATGTCAGCAAAGGTAAGCAGACCTAAACATAAAGCACTAAGTGAATATTCATAAGAGATTAAGGACTATGTTTTATCTTTAACTGTGCTCACAAAGTGTGCAGCAGTTAAATTCTATAGAACTTGGTTTAAAAATGACATTATTTAATTCTCACTTAAGTTTTACGTAGCTTATAGTTTTCTCCTTGAACTGACTGATTGTGAAGAACATATGAGACTTCTATATTGTTTTATGAAAATCATCTCTAACTCATTTCACCGTCACTGCTTGCTCATGTGTCATTGATTTCAGGCAATTTAATGCCAGAGAGAACATTTGATCATCTAGTTCAACCTCCTGAATATCACAGCCCATTAAATGTCATCCATCTGACAGTTTAGAAACTGGTATTTTGACTAGGCTGAACTGTTCTGATCTGCAGGTGATTAACCTGTTGTGGACAAGGCAAGAAACACACGTGCCACAATTACTCAAATGTCTCCCAATAACAGCAATTTGATTAAGTTTGATATGCCCAGTTGATCTTACTACATGATGCATTGATTATTAATCTCATGAACAGTTTAGACTGAAGAGTGTAAATAAGTCTGACCACAGAAAAGCAAAAAAATAATAATAATAATTCTAGAAATCTTTACACCATCTCAGATTACTACTCAGTAACCTCCAGTATGATACCTATCTCTCAAAGATCAAGAAACAGTGACAGTTCAGAGTATATCTAATCAGCTAGGAAAAAGTTCTATTCTATATTTCCTGATGTTGCACATTTTCCTTATTTTTGCCAGTATCTGTATTCTTTTCTATGCTATAGTTTACACAACAGTGAATCTTTGGCAAAGTACTTAACAGGGAACAGGGAAATGGAAACCTTACAGGGAACAGTGATTCAACAATTTTCCTCTTATTTTACTACTTATTTCTTTAAGCAATAGAAATTTTCAACCACACTCTAACACTAAATATAATATTGACAATTACTGTTGTTGGTTTGTACAGTAGGACTCCCCAATTAGCAGGGCTGTTTGTTAGAACAAATGCTTCAGGATAGGGTGAAAGACCCCACTGCCTAAGATTCTGTAAAATTCCTTCCCTAATTTATATTAAAAAATAAGCAAAACTTTCCATGATGTTATTTTAAGTATAAACGAAAACATAGTACTGGCTAAAGTTTGATGAATATTCTATTCATTATTATCTGTGAACTGACTTTTTCATGTTTTCTACATTTCTTTCCAGGAGAAAAGTCTATCACACCACAAAGCACAAATGACAACTACTTGAGTAAAGAAGGTTTAGAAACTCTATAAATAGCTTTTGAACATATCACAGTATAAATATTTTCTACTGTTAAAAGAGTATAATTGTTGATACGTATCCTTGATACGATTACTTCAGCATCACACAAGCTGTACTTATTCATAATTATTAACCATGTAACCAAGATGTGGAGGCTGATAGGCACAACATTTTCATGTATTTGTATTGAAAGGAGTAGAGTGTCACATATTCCTCCCCTCTCCAAACTACTCTGCCAGCACATCTGATTTTGTACAGGTTATTCAAAGGCAAATATTACTCTAAAAGGCCAATGCTATTACTGGAGTGTGAATGTTTCTCAGATATGCAGTGTACATGGAAATATATTAACTCATCAGCATTATACAGTCAATTACAATTACATCTGAGGTATGAGTTAGAAATGTTAGATAATGTAATCATCACAAAAGATGGTTATTTTCAGCAGGATACAATAATCACAGGACCCTGACTATTTATCCCATTGAAGAGAGAGGATGTGTCTTTTCTTTCTCTGATAAATGTTAAAACTGAGATAAAGTATCTCATCTTCCAGAACAACTGAATAAATGTCATCTAGTGTAAAAATATTGCTAGACTATTTAGGCACCCTCAGCCCATGAAAAAAAAACAGTTAAGGGGAAGCTGAAAAGACATGGTGATGAAAGTAATAGCTGATAAACTTTGGATAGAAATGAGAAAGGCAGGCACAGAAGGGCAAATTTTCCCAATAGTAAATATTTGTCTCTGAAGATACAGGTTTCTTTTGAGCAATCCCTTCTATCATTGCAATTAAAAGCACAGTGAAGATGACTTTTTTTTCCCAAACAAGCAAAAATCCCCAAACCTTGATATGATTATTTTAAAAAGTAATTTAATAGTTATTTATATGTATCTTCCTAATATAGAGAATCTATGTATCTCTGTAAAACCTGTTTCACAAAAAAGAAAAAAAAAAGAATAAAAAATTTGCATATTCTTGAGATGCAGCACCTGGGTAAGACCTTGGGCAAAAAAGGACACAACAGAGGAAAGCATAAGCTCTCTTAGTTCTCATCCATCAGACCTTACTTCTTCCAATAAAGAACAGCTACAAATGCCTTCTGTTACACAGGAAGTTAACCAACAGGACCAAATGCAACAATTTAGTGTTAATCCACAGAAATATTCAGCCATTGCCCAAAGAAAAATATCCGGAGCTAAATTGTGGACTACACATTTTTTTTTATACAGTTTTATACAGCTGCAGCAATTGCTTTAGTTGTCTAAGACCAGTGTTACGACAGGAGCACTTTGTGCTAGAATACAACAAGTAAAATACTCATTTTGAGACAGCAACCTAAACCAGAAAATACGTACTTCAACCAGTATGCCATCAGCAAACCTTTCCTCTTCCCAAGATAACTTCTCTTGGGAGCCTGGCTATGCTTAACAGGTTTGGTGATAAGAGCTACACTTATAAAATTACACCAACCACTCCTTTGTGGTAAAGGGTTTCTCATTCTAATAAAATAGCTTTCTTTGGAGATACTGCTTAGGCCAATTCCTCGCAGATAATAAAATATACTATAAAAACATACTTGCTCTTTTTTTCCCCCAATATAACTGTTCTTAAACTAGCATTTTGTCTCATTACTGTGTCACTTAGGAGTATTATATCTAAGAGGTATTATATCTACAGTGGCCAGCATAACACCTTTGAATGTAGACTACTACTGGCAAAACTTTAATAATCTTGACTTAATTGCTTCTTTGTTTGCTGTTAGGTGCTTTTATTCCTGTAGTTGTGTCAATCAGAATATGCACTATTTGACTTTTGGATGATGCAGTCATACTGGTAAAGCCTGTGGTACAAAATTTAGCCTTAGACTGGTGTAACTTACTCCTTTCCCATACGAGATTGAACCGATACATTTACATCAAGACAGAATTGCACTGATTTAACTTAAATTGGATTTCTAACTGATATAGAGCTTTAACACAGAAATGCAGTTCTATGAATTAACTGCTTTGATGTTCTGATAAATAATCTCACTCTGAAGCATCCTCTGCACATGTCAAGAAGCTTACCCTCCTTGGTGAAGGATAATGTATCACATACCTCACATTCATCATGAGGCAATGGAGCATGCACAGTGCACAGTTATCATGGAGTCGCTGATGCCTACGAACATATTGTCTCCAGGTTACTTGATAATATGTCAAAGCTGATAGACATGGTAGGCACCTGCATGGACATACAGACCATACCCAAATAATTTGCATTCATACAAAAAAAAAAAAGAAAAGAAAAAAAAGTTGATTATTCTACCTCAAACTTTATGTTGCTGCTAGCAATATTCAGTGTATGCTAGTTAATCCTAGATCTATGTCTCCATATCAAACTGATATTGCCTCTGCAATAGTGCAGTGAATAGCTGCACTACAGACATGTTCTTTAGTCTTTAAGCATATGAACACATTACTTTGTAATAAGGAATGATATTCTTGTTATGAAGAGCTTGAAACTTTAAAGTCATGAAGTAGCTTTTCAAAGTGGTAGGTACCCACACTTTAAGCCCTTGAATGATGCCTAATAAGACGTTTTATAAGATAGTTTTCACATGAAGTTTTTGTGGAGTAGTTTGGATCATGCCTTGGCCTCAGTGTCCTTGTTCGTGTATCTTTTGCCTTATATCAGTGCAAGGGTCCCAGTTGGCCTATAAAATAAAATGACCCATAAAATGTTAAAATGAAACTAGTGTCCACAGACAGTTTTTCACCTCTTCAGTAGGATCATTATAATTCACCTTTTCAGTTATACCCGTACAAATTTCCTATGTGGACAAGACTTGAGAAAGAAATGCAGGTGGTGGAACAATTATTCCTTTTTTATTGCTGTGCTCCCTTTTTGAAGAGATAAGTGAGAAGAAGGAATTTGCATTTTTATTTAAAGGAACAAAAACTAAATTTGCATTTTACTAAGAACTGCAGTTTTTTTTTCAATGCCTAATAAAATATTGATATTAAAATAAACAACGAAGGCACTGAACAAACAAAAATTTTAATTAGTGCTACTAAATGAAGAATTCAATTTTCTTTTCATATTTAGAAACCTTTCAGATGCTGCCCACTGCTCATTTTAGATTCAGATTTTTTTTTTTTTTTTAACTACTGCATCTAAAACAGGAACAGAGCTTAAGCAGACGGAAATGAAAAATAAATACATTAGTCCTTTGCTATAGTGAGCTTGAGCTGCTAAGGTTATATCTGAGCTGCAAAGAGTAACCACAAGGAATATCAGCATGGAAGAGGAGTCCTGGTGGAAGGATGAGCAAGTGGCTCTGGGAAGGTCTCAGAAAGCTCTGGAGGAAAGGTTTGGGAGGACAGAAGAGGAGAGGAAAATATACTCCTGCCTTCCTTGTCTTCTTCTGAAATGAATTATTGGTCTTTGTTGAGGGTAACTGAATTTCTATATGGTTACTGAATTGAGAAGTCTTTTAATAATTACATTTTGCTAAACACAATACAAGAACAGACCTATTTCTCAGCTGTATTTGATTTGAAACTTGATTTTTTTTGGTTTGGATTCCTTTTGGTTTGAATTCCCACTGTTATTATAATAGTGAAAATGATGTGAAATTAAGCCTTCTTGCTTCTCTGGGTTCACTAGGCTAACTTTTACCAAGTGCTTCACCATAATTCTTCGGTTTGTGCTAAAGGCGGAGTCCCATGTTTCTTTTCTCAGTGTTAAGTGGACCCAAGTTTGTTGAGAGCAATACAGTATGTTCAAACCCTGGAGGCAAAAGGTCTTGATTTTAGCATCTGAGCTGCTTGAATTTCCAGTACATGAAGCAGAAGTAGAGCACGTTTAAATAATGGAAGGTGCAGTAGCTTCTGCTGGGGATGCCAAGAGAATGTTTCCACTCACGCAAGGAAGCATTACCTTTTAAATTAATAAAACTGTGACAAAAATAAGGCATTTACATCAATAAATAAACAAATAAAGCAAGTATTCTAAAGGCACATTATACACATTTAATGTCCTCTTGGAGCATGGTATGCTTCATGCAATTCGCTTACTGTGCACGTGCAAGATAGATTGAAGATAGTGTCAGTCTTCTTGTTAGTGATGATCCTCTTTAGAAAACTATTGAAGATTGTAGTATACTTAATAATGCAGAAAGGTCTACTTGTCAAGGGTGTTAAAAGCCCTGTACCATATTTCAGTCTCTGACTACAAGTTAGCAAGTCTGTTACATATTTCTACAAAGCAGAAAAAAATTCTGTTACTTGAGATGAGGTTTATTAGGAATCTGACTCAGAATTCTGTCTACATGTAGATTTTCAAGCACTGACTTTTTCTGTACCTAAATTCTTGTTTGCTAATATTGACACATATCAAAAAAATTACTCTTAAAGTTCTATACTTAGGACTTGCTAGAAATTAGACTCATGGATATTTCAAGATCCAGAAGACATCCAAGTTATTATTCACGTATTGCTTTTTAGAAAATTCGGGCTTCTATCTGTAGTCCTTACATTCTCAATTTGAGAACAAATTATGGATGCCTGACACATATGTGTTTGGAACAGATGTTCTTTTGCACACGTAGTAGACTTTCACTTTGTATTGACCTGTGACTCAATTTGTGGCCTTTTTTACTGTCTGTACCCTGTGTTCTTAAGGAAGAACACTTCACAGTGTGCCTAAGAGAAAGGAAATGACAGGGAGGGTGTTTTCTGTCATTTCTATTGCAAAGCCTGTGTGCCTGGTAGTAGTTTTCTGATCCAATGAAAGATACAGTAACAATCAAATCTGCTATTTGAGAGGGACATTGCAACTGTAAATATTTTCTCTAGTAACCCTGACAAATGATCCCTAACTGGCAATTACTTCTTTATCTTTCATTCACTGCTGGATAATGATACAGGAAAAACTGAAAATTTACAGATAAAACACTTGTTTTCCTTGTAGTGATATATGCACCTGAAGCAACATCAGATAATCTAAAAGCATGATTAAATTTTGATAGTTTGCAGCTTACTAAACTGGGCAGGAACATATGAAAGGATCAAGTTACACACAGCTTCAAAAATATTCCCAAAAGATGAAGAACAAAAAGATTAAAAACAAAGAAGAAGGAAAAAAAAAAAAAAAGATGAAAAGAATACAATAACTGACAGCAACAAAAAAAAGCAAAGGACAGGGTGAAAAGACTCTTCTTTGAGACCTATAAAAATTACTTTCAAATAGAAGGAATATATATGTACAGTGTCACCTTCAAATAGAATATATATATATGTACAATGATCATGTTCAATTGAAAGATTTTTCTTATGTCAGTTTTTGATTTGAACCTTCCCTCTTCTGTATTTCCTTTTCTGTGTACCTTAACATGTTTGTAATGTACTTATATCCTTGATAATTACATGCAGGGTCAGCTAGTAAAACTTTATCTTCCTAAATCCTCCCACTCACTACTTCATCAGGCTCTGAGAACATTCTTTATAAATGGGACGTGCTATCTGAATATCTGTACCAAACAGAGTATTATGCAGAGCTCTGAGTAAGCTCTACAGAGCTCTGAGCTCCAACAATATGCTGATAGTGGAAGTCATGTTTTGCATTTGGAGTTTCTACAGATATCATATAAATCAATACATGTAGAAAGTCCAAATAAAGGAGCTACATGAGAATGATGTAATTTTGTGAAGCAATTCAAAACGCTGCTGACAATCAGACGGGAAGTCAGTTAAAAAAATAAAGTTTTTTTTTTTAATTGAATTCATGACAATAATAAAGAGCTTTCTATTGCATGACGTCTTAGTATAAAGCTAAAGGGATCTCACTGTAGATATAACAGTAAATAGCATCTCAACTTCAAGCAAGGCTATTAGGAATAAGCACAGATTTCATGGTACAGATGATCTTTTACATTACCCTTAATATTGTTAAACTTAAGAGTAGAAAGTTAGGAAAGTGTATGGTGGTTGACCTCTCCTCATCACTTTAGATGCTAGTCTGACCTCAGAAGTGAAGAAAACCTGCCAGTTTCAGCCTTCTGTGTTGACTAAGACACTTGTGCAAAAAATAACTTCCTACACGCTATTCCATGAAAATCTCACAACAGATCTAGTGTCTGGGGAGAAGTATTCCCTTGAGCACTGTAAAAGCATATGCCTTGAATAATTATTTCAGGGAAAGAGATATGTACTGAGTATGTAAGAGTGCAAGTCAGACATGACTAGACAGACCTCTCGCAGACTGAAAGAAAAAAAAAAAAGATGTTATAAAAATAAGTTGCTAATTAGACAGTTTGTGTTATTCATTGAGATCTTTGACATATAAGACTCCATCCAGGATAACACAAAAGACGACTTAATAAATGTTATTTTTAATAAAAAAATGATTATCCATCAGTTAAAATGTCTATGAGACTTCTTTGGAAGAGCACTTACTGCTCCAGACACCAAGAGGCCCAGGTGAGGAAATGCTGTCCGGCTAGTGATATGAGGGAGCTTTGGCTTCTAGCAGGTAAAGACGACCTTCCATACAGGTTCAAATCCTGTTAACAAAGAGGATGCAGGGCAGTCATTTAGCACTCAACTGTGCTAAAATCAACATTATTTGGAACAGATGAGACAGCACTTCAGTCTGATCTTGAAAGATGATGAACATCAATAGCAATTAAAACTTCCAGGAGATCAGCAGCACCAAGGAATTTCTGATAAAGTCCATCCTTGGTCAATCAATGGTCTGCCTACCCAAGCTATAATTGAAGAGAATGGAGCTTTCACTATATTTTGGAAAATACTTTTGAGATTTACAGATGAAAATGTGCTGTACTGTTATTTCTTCTGCAAACAGAAATATGTCTAAGTGGGATCAGAGACAAAAAGAGATGGGAGAAAATAGGATATAACTCCTTCCTCCAAATATATGTAGTCATCACTCTCTCTTCCTGTAACACTGTGTAAGAATTTGTATATCATCAAAGGAAGGTTCTGGAAAGGGCAGAAAGACAAAGAATTGACTGCACTGGAAGTGACTTCTTGATACAGCTGTATCAAGCATTGATACATGTGTTGATTTCATGTATTGAAAACATAGCTTCTTAAGAACAGCTTGTGCCAGAAAAACTTTGAAGTATGGCCTGCAACTTGCAGCAGTAGCTACTCCAGGTGATTTGCATGGACCATCTCAGAGTACATGAAGTCTCTTACCCACCTGTGAAGTAACCCTCATGCAAGAAAGAAAGGGATCTTAGCGAGGAATATTTTAGCAACAAATTTTGTATACCTAAAGCATTCCAGTTTTAAGATGTGGAATTTTATTATGGATTAATCTGGGTCCTTTATTTTGTTTATCAGTTTGTGAATTTATGATTATGCCTGATTTAAAGTCTGACCTTTTCTTCCTTATCCTCTAAAACACCCATTGACATTAACAAGAATTTTGGATATGCAACAATGCAGGATTGGGTCCATAATACTAAGGCATAATTGAACTATTAAAAGGTTATTTCAGATACGCAGTGCTCTTGACTGCAGAATTATATAAGTAGAGATACTTGGAAAGCTTTCTGATTGTAGCAAATTTACTACTTGCAGCCAGTGATTTATTTCATGCCCTAATGCGCTAAAAGGTCAGTAGCCTAAATTTATCTCAGTACTTTTCAACAGGTTATGGCTTCTACAGTGTGTTCATACATCAGCTACCGTCGCATACTAATGTTCAATCTAATCTCCAAATTCTGCAAGTTAATAGGAATTCCTTCAGATCTGAACTTTGCCTTTTTTTTTTTTCTCGTGTTTTAATCTGCACATAAAATCACCTTGCAGCAAGATGTTATATTCTCACTTTTTTGCCCTTTTTTGAGTTGCTTCTAACAGCTTTTAATTTGGAGAGACTATCTCTGAGTTTACTGCGCCTGACTGGTTTCAGCTCAATTGTTTCCCTAGCCAACAGAGCATTTCATTTCTCCTGAAGGTCACTGCAAGCTGCCAAGGCTTTGAAAACACACCAGCTTCTCATTCATACCGCAACCTCGCAATCTAATGTTCCAATACCATTAAGATAGATGGAAACAGGCATGTGTGTATGACTTTTTTCTATCAACTATTACCAAATTGATTATAATACGAAATAAATTAGGCCATCAGTGAATGGGCCTCTGGCAATAGCTGACCCTCTTCAATGGCATCCCTTTCTTCAAGGCACTAGAAATGAATTCCTTCGTTACCGTAGTTTGACTGGGCGTTGATAATCATTGGTATAAACTACACCATCATGTCATTGGCTTACAGAAGCGGTTCATCTGACTGTCTGCAGCACAACTAGTCGCAACAGGCAATGAAGGAAGCTGCACGGGTCCAGACTCTGCCATGAAAGGACGCAGTGGCCATGTGTTGGAGGAGGGAGGCCATTAACTGTTTTAAGGGCCTGGAAGTGGTCCAGTATCATTCGTTTTGCCACAGAAACGAAATGACCCATTCTAATTAACAATATGCATTTTAAAACTGTCATCAGGTGGCTCTAGTTCTTGCGTTGTTGGAGGTCAATACATACGATGCTGACTCACATTGCTAAGACACATGCACTTGTGGTCTGTTTGCAAGTTGATTTCAAGTTTGTGTGCCCTCAAGTCTACAGCATTCATTTAATCAGAGAAATTACTTAAACTTAAGATTCAAGTTCTAATTAAGAATCCAAAAATAAAGACTGCTAAAAGGGACTTAGTTTCTTGACATTTCTGCTGGACATATCTCTTAAGTTCTAAAATACACTCTGGTGAATCACAACTATAAGACTAAAAAGTCTATAAGAATTCACAAGAATATTTGTATTAAAAGAAATATCTTAAGTAAAGCAGACAAATTCCAGAGTTTCTTGAATGGTTAAGTTAATAACAAATTAAATATTTACTTCCTGAGCCTTACAATATTGTAATTGAATTTCCTATTTAAATTTGGGAATTCAGAAACTTTAAGAAGCTCTTGGACCTCCTATTGCAGTAATGGGAAACTCATTAACTAGATGCAGACACAATATTGTGCAAGTTTTCTAAGAAAAGCCCAACAAAAGTCATTAAATGGGCTTATCAAAACCTCTGCTGTTTTCCAAATAATGCCTAAGTCTGTGGTAGTCTTGCAACACAGATATTTAAATTTCAGGCACAGAAATCTTTACTGGAACAAGCTTCCATGTCTGAGCAGTGGTACTAAATTTTTTTTCTTTTAGTTTCTACCAAAGTAATGAAATATCTGGTTTCAGATATACAGAGATCTTTACATGCTGTAAAGATTTAGTTAAATAGAATGTATTGCAGTGGATGAATTGCTAAACAACATGTATATTTTAGGCTCACTGTTGAGATGACTCTGGAATATTCTGTATTTCATACAATTATATGTACTGGGATAATAGCTACAAAATGAGTCATTGTAGTATTTTACAATCTATCTTGCCCTCCTATCAGATAACTTAAATTGCTGTCCAAGCACAAATCTAGAAGTGATAAAGGAGAAGAACAGAAAGATAGTAATGTCACCAACTATTTTATTTCATTGTGTGCAATATCTGAGATGGGCAGTCACTCATTGATACAATCAATCACTCATTGATACAATCAATCACTCATTGATACATTCAGATCTCTCAGAAAAGTGCAGCAATCTTAAGCAGTCTCATACTAGAAGCTTGAATGTCAGTATGAACATTTGATTGACAACAAATAGAAGAAGCCAATATTACAGCTGGAACAAACTTAACCCCGTTGTATTTCTAAATTCAGCTTAATTAGTGCCTGATCTGTGCTGCTAACGTGTCTCAGTCCCACTGCTCTAATCTTCTCTCTCTCAAAAAAAGCGGTAAAAGCAAATGAGTAATTAGCTAAGATTCTAACTAAGTGATTACCAAAGATAGTGGTTCAGATCAGAAGTCCAACTCATAGATTGCTCTCTCTGTTCTCAGTGGCTGTAGAATAGCTCTTTGTTGGCTTAAGTTAGCGTTTGCTTAATGCTGCTCTTTTTCATACACTTATTTTATTTGTGGATTAATAGTACTGCAATGTCATGCTTACTAAATGCTAAACTAATGACATAGAACTGATCCACAACTCAGTTATGAAATATATTGGAGAAAAAGGAAAGAAAACAAAAAAAGTTTTCTGTTGAACTCTGTAGGGAACCTTTCTTTTTGCAGCTTCAACTTTGGCCAAAGTTCACCCTTGCTGCAAAGCCAGAAGAGCAGCTCGCACCACTGCTCCCCAATCCACTAAGATTAGGGCTCAGTTCAGTCTATCAGTTTTAGTTAAAAGTCGCCTATCTCATTTTTCGCCCCGAAGCTCGCTAAGGAGTTGTCACCTCCCAGTTGGAGCTGGGGGTGATGGAAGGGCCATGACAACTGTGATGGAGCCAGAGCTCACAGTTGCCTCAGGAAGCACCCAGGTGCCAGTTTAATTCTCTGCTGTAGGACTACAAAGATAATATAAAAAGGAAAAAAAAAATAAAAAACATGTTCTGGTTCCTATGGACTAAATCCCAAGCTCCTATATGAACTTTACCTCATGCTACCTTTTACTCAACTTGGAAGCGCTCAGCGAGGCGCAAGAAAAATGAGGAAGTTGTCTCCTCTCGCGATTTGTTCTCATTAGAGTTTGGTCTCCTGGCTAATTAAAAAGCCCCAGGTGCCAGACGGAGCACTGTTTGTAATAACTTATCTTGTTTTGGTCAGTTCCTCCGCTCTTGTAGCCAGCAGCAACACAGCAGATACCTGTTTGTGTTGCTGTTCTACAGTGTAACAAAATTAGGGGTAATTAAACCTTCCATTTGAATCAGAATAGGTGGCATGGCATATCTCTAGCTCCTGCCATTTTCAGTGCTTAGAGAAGTCTTCCACATGTGCAGGAACTTGCTCCTCTGTTTCGATCTGGCTTGCGACAGTGCTAGTGGGGATTATACTGTTTTTCCTAAATGACACAACACTCGACAGTTGGTAACAATCTAACACAATAATAAATTAACAAATGTGTTTCTTCTCATACACTGCTGGATATGAAGAACTTAACTCAGAAAACATAAGGTGGAAGAATAGGGGCTGTAAGGTGTAATATATGTAGTATTATGTTGCTTATGTATTAGAGTTCTCCCTGAGGGATTGTGCAATATTTAGCAAAATGAGCAAACATCATTAAGGACTTGGCAGAATATGAGATATTCTTCACATCTCTCATTAAAAAAAAATGTAACCAAATGAGTTTTCAGAATGCCTGAAAACAGTAAACAGTACAGTAAACCCTGTTGTTTTATTTTGCAAGGCTACACTCATCACATCATTGAGTTTTCACTTCATTTTTTCCTATAGTTCACAAAAAGATTAGCAATCAAATGATCTTGCTAGAGTAATTGAGGAGACAGTATAATCTGATGGAAGAGCAAATCCAAACATCTGTGAGCAGGCTGAGAGCAATGTTGGTTTAAACAAGATTTGCTCTTGGCAGAAATGTTTGAGTAACCACAACCTTACTATACTTACCTATTTTATTATAGGCAGCTTGTAGATAAATCTAAGTGGGGAGTTAGTTTGACCAGCAGAGCTAATTTTTGCACAAACAGAGTAATGCCAGTCATTGAGACATCTCTGCGCAGGAAATCTTGTTACACAGGGTACAAATCAGGATCGCCCTTTGAACACAACAACACAGCTTTGCCACAGCTGGAACAGCAGAGAAGATATAAAGCTGTAGATATAAAACATTCCTCTCCAAGGAATGTCTGAGCAAAGATGTTCTTGCTTATATCATAGATCACCAATATAATCACTACTGAGTCATACAAATGCTCTCATACTGGTGACGCTCCCTTTATTGCTTTAAGTTTCAAATTTATCCTCTCTTCACTTCTTCATTTTTTTTTCCTTTTTTTTTTTTTTTATATTCTTAATTTAAAGCAAAAAAAAGAAAAAAAAAAAAAAAAAAAAAAAAGGAAAGAAAGGAAGTGCTTTAAACTATCAAAATAAAAACATTTACAAAGTGGACTTACACCAGCAGACTTAGAGTATTTTAAAACCCATCCTTGCTTACACTGCTATACTTTTCCTAAGCTGGTAGGACAATAAGGCTTACCAACCTCACTGTGCTCTGACATGAGTGAGAGCTCATAGACTGCGAGCAGCATGTGAAATCAGCTGCTGGCGACCCATCTCCTGTCCAGTTCCCAGAGTAGCATGCATGTACCTCCCTCCTTTAATGCTTAAAGAACTTCTGTGAACATTGCAAAAGATCACAAAACAAGGCGTTGCCTAGATAGCATAAAATAAATGTTTTAAGTATGCAAGTTCTACGGTATTCTGGAACTAAATACCCTCAAGAATTATAGATGGCATTCTTCTAATAAGTAATTAGTTTTATTCGACCTACTGAAAAGAGGTAAAGACTTTGTATAACATATGTCCTAATACATTCAAGTCATCCACACTGACAAAATACAATATGCCAGAAATTATTAAGTAGTTTCATACTGTTAGGCAGAAATGAAAAGAGGAAGTCATAAACTTTTGGCACATGTTCAGCTAGACAGCGTACCTTTATTGAATGAATATACATATGTGATAAGTGACCGTTCAAGAGACCAGGATAAATGGGCTGTGCAGCAGAAAAGGTCTTCCACAAAAGGTCAAATTAACTTGTCTGGAGACTACATAGGGATATTTTTAAGAAAAAAGGTTGCTCATTGGAAGTGATACGTAAGATTACCAAAAAGTAAGACTAGAATGATTGATTTTTCTGAAGGGCAGGAAGACTCCTGGATTTGCAAGGTTTTTCTGATATAGGCATACACTACTACTATTGTTTGCCATTGCAAATCCTGCCAACAGAGGTGGAGCAATAGAAAGAGAGTCCCTTTCCTGGAACAGAGTAAGTTATACCTGCATTTATTTTTTCTGTTTTAAAAGCGCTTATACAGCCAGGGAGACTCTATCATACCTATATCAGTAAGGATGGTGAAAAAATCTCACCCCTCCCTGACCTGGATTTGTCAACAAATTGTTTAAGGACAAAACTGGTCTATCTAAAGAAACTGCCAGAGAGTTTTTGTTTGTTTGATTTTATCCATTTTAAGATCTGCATGTTTTAATAAGAGTTGCTGGAAATATTTTTAATCTTTGCTGTATTATATTTTCTTTGTAAAATATCATTCTAGATTATACTTTGGATTTCAAGCAATCCCTATAATTATTCTTTTTCTTCGTCCCTTCACTCCTTTTCTCCTCTTTTTTTACCATCTTTATAACAGTGAACTGTCTTTGAAGGTTGGGTTCATTTGTAAGAAAAGATACAAATAAAAAAAGAAGAAATAAGATGGTAGTACTTTGGATGAGAAAAGAGGAGCACATTCTCAAGTTAAGGTATAAATGATAAAATGGCATGTATGCCATAGCTCTTTATAACCAATATATTCCAATTACTAAAGCGAGATTTCTAATTTGTTGAAAGTAGACACTTTTGTAGGAGGTTACATTTGATCTGGTCCCAAAAGGCTTTTCCTATAGTTAGTGAGGAGAAATAGATACTTCTATGGCATGTCCTATCTCTTTCTAAAGTCTGAAGACATCTGAAATAGGTCAAATGAATCATACCCTAAAAATGTCTTTTTCTTTCCTTTGACTATAACTGAGGTTCTGTAGGTGTTTAAATTTAGGTGAGATGAATCCCATCCTTACTATCTATAACCATAACAAGATAAAAGACAACAATGAACAGAAAGACAGACTTGTACATGAAGAGTGAGAAGGCACTCTGAGCAAACTTTGTAAATCAGTCTGGGAGAAGAAAGCCTCCATGAATAAACTAAGAACTCAGGAGGACAACATCTTTTTTGCTCAAAATACCTGTAACATACTGCTCACCCATGAACAGACGCAGTAGCAAGACCAGCTTTGCTCACTGACCAGCTGTGCTCATAAAGCCTTTGGATCAGCCTTATAGATTTCTCATACTTTTGCATACTACATGTAATCAATGTTCTAAATTTCAGAAGACAGTCTATCTGAAAAAATGTATTGTTTTTTTCAGAAAAAGAAAGAAAAATATAAAGTGGGAAAATTTATCACACATTAAGTCTTGGCCATCTATCTGGTCAAATACTTGCCTGAGAAGTTACAAACAGCTCTACAATTATCTTCAGTGAAAAAAAAAAGTCTCAACATAAATTAATGCCTTGATGCCCTGCAGCAAGAAAAAAACTTCCACCTTGCTTCTACCATCTTCCTAATGGATTTATTTAGGTTGACATACTGAATTAAGCGTTTTCTTCAGAGGGGAAAGAAAAAAAATCAAAAAGCACAAAAGGCAGGGCAAGAGGGAAGAGACTGCCAAAGGGTCACAGAAGAGGAAAAAATGTGGTAGATGTGGAAAATGGTTCTTCCACAAAAATGAGAAAGAAAGGGGACCCAGCAAGGCTGGCAGTGAGGACCTACGACCAGCCTTAATCTTCTGAGTAGCTAATGGTATAGCTCAAGTGCATACAAACTGTGATGGTTGTGATGGTGCAACTTATACAAAACAGAACTTCAATTAATTTAGTTTAAGGATTGCTAAATTTATTAGGTTAATTTATTAATTTAATTTATTAAATACATAACTTTTGCTGGAAAAGGGAACACTTCGCTTTTGTTTTCACAAGTTTTATTATCACATGGACCTAATTCCCAGTGGAGATTTTAGCAATAACTTTAATGAGGAATAGATTAACACCTGGGGCATGTTCTTTTGTTTAGTATTACCTAACTCTTTTCATTTGTTTAGCTTAAGTAAGTTGTGTAAATAAGTACTTTATAATCACTTGCAAACACAAACTCTGCAATACCTGCAAGTAAAACTAGTATCTTGTAGATATATACCAAAAACAGAAGAATTACTTAATAGAAATCCATGTTTGTTAGTTTTTAGTGGCTTCCACATCAGATGTGAACATTTTACAAGAGCTTTGTTTGTCACTGTTTCTAAGCATCAGCCAAACAAACCCACCCCATCTGTGAAAGCCAAGCTGTGCTCTTTCCTTTTCACAGATCATCACCGGTGATAAAGATTCTGAAGGCAAAATTAAACCCCAAGACAATGCTGGGCCACCCCACTGTCTTTAAATTAGGCTTGCAATGGAATTGCATAGGTGTAATTGAGTGGAACTTAAGTAAACGATTCTGCTAGTAATGAAAAAATAGATAGCTCACTCAGTATTACCTACATTGGCCTAGAGAACTACTAGAATTAAGATGACCTTAGATTTTAATTATTCTACTAAAATATACTAGCATAAACACATGCACACCAAGTTTTCATAAATTTTAAGTCTTCCTTATTGAACTACAGTTGTTGAATTTAAGTGTGTAAAACCTCTTAAAAGTCCCTATAAAATCTCATTTTCCATACGTAATGCAGACATACATATATGTCTGGGATTTCATAGTGATTTGCCATTGTTTTAAGTAACTCATGTGACAAACAGGAATTAATTACTAGTTTTAAGAAGTAAATTAACATGAGTCTAGCTTATTAATTCTAGCAGAAACTACCCTCACATAAACCATTAAGAAAAACACAGAGCATCTCAGTGCTAGAAAAAAAATTAAAAATACCACTCTTTTCCTCATCAACAGAAGAAAAATCACAACTTTCTGGGACTGTACAAAAAGTTACAATATCAGATAAAATTACTGAGAATTTTGGTGCTCAATAGTAAAAGATATAGCCAAATAAAAAATAAAAACAAACAAACAAAACACAGTATATGTTTCTGGCTAAACATAGCTGTATATTAATTACTATAAGGCATATGTGAATAATTAACAGTCCAAGACAATGGGAGCATTCACCACTAATGGGAAGAATCATTCATGAATCTGTTGATAATTTCTGGTATATCTGGCTGATAAAACATAATGAAAGCAAGTCTATAGCTTCTATCTTTTTAAAAAATAGCCACTACAAAAAATTCTTGAGAGCTAACAATCAATCAAACAAATTTGCGAAACTAAGTCAAAAAATACATATGGCAAAGAGAGAAGTTTGTCTGATCATAACACTTCAGGTAATACTGGTGTTAGTCAGCATGGAGCAGGGGGTATGTAGGTTGTCACAGTATGTGAGGCAGGCAGTGGGAAAACCAATCTCTTTTTTTGTTGTTTTTGCTGACTTTGAGACCAGCTACTCGATTACAGAAAATAACATCTTCCTTAATAGTTTGTTTATTGTTGATGGGCACAAATTAAAGTATCAGATAATTTTTCATCATTCAAGAAGAATGTTAAATACTCTTTCCACTTTTAAAATCCATATTTGGGTGGAGACATCCCTGTTTAGAAGCTTATTGCCTATTTCTTGGATTTCTTTTTCTTTTAGAGATGTTATCCAGTACTTTAAAATAAAGAATAAAGGAAATAACTCATGGCTGATATTTCTTTGGATGGAGGGGGTTTTAGCAAGTTCCTATAGACATACAAGCTGTTGCCTTCCAGAAAAGTGACCTGAGAGAGGCAGCAGCTCCCAGATCCTGCTGAGTTCCTCTGGAGAAAGCAGCTTCACACTGTGACAAATTATCACTCTATGAATAACATCATTAAGCAAAATCATATGAGTGAAAAAAATGCATTTAGAATGCAGCTATTTGCCTAAAAAAAAGTGGTAATATGGTGTACTACCTAAACTTGGATTATGCATACCCTAAGAAAAGTTTTGTTTTTAAAAAAGCAATATATACCTATTTGAAATTAGGATGCATTGAGGGAATATACTTAATTTTGTCTGATGTCTTAGAATGTTCTCTAAGATACTCTGTCATAGCTAAAACCAAAAGAATACATAATAAAATCACATACAATTGTATTTGCTTGCTATTAAGTACTTTCAAAATGTACTTGTCTGCATAAAAATCTCTTTTCATTTTTAAGTTACACACACTAATATGCAATGTGCCACTACTGTTACTGAATAGATAATGCAATACCAAGATCACAGCTATCCTTGAAGCTACTTGCAAATTTCTTAAAGAGTTAACATTATTCAAAAAGAATATGGATTATCTTTATGAAATTTTCAAAACAATGAACACAGTTTTTTTGTTTTGTTTTGTTTTTGTTTTTTTCCTACATGTTCACAAGGCATTAGTCTATTGTGGTTTTTTTATATAATACAATAGTTTCATATAGGACTTTATGTTATGGAAGTTTATCATTTTTCTGTTTTAAGATTATTTTCCTCTTTGTCAGTAAAATGTCACCTTTTTCCTAATGAATGTTATACAGAGGCTTTAGAAATTGTGGTACTTCTTATAAGTGATACAAGAGTGAAGTTAGTCTATAAAGTTCTAGAAATTGATATTCTTTCAAGTATTTATTTATCTATATTTTTGTTAGTCTAAACTTTAGAAAAGGCTATTCAAAATGAATTGCTGTTAAAGTGATATAAGCTAATATCTATGCTACCTAAGAAATATTACTGTCTGTCCTTTCCCATTCCTGCTCTCTAGCACTGTCATTCACTCACCACAACCTTTATACTATGACAAGAATATTAAAATAAAAAAAAAAGGAGAGGAACGTCCCCAAACTTAAAACACCAGAAAAAAAACTGCTCATTGTTAGACACTGAGTATATAGCAAGAAAACGCTAGCAGCCACAGCTCATTTCCTACATATATGGCAACATATGACCCAGATAATTATATTCTCTCCTAAATAGAAGAGAGAGGAGTGAGGTGTGTCATAGAGCTAGAATTGGTCCTTTTGAATTTTATATCTTCTGACAGGCATCCCTAAATTGTACAGCTGGCTTCGTACCCATCAGGGACTCTGGCAGAGTGGGATTCCAGTGGCAGAGAGCTGTTCTTATATATTATTTCTCATGTCAGTCATACTGCTTCTGCGGCCCGGATGAGAGGCCCCCGTGTAGTCATCACACTGCTGAATATTCAAGTTCTCCTATGTACCGTGTTCTGCGGCCAGGCCCTGCACAGCCTTGATAAATCTGGGCAGGACTCTCTGCATTAATTATACTCACTGCCTGTCCAAAGTTTTCAAGAGGTTCAGCCACCTTGGTAACTGTAGCAAGAGATGATGACATGAGATCCTTATGCTTACATTGGATGAATATATTGCTCTCTCCTCTTCATCAGATAAGGATTCATGACAACTACACTAAATGAAAAATCCTTCCAAAGGACCACATCTTCTGGTAAACGCATCTCTCAGCTTCTCTGAGTCAAACTATTGCTCTGGGGAATTTTAGTCAGCAGCTACAAGGAACAAGTAATTGAGAAGGAATAAAGCATTTGAGTTTCTCAAAATCCTCATACTAAAAAAAGAAAAAGACAAACGAACAAACTGTATCTTCAAGGATCATGACACCATTTAAACTTTTGGACAATGTTGCTAGAATTTGGAAGACCATAAGTAGGGGCAGGAGTCTCTCCTCCTCCCTACCCCTCCAGCCTGCAGACGAGCCTGCATGTGTTTGCATTGAGGTCCTCTGGTGTAACTTCAGCCCTCAGAGGCTTGCCTACCCTGGGGACACAAAGAATACTCCAGGCCCAAACAAGTGCTGTGCTGCATCTCCTGAGTGATTTTATTTCCTGCTTGCTTTCATTCTCCAAGGAGAGAAGCAATTAGCCCTTAGTGAGCTGTGCTGAACTGCTGCGTAATGGCCTCCTATCTTTCTTATCTTTTTTTTTTTTTTTTTTAATAACAAGACTCTTGTCTTCAAATCCTTTCTCTCAGTGAGACACTCTTTCAAATCAGTCTCCTTAGAGAGCACTCTGTGGAGGGGAGGAACGGCCAAGGACCAAGACATTTAATTGTTTGGTGAAGCTCTGAGCTTCCCTAGGATTGCGCAATGCTAAAGCGGGTGAAGCTCTGAGATGATTTATCAGGCAAAATGAATGTGTCACTCAACATTCAGATACCCTAGGCTCCGGGATCATTTTTCTCTTTCTCTTTATGATATTTGATCCTTCTGTCCCCCATATCCTAGAAAGGCTACAGAAGCTCAAGCATGTCAGCAGTAAGAAATAGGGTCATCTGTAAAGATTAGTTTACATCTTTCCAGCTTAATTCTGTTCACATTTTGCTTATGGTAGAACACAAGGCCCCTGTTTTTCTCTCCATCTCCGTTTCATCAAGTTGCCCCTAGTTATCCTCATTTACATGACTATGCAATCCACAAACACATGGTATGTCCATGACATGGGTTGGCTGGCATTTTACAATCCTGAGAATATATCAGAAATCTCAAAATCACACCAACAGAACCTCACTCAAGTGAATTCATCAGTGCTTTGATTGAAGACCTTCATATCCTTCCACAGATTCCTCTTCATACTCATATTACAGAAAAAAAAAACGTAAAAATTTGAATAATAAAATGTTCAGCTTCAGCAAGATTACTGAGTATTTATTTTGTAAGAGACTGAATGGAGAGAAAGAATCTCTTCAGTGAAGCAAAATGTATCCTTTGTTGTCTCCTAAAATACAAATTGAAACACATCTGTATGACTGTATTTTTAATCCCAGCTCTACTTACACAATGATCTAGTTGCTTTTAAAATGTTAACTTTGGTATTCTGGGTTGTATCATGTATCCTCTGTCCTGAATTGGTGTAAATCAAAGCTATCTTATCCAAGGCGTAGATGCAGGAATAAGGCAGGACAGAGAGCATGTGGTGAAGGGATTGCAGCAGCATTTCAGAGGGAGCAGCAGATGCTCTGGTCTGCATGGGCTGCCTGTGCCATTCGATACAGAGTGTGCAACATCTCTTCTCCTTCTGAACTAAGAGCAGCACTTAACACTGCCCGCACATCTGTGCTCAAGGACTTCGATTACTCCTGTCCTCACAAGGGTCAGTAAGGTCAGAGGAATCACGGTCCATCTTTACAAGGTAACACTGTCATATTGCTGCACAAGCTCATTTTTCATACAAGTCTTGGTCTCTTACACAGAATTGAATTCACTGGGAGAGATCTGATAAATCCAAAAGATATGCACTGCTCTGAATATCCAACCTTAGTTTCTCATGACATACCAACATTGTACTTCTACTGCTATTCTTCTATCCTCAAAGTTAAAAACATTTTACAAAATTTAACTACAATAGGAAATACAAGAAGAAATGTCTGTTTCTGGAAGGCATACACCAGCAGTTCTTTAGGTATAAACCACACTATATTTGTTAGACGTTTAAATAAACAATAATACTTTCCTTTGAAGGTTTGAGAAAAGGTACATAGATATTAACTAACCAATGTGGAGGATAGCCAGGACACTAGAGTTAGCATGACTTGTCTTGTAAAAAGTACAGTAATACATTTTTTTTTCTGTGATGCCTTTGCAAAATAATGCCCAAGTAATAGCAAAAGAAAATTCAATTTTAGGATATTGTTTTAACAGTACATTATAAGAAAGCAAAAAATACACTGTTAGAAAAAACTGCTCAGAAGATTTGGGATTTTTTTACATTCTCTAACCACATCAAAATTCAGTAATAATTGGAAATGATAATACAGGATAATAAAGGATTCTTTCAAATTAAAAACTTTTGAAGTGGAAAGGGCTGTATTAGCTATTTCTAATAGAGTGTATGAGGAAACAAAAGAGTTAGTTAGGAACCATTATTGAAAACACCTCTTATATGCCTCCAGCATATTGATGGAACACATCTTTAAAATATGAAGTGAAAAAAAACAGAAGAGAGGAGAGGAGAGGAGGGGAGAGGAGAGGAGAGGAGAGGAGAGGAGAGGAGAGGAGAGGAGAGGAGGCATTTAACTTCCAAACTTCCATTCCAATGAGAATATAGTCCTTCGATAGATCTCTAGATCTCTGTTAAATCTTATGATAGTTGCTAGTTAAGACTTTTCTGGTTTCTAATAAAACAAACAATTAAATATAGCATAAAAAGTACACTTACATTTTAACAGTGTAGTATATAATCCTACATGTATATCCATCCAGTCTTATAACTTTCCTAATCTGGTTATGACTGTGAATTAGAGAAGTACCATTCCCTTTTCCAACACATTCATCCTTCCAGGATTCCCTGTTTCAACTAGTGGAGATCTGAGTTTTCTATTTTAGCAAAAGAGGTCAAATCAATTGTTTAAGTTATAAATAAAAGGAATTTGATTGAATGAGTCATGCTCTGGAGTTGAAAATTTGAGTACCTAGAACGTTCCTGGCAAGAGTTTTATTTTCCTTACATAAAGGGATCCAGCCATTCTTCTCTAGCTCCTTTCTTTTTTTTTTTTTTTTTCCCCTGAGCTCTTCATATCTCCGTTGCAGAGTTTGAAACTGAACAGCAAAAATGAGTTTGCATACTTATATTCAGCTCCTAGGTTTTGATTTTGAACTTTGAGGCTGGGGATAATGATATCCTGTTCCCTTTTCAGGGTTCATGAAAGTTAATTAATTAAATTAGTGAATTATTTGCATATTTTAAAGATGAATACTGGAAAATGCCAAAGAGAAAATCTGAATATCCGTCTTCAAGTTAAGGTTTTGACAGCACAAAATGAATGAAGCATGGGTTCAGCTCAGTAAACAATAAAAAGAAAAAAACTGAAATGTTGCTCATTAAAGAGCTTACTCTAATCACTGTACTGAATGAGGCAACATTTCTTCAGAAAAAGTACTATCTGTTCATGTAATTAAAGCCTGAATCATAATGCATCCACGTAAGAGTGTTGAAAGCAAAGTGCCCTAATTGTGACACTTCCTAATATTTTAATGCTTAATTTTGCAGCCTTTCTAATATTTTAAAGTGTTTGCCATTTGTTATGTGGGCTCTTAAATGCTTATACTTTGGTTAAAAAGACAAGTTACTTTATTAACACAAGGATCCTTGATTACAGTTTCTTCTGATTTTGGGAATGACTTAATAAGGTTTTTCAAATTACACTGCTGAAAGCAGTGGCTATTTTTGAAATTTCTTCTCTTATAAAGATAAGTTGTTAGTGTAACCAACAATTACTCAACACTTCTCGTCATTGAAAAAAAAAAGTGAACAATTACACAATACAATAGGATTATTAAGGGAGCCAAAATTAGTATAGCAACAATTAAATTTGACAGTTTCATTATGCGCAATGTGGATAAAACTGATGGAAACCTCCTTTTAAATTACTCCTGCTATGTTCTGAGGAATACTGCTGAGCCAACCTAGAACACCCTAGCTTTTATTCTTTCTGAAATTTATCATTATGGTGTATATGTAAGCAGCCATATATTTTTTGTATTTATATCAAATGTTCAGGACAGTATTTTGATCTAATTACATTTCATCTAATTATAGTTCATCATGGCTAAAATATCAGATTTAATGGTATGTCACCGATTAACAGAATAATTTGATTTCTACACTGTTAATTAGAATGTACGTCTACATGATTATGGAAAGTTATACATGAATTACAAAATTAATACTTAATTAAAAAAAATCTGCCTGTGTTTAAGAGAATTTTTAGACAAAGGGAACTGTTCAAAATGTATTTAGATAACAGAAATTCAAAAAATAAAATATCTTACCTCACAAAAATATCTCCCTAGAATAATTTCCTATCTTATCATCTTTCTTTTAAACTCAAGTGCCAATTTACAAACCTATTTACTGTCAAGATTTAGTATGAATATCAGTTACCTGTGCATAGCTGCAAAAAGATTATAAATATGTAAAAGAAACTAAAGGCCGAAGTTTTCCAAACAAAAAAGAACTCACAGCTGACCCCTTGACCATCATTATCATCTTCTGAATGGAAGACCTCAGAATACTTTATAGCAGCTTAATGAGCAAAATAATGAGAAGAATATTAACTTTCCTAGTCTTTTTATTTACCTTTTTCTTTTACTTTTTTTTTTTTTCGTTTTTAGGCAAAGAAATGTAGTTTATCTTCTCTTCATATTCAGTGTCAAGAGAATGCAAAAATCACTTCTCTCAGGCTGGTGTGCTTTTATTCCTTCTTCTATTGTACCTGGACTACTCAGAATTTCTCTGGGGAAAGAGGACTTAAGGAAAAACGAGATAAAAAATCCATGCGTAATATTGTTAAGAAAGTGGGAGGTATTTGGTTTGGGTCTCAGTATGTTAAAACTGGAGTTCTTTAAATAGCACTCATTCAAACATACTAGCACTCTGGGAAAGGTTGGCATTACGTTACACTTTCAGAGAACCTAGACTGATAGCAAAACAGGCCACAGGTGGAAAATATGCAAATAAGATTTTTCATCATCTAATGTCTGCGCCATGTATCAAAGAATGGATAGGGCTAATTAGTTACCAAAGCTGCTGTTGAAAATTTGCCCCAACTGGGAATCTCAAGGGGATGCCTACACGGCAGTCCCCGCTGGAGTGGAGTGCAAGGAATGCCACATCAGTTCAAGTGCCGCTGGCTGAGGAGCTGTGACTGCACCGAGCTCAGTACGGTCACCCTACATGGGGCCTATATCAGATCACAAAACATTGGGCGAACAGGCACAAGGGGAGCCTGTCATCAAAGTCCGCTCTTCAGCGGCTCCTCGCAGCATCCTCAGAACACATTTGCCATCCTTCTTGGCCACATATGTTCACAGCTGTGCCCTAGACAGTGGTGTTCACCACAGGTGTTTGCCCACAGGTCATGGTTGTGCTCCCCCAGGACATCCTTGAGCTGCAGCTCTGATTTTCTTGCTATTCTGTGCAGCTGCACAGAGGGCACTAGGGTGGCCCTGGGCAACGAATGGTTTAAACTCTGTGCATGCAAAAATGCAAACTAGCAAGACACAGAGAAAAGAAAATAGTAAGAAAAGATGTTACAGGCATCTTTGTTGGGTGTTGTTGGAAAATGGCTGTCTACGGTCATTTTTTTCTTGCCTTTATCCTCAAAAGCAGTGAGCATCAGGATGGTCTACAGTCCTTTACAGACTATATCTCATCCCTCATCAAGGTACAACAAGGTACAGCACTAAAGATATGCACAAGCCTCAGAATTATTAATATAGTAGCAGATTCAGCAATTTGCCTCATTGTAGGAGCTATAACTTAACCGCACACAAACCAGCTCTACAGGATTAGATTCTTCCTCAAACTTCTGAAGAAGTCTGTGCATTTTAACCTAGACTTTACCTTTACCTTTATGTACACCTATACATGAAATGACTGCTACTGACACCGCAGAAACTGCAATTAAAGTTTTACAAGGTAGATCAAATCTTTATATTTCCATGTCCTCCAAAAGTAAGAAATAGTTCCTATATTTAATAACAGCAGTGCTCTGATCATTGGACTGTGTTCCTATCACCAGCCTGGGAAGAGAATATGCAGCATTTTAGCATGTAACATTTTTTTTCTCTGTAACAAGCAAGGACTGATGGATAGAAAATTTAAGTAAAAGTTAGTTCTCTCTTGTTAGATACGAGAAGTAATCTGAAGAAAATAGGAATCTGCAGGTTAGATATGAAAAGGTTCCTTTCTTTTTTTCCTTATTTTTCTTTAAAATATATATATATTCTTAAAATCATTTTGTGAGAGAATATCTAAAATACTCATTTTCTTTATTGTTGAGAGACATCATTTGGTCTAATTATGGCATAATGTCCAATATAATTGCTCTGTTCCAATCACTGGTCACATTTTCAACTGATAGGTGTGTGAGATAAGATGTTTTAACGCAACAGTGTCTGTCATGAGAGAGGGAAGTCTGTGGCTGCAGTCACATTAAAAAATGATGGAAGATGATAGCTATTTTGAGCACAGACATTTCCCTCCCCCTAGTGAAGTAGTGGCAGTTTTAACTGAGTATTGGCACACTTTCAGTCCCATTAGGCATCTTATATCTTCTTATAAATTCTGGGGAACAGCACATATTTTGAAGAAGTAAAATGTACAGATATATAAAAGAGATGAAAATAAATTTAATAATTCAGTTGGATGAAAAACCTAATTTGTTCAAATGTACATTCAAAGGGGATGTACAAAGTAATGAACTTTAATGACAGGAAAGTCTAAAAGATTTTATTCCAATAACAATATGAAACTCTAAAAGGCTTTATTCCAATTTATACACTGGAAATTTTTAAAGATATCATTTTTAAAGTAGTATTCAGTACTGAAGTATCAGTAGTTGAACATCTTTCTAAAACTCAGCTGATATTGAAAAGTAATATATGCCTGTGCATGAATTGGTTTATACATGTGAAGAAAGAAAAAAAATAAACATTTAAGGTCAAATAAGGATGTTCACACTGACAGGGCTCGTGGGCATGCTCATATGAGTCACATGGAGAAAACGTGACAATTTTATGAATACAAGTTCAACTGAAAATGACTAGCATCAATTTTTATAAACTAACAGCAGGAACAAAAGGACCAAGAGTCTTTAACATGGCAGAGAATGGTTTATTCACTTATTTTTAAATATATTTAAAAGAAATAAACTGTTCTTAATACCTCAGATATTAATGAAATTAATAAAATAATTCTTCAGTTCAAAAAAAAAAAAAGACAAATCTAATTTCTGAAAAACTCAATGGGTGTCCTAGAGAATTATCCTAAAATTGAAAGCAATTCTGAGATGATACTCAAAGTCACAACATGATTTTATAAATTGTTATCTCCAGGAAAACAAGCTGAGTGATAATATTTTCTGATTCCATATTTAAGTTCTCTTTATCTTGTATTTCTTAGAAAGCCTCTTATGGCACAGAAAGACATGCTTGATTAATTAGAAAATAGATATGGAATAGCTCAGTTTTATTAGAAGTTCAGGCCCCTGAGTATGGAACAAAAATCCTTGCGCATTAGGAACGAGCATTCAAAGGAGAATTCAGGTACAATGCAGATAGAACCAGAGATGTCTTTGAAATGTGGCTATTCACACCTAAAATTAGACTTTGTCTGGTTGTAAAATACAGGTGACAATCTGATAGTCACAGCTATAGACTTACTTTATTCAAATTTTCACTTTTATTTAAATAGAAAAACTAGGACCAGAGAAACAGATGACGTGTGTTTTTTTCTTTAAATAAAAGGAAATGAGAGAGAGAAACAGGGGAGAGAAGAAGGAAAGAAGGAAACAAGGAAGGAAGGAAAGAAGGATGGATGCAAATTTAAAATCAGGAGGAGACAATATGATAGTTTAGTGTGACTTTCTCCAAGGCACAGGACATGTAAAATCAAGAGGTAATACTTTCAGAAAAAGAAAAAAAAAGTTATTTTTGCTAAGCATAAATTTTTGCACAATGGTAGATTTACTTTTTGCTTATTGTATGTGTTTGTATCAGGATTTTCTCAAGGTTGCCTGATATTGTTCTAAAGAAAAATATGAGAGGAAGTTAACAAATAATCAAACAAAATGATTTCTCATTTTGGAATATGCTGAGTGTGTATTAGACAGTGCCACTTGATTGCCTATCTCAAAAATGAATTATACCATTTTCTACAAGCAGTCCATAAGATAGTATTCTTCTTCAGTGCAAAGAGGAAAAGGCAAACTAGAACATTCCTCATACCAAATACAGAAGACAGAAGATTCCACTCATTCCTTCGCATGCTCAGTATATTTCAAATAATTACAAAAACATACATGGGCATAAAAATATGTGTGATTTTAGAGAAAAATCTGATGCGCAGGACATACAAAGATCCACTATACAGATCTGAAAAGCTGCAACTGCCAAATGTCAGTGTCCGAGGAAGCAGGATTTATTTGGGCAATGGTTTGCCTTTTATAAACTTAGAAGTTTCATTTTGCATGAATGTTAAAAATATTCAAGTCTTTTCCTTCTTAATGCTTAATAAATGATTTTTTTGAGTTTTCTTGCAGTTAAAAGAGAAATAATCTCCCTTGAGCTTTCCAGGCACCTACAGTAATAGGCCCATCAGGGAAATTTCAGTACAGTGACATTTTCAGAAACTTATAACCCCTTCCAAACTGAGATTAGACTTCTCACAGATATCAAACACAACTAAGGAAGTTACAGTCACTCTGATGATGGTATTTTTAGGACAGGTGTCACAAAGTGGTGCTATTACACACGGACTTCTTGCTTCTTCTCTCGGCAGTCATATAAGGAAGCCTTCAGTTTGGGCTGTGTGAGGCTCTGTGCAAAGGATGAGACTGGGCACAAGCAGCTTTGCACAGGTAACTGTGGTGTTTGTTATTCATGGAGTCAATTATTATTGCAGAGTTGCCTCACAGGCTCTAGGAAGGACCTTTAGGCTGTGTATCTGTCACAGAGTGAGTAGTGGTGGCGATGAGTGACACAATCCACTTTGCTCATGTAAAAGAAATAGTAATAGGTTTTATTGATACGGACAATAGTTTCACGAGATTCTATGGCAAGATCACTTATTATTTACTGCATAGGGTACAGGATATACACAGAATTATCAAGGACACCTTCCCATTGACTCACAAAGTTCAGTTTGGACCCACTTGCTTTCCAAAATACTTCTGAGAGGAGTCGGTACAGCTGGATCCAATTCTAGTTCCAGACCTGGTCAGTGGTTTATGACTAAGAGATTTTTTGCACAGTTACATCCATAAAGTCTACAAGTTCAAAAGGAGAGTGCACTACAGTCACTTCCCACAAATCTGTTGTGGGAAGGATTTCTCAACCCCGAGGAGTATCCTTGAGAGGCATCCCTGCTCAAGGGGAGATCCTGACATACAGCCCACTACCATGCAAGAAGAGCTCAATGGGCTCTCGAACTGTCCCCCGTTCATGGCATTAGATGATTAACTTTCATGACTGAAAGTCATTCTTTCAGTTCAGAAATGACTGTTGGCTGGTGTATGCACAATTAGCTTTAGCTGTCCATCAGATGCAGCCATCAAGACTGCTATTGATGGTTAACAACTGAATGGGGGAAGAGATCAGGGAGGCAACCAGCAGGATCAGATAATGTGGTAGTTAACACCTGAACAAGGCTACCTGTGAAAAGTCAGGGGGAGCTCGGGAAGGAGCACATCACACATCACAGTCTCCCAGGGAAAGGACTGCATGCGAAGTGACCTCTTTCCAGACCAGTCATATATATTCACTCAGGAGAAAATTGCACTTGGACTAGATCTAGATTCCCTTTAATTTATTTATTTATTTATTTCCAACTAGGGAAGAAATTACAGGCTCAAAAACTTGCTACTCTCCATAAGCAACCTTTGTATCTGTGTGTATACTACCTATCTGTTTACATACGCTGTAGTTTTAGACTTTATGCCCACCGACATGCTAAGTTTAAGAAATTTGAGTTAATTAAAAAAGCTAGTCAAGGTCTGTTACAATCCTTATGAAATCTTCAAAGAGATGATGCAAAATTTTAAATAAATCCCCAAAACTATGCTTAAATGAATTCAATTTATAATATTTATTGACAGAAGAGTGGAATAATCTCATTAATATTTGCAAATTTCAATTACAGGGAGGGCATGGGTATGTTAAGTAGGCACATGTTTTCCATTATGACTTGAACAAACACCAATTTATTAATTCGTCATCTAATTTTGAAAAGGGTGAAAGTGTGATGTTACTGAGAATGACATATGATAAAGAAGATTATTTTTTGCATAGATGTAATGTTGTTATTTTCCTCCTGTGACATTGAAATCCTGTGTCAAACTGTAGGAGGGAAGAAAGATAAGAAAACATAGGTCATTCTTCATCTAAATGAACAACTGAGATGATAGATCACTTAGCATGATGAAAGGAGGTAACACAGTATTTCATTATTCAAGACCTGAATCTGTTGGATAATAATCATATTTTCAGTCCACCAAAAAGAGATACCATATATGCATTTTCCAAAAGGAAGAAAAATGCAATGAAATGACATTTGGATCCTGTTTTTTTTTTTTTTTCCCCAGCGAAGATATATCCCCAATAGAAAAAATAGGAGAACTAATTAAGCAGAATAGTCTGACAGGAAGACTGTTCTCACAGGATGTCCAACTCATGAAGAATCAGAACTCTTGAAATAGAGATCTAGATTTCAGAAAACCTAGAGTTTTTCTGATGCAACTTTACATGTCTATGCATCACACACTTACAGATATTAACAGAATTGTTTTGTGGACTCAAGTAACGAACTACCTGTGAAGCTTTATAATCTTCGTTTCCCTTCTTTCTCTTTTGCACTTAAAGATGTCTACAAAGAATCAGGACCATCACACTAAAAACCACTCAAAGTTAGTAAAAGTCAACCGTTTGCTAAGAAGCCTCTGGTTTTAGACTGGAAGTAGAATAAAATAAACTCTCTGAAGCAAGGCCTGCAGAAGAGCAGAACTGCTGTATTATGCAATACACATCTAGCACAAAAGCAGCCATTCAGTCCCAGAAAGAATAGCTTGCAGATGTCACTGCCAGGCACAGCTTGCTGTCAATCCAAAAATAAGATAGGTTGACTTAGGGGAAGCAGAAGAAGTAATCTAGCAAACCTTTGCTAACTGGTAAAAGTTTGGATATATATCCAAGTTAAACTTTTTCTAATAGAGAATAGATGGAGAGTTGTAAAATATATATATGTATATGTATATATATATATATATTTATTCACAGTGCAGATATTCAGCATATTGCAAGATTTCATTGCAGCAGCCATCCTCAGCCACAGCACCGTGCTCCAGAAAGCTGAACAGTGAAACACATCTGTTTTGGCATTCTTCATTAGACATGATAAAAACAAGCAGTCAGAACCTTGGATTTATCACCTATCATGGAAGATGTCATTCTGCCTCATCACGGTGAGCATTGTGCATGGATCGAGACTCACGGTTCCTTGGAGGGGAGATGAATACATGTGGTGGCAGCTGGTAGAACAGGGAATACATCAAGCTCCTCTCTCCTTTCCCTCTGGCACAAAAAGACCCCCTCCCAGATCAGAACAGTTCCACTCAAGCTGATGTGCTGGGAGCTGGGAGCTGTTCTAAAGTTCTCAAATTTTGATTTAAACACAGAGAAGGTTGAATTTAGCCTACCTCTAGGACTATTTACAAGACAGGGTTCAGAGAAATGAAAACCAGAAAGGTGTCACTGCTCCAGGCCTTGCTAAACAGTAAATAGCCTTTATTCCTGACAGCCCATCAGAACAGATGGCTAACGGGTTGCAATCCATGTCTGGAAGCAGTGGGGTTTATTTTGTGCCCAAGAGCTGGTTCCAGCCCGTGGCCGGATGCCTGCTGCAATCTGCAGTTTGCACAGAATTGTAGGGTGAGGACAAGGTCAGAGTGGAGGCTGAGGGATAGGACCCGGTGCAGAAGATTGTTGGGTCAAGCTGGGCTGGCCAGGATCACCAGGCTGAATTTTGGAATACAGGAAGCAGCAGCAGAAGAGGGAGAAGCAATAAAAAAGTAGATGGGGTGCATAGGAATCGATGTATTGCAATACAAGGTAGAGTACAAGGAAGAGCAACAAATCCTGGAAAAGTGACATTTACAGGACATAAACTATTTTCTTAAGACAAGAAGGGTGGTAATCGTTTTTCTTCTTTATATAAATATTGTATATTTATATATGTTATATGTTTATATATATAACATATATATTTGTATATGTTATATATGTTATATATATATTAAGGAATTATGCTGTTTGGGATAACAGAAACCTTTGTCTAATTTGAGATAATAGAATACAAATTCTTTTCCATATGGGTTTCAAAGTAACTCTACAGTTTTGAATATATAGTCAAATACAAAACCAACAGTGATAAACAGTTAATTCAGACACAAATATTAACATTTGAAATACCTTGGAAGTCAAACAGTTAGCAATTTACAGGTCAGACACTTACATAATGAAAACTAAAATAATTGCTGGTATATATAGATCCAGAGACACTAACCCTACATATTTACAAATCTGAGTCTGCGTATCAGTGTACACTTAACTGAACCGAGCTCAATATGTTGTGTACAGACTTGAAGATAATTTTTGAAAAGTTTGGCCTTCTGAGGAGGCTTATTTAAAATTCAGAACAGTGCCCAGAATACCAGAGTAAGTTCAGCATTAGTGTAATTTTTCAACCTCACCCCTGACGCCTGTGTACTAAAATGCCAGCAGATTAAAATGCCTTTTAGGAACCTAGCGCAGGAAGCAGGCGTGTGACAGGGGAATACTTTGAGCTACCCGCAGGCAGCCTCATTTTTGAGGGAGCAGCGGCCATGGGCAGGATTGAAAACTTGTACATCAATGCGCCACGTGCTTGCAGAAGTCAGTCCCATGGGCAGGCCACCACTACCACAAGTGAAGGTGTCCTCAGATTTGAGACTGGTTCCTAGTTCCCTATCAGTTATCAGCTCTTCGGTAAGAGTTCCTCTTATCAGGGACTGCACGACTGATAACTGTCACAAAATCATAGAATCCTTATGGTTGGAAAAGACCTTCAGGATCAACAAGTCCAACCATAAACCCAACACCACTACGGCTACTAAACCATGTCTAAAATGCCTCTTTCTGGCAAGCCAAATGGAAGGGAGAGCAACAAAGACACAGGCACCCAAGGTGTTGTAGGGGGATAAAAAGACCTTCTTAGCGTATGAATTACAGTTATAGTTAGCAGGCATGCTTCAGCCGTGCACCAAAACTCCAGGTCAGCTTTATAGCTATTTATTTAACTACTCCTATTTAAGTCACCCTTCTAAAGAAGTTATACTCTTTAAAATCCAATCAATGCATACTTGATCATTGCAGCTCATATAAACTGATAAAATGGATTTATATATGGATTTATATATTGTGAGAGTTTACATAATATATATTTAAGAATAAAACCATATCTACAGGTATATCATAAATGATTATCCAACACCTTTCTCAGATTTTTTTCTCAAGGATTTTTAAAAATCTATTACTAGGATGCTATACTTTAATATATTTGTGGAATTGCATATAACACATTATTTTCCAAACCTGAAGGTTTTTAAGGAACTCAGTGATTACAATTAGTAAGTAAAATAAATTACTTATGGATCACCCCAAATTCTAAAACAAAGCTCAGCTCAAAATCCTAGTACACTTTATTAAGTACTGATTTTCTACAAAAATCTCCACATTTTTGTGGATCAAGATCCTATTGAATATTAAATCTAGTACTTGAAAATTGACTATTGATTAAATTCAGATCCAAATTTTGTAGGTGGGGTCCATCAGATTCTTTATATGTGTGTCTAAGCAATGGTAAAGTCAGAGCCTTTGCTGCTCCCCTGAGAGATATAATCCTAAAAGCATCAGTTTAGAGGCAGAAATGGCAAAAAGATTTGGATTTGTTCTCTCTCAATTCCAAATCACCAGGGGTATTAAACTGATGTTATTTGAAGGAGCCCAAAATGAAAGCATCATCTGGAAAGTGCACCGGAGCCTTGTGACCTTCCCCCTGAGATCCTCATCTCATCAGGACATTTGAGAGTAACTACTGTACCACCAGTAATAAGCTATTATCTGTCTGCTAGGAAATTGCAATTTGCATATGTAACCGTAGAAGGATTAAAAGGAGAAACAGAAACTCTGCTAGGTTTCAAATATAGCATTTTAACTTACTTTCCCACAGATTTTAAAACCAACTAATTTTGATATTTGGGGGCTTGTGAAACAGTCATAAAACTCTTGCACTAGCTCTCCAGTAAAGCATGAGTAAAGAGATGATATGATGACTTGTAGTTGCTGCAGAAGATGAAAACTGTTATACAACAGTTCTACAAAACAAAATTGAAACCTGTCATAAGAGCCTTTATAAGGGAACATATTTTCCCTGCATGACCAACGGAAATATTATTTCTGTTACCTAAATAGTCCACTGACGTGCAGTTGTTTATTAAATGTTTATCCAATAGACTTATGCAAGAACAGTTTTCACTATTACCTGAGGGTGCCAGCATTTTAAAGCTTAAAGGAGTTTGATTTCTGAGACTGTGTCTTAGAAGGATTGATGTGTATTTCCTCTGACACATGGGAGGCTGAATATTCCATCAAATAAGGATTTTGCCTGCATTTGTATTCTCTGGCAAGAGTTAGTGATGAGTCTTTGAGACATGGTGTTTGTACCCTAATTATGTCTAAAGTAGATTTTTCAATACTTTAGAAATTTCTGAAAACAATTGCACTATAAATAGCTAGTGGTTTTCCTATAACAGCCATTTCTGGATAAACTGACCTCAACATTCCATAAGGATGTAACTATAGTCGCTGAAAAGTGAGGGAAAAAAAAGTAGCTACAATTTCCTAAAGCATTTAATCGCGTTTAAATATCCAGTACTTTCAGAACATTGTTGTGTATATCATAGCTAGGCAGAGTTTACAAACAAATGTTAACCCCCTTAAGTGCTGTTTGTAAAAACAATGCAACATCCTGCTGGGCTGGAGGTACAACAATTAAATCAGTGGAGCTCATGCTTAAAGAGAAGAAGTGAACAAGCAGTGTGCATATATACAGAGCCAACATACTGACCCAATTAAGACTAAGATTGCATCTGTATCAGTGAATTAAATAGTGTTGGGTCACAGCTCTATGGACCCAGAACTATTTTTTCTAAAGTTTAAAATGTCAGGGCAGTCCCTGACTCTCTTTCTGTCTCGGCTGCTTGGTCGGCAGTTTCCCAAGGATTCCACGGGCACAGTTAGGCCATTACCGTTACGGGAGCCCGGAGACTATTCCCGAGGGGCAGGCTGGCTGCAGCCTCTGCTCTGAGGCTAAGAGAGTCTAATTGGATGGAATTGACCAGGGTGTCTAGTTGGCTTCAAGGCTAGAGAAAGAGACCTTGAATTTTACTCTCGTAACTGCAGGCTCAGGGTAGAAAATGCAACTGTAATAGAAAAATAAATAATCACACTTTTAAAAAGCAGCATCCTGGGTTCAGCAGTAAACGTTCCCAGTTAAGCTCTCATTATTACTGGAATGAAAGAGACAAACCCTGACAAATCTGTTGCCTTAAAGACGGCCTCCCTGGGGGGTAAACAGCAGTGACTGGCCAGCCTCTGCCTACTGCGGCCCCAGGGATTCATCCCATATTGCCGCTCTTCGCCTTCCCTATTGATCCAGAGCATTGGTATGGATAGGCACCAGAGTCCAGAGGCAAGCTGTCCTGTCCATAAGCAGTGCTCATTGATACATGTCAAGTCACATAAAGAACATAAGCTAACATTCCTGAAATACTAGATGAGGTTAATTAGGTTTCTTTCAGATTGGCCACTAAATGTCTTCTAATACATAAGTCCTGAGCCTAAAGCTAGTCTAGTAAAAGGACAAGCACTTCTTAAAGTTATTAAAATAGGTATCTGATTTCTTACTCATTATCTTCTTCAGTTATGTTGAAATACCGCTCTGTGCTTCTTTTTGTCTCCGTTATCATCTTAAACCTTCCTCAATGCATGAGCTGTATTCAGGAATAAAATAATAGATGAACAGCCTGCTAGTAAGCACATTTCCAAAAATCCTCACCTTATTGTCCTATCCTGTTTGCCTGGATCAACCAGAGAGCAGTTGCAAGGGAACCGCTGGAAAAAGCAGCCACTTAAGTGAAACAACTCCATGTTTTTAGACAGATCCTGTAGGAAGACTGTATTTAATTTTCTAAAGCTATACAGCTTTGGCTTCATCTTGAGATCAGAAACCACAGAATGTATTTAAATAAGGCCTTGCAATATCAATTTTAACCAGAATTGTTAGGTATATGCAAATTAGGATGCCCTGATCCTAGTAGGAATCTTAACTAATTCTCCTCAAATCTTTTCTATCGCTGAGTGAATACTCTAGGGTAGGTAAATAAGCTTATCAGTCATATTTTCTCTTTCAATTATTTTTCAAAAAGATTATAAGAGATTATTTTAACCAGATTGTACATCATCATTTGGGAATGTTATTTTCCACCTAGCAAACAAATAAAGGCATATTGTTTTACTATGCTGATATACTCTAGTGCTGATAAACTTTTTCTCTACTGCAAATCTGTTTTACCTTACATTGAATATTAATCAATTTACAAAAGACAGGAATGTGAAATTACCAATAGTGGAGATTTGCTGCCACCTCTGCTATTATTTATATTTCTCTGGCAGTTTCAAGGATGAAGACACAGCAGTAAATCATCTAAAATAATGTTCCCTAAATCCTACTTCTGACATCATGCCAAAGTTAGCTCCACTCAATCTAGTCAACTGAATTTCCAGCATCAAAAGATCATGTTAAATATGGTATATCCATTTACTCTGTTAAAGAGCTTGTTCCTCTGCTCTACTGTCATTTTCCATTTTCCTAAAGCATCACACTAAATTCAGTGATAATCTCCCCTTGTTCTTCAATATAAGATTATAGCTGCTTTTTCAAGTCTTAACTGGAAGATCTTGTCTGTGATTTTAGATGACACTAGCCTGTATCTAGCAAAGTATCTTTCAGATTCTTGTTTTTCAGGACTTAATTCAGGACACTGGCTTCTTACACTGACATGAGATTTCATTTTGTTTTCTCCTTTTACAGAATTCAGTTACTTCATATTTGTGCTTTTGTTGTTGTTGTTTAGGTCTGTTTTTGTTTTGCAGCACCAGATATTATTTATAGCCCTGAGTTTAAAACAGTCTGCAGGAGAACCATTGGACCCTGCTGTTTTACCTTCAGGAAACAGTTTAACGTCTCTCAGTTATTTATTGTGCTGTCATATCTTTCTTCTGTACCTTCATGGTCAGAAAAAAGGAACAACCAGCAAACCCCCATGAGGGATGAGGAAATCAGACAGTAACAAAGTAGGAAATTATACAGCTTTTGATACTAAATGATATATATATGTATATGTATGTATGCATGTATTTATGTACATACACACAGATATATCTGTATACATAAAGGAGCATATTTTTCCTCTCTCTGTCTCTCAAAAAAGGTTCGTCCTTACATGTTTTGACTTCATGTTGCCATGTCTCCACCATTTCCATCCATTTTCCTGTCTCATTTGGGTTTTTGCCAAACTCACTTTTGTCTGTATTTCTGGCAAAAGCCATGACTTCTATAGTAGTATCTGGTACGATAAAAAATAAAAACAAACCTGTCTGTCTGTACAGAATCCAGGATGCAGTGTAAGCCCATTTCCATTGATGCACACTGCCTTGCCTCCCAAGAGATGCCATTTTTCTAATGCTGTCATCACTGCAGCAATGCCAGGTTGCAAAGGGAGCTTTTGGTGGAGGCTCAAAGTGCAGAAACTTTGCATGTGGCTGAGCAAGCTTAAGGACCTGTTATGGAGGACAAATCCCTTATTTCTTGGCTCAGTTTCCACTAGTTCTGCAGGGTCAACCCTGTAATATATCCTTTAAATACCGTTAAAGAAAAATAACACATATAGATTAAAAACTGGCTAATGAAGTCCTTCCATCAAGCATTTTTGTTATTCATAGAGATTTGAGATCTGTGCTTTAATGTAAAATTCTGTTATCAACGAATATATCTGCCATTAAAAAAACCTAATAGTTGATTTATGACAGTCCTTTAGAGACTTCAACAACTCTCTTCAGTCAAGATTGTTCAAGCCATTACAGTACAAGACTGTATTACATTGATTTAAATGGATAAAAGTTCTTTGATCCCCAGAAGAAAAATAGATTGATAGACACCATTCTGTTACATATCAGAGTAAATATGATATTTTAATCCTCCCAGACAGAGAGCTATATTTTCTCAAGTGTTGCAAGGAGTAAGATGCCTCAGGACTATAGGTGTCGGTGCATAAAAGGTACAGGAATTACTATTTTCTGCAGCATGAAACATTCTGTATCAGCTAAGAACCCCTACAAATATTTGGAGATATTAAGTAGTTTAAACATGAGAGCATTGCTTCAATTTGCCTGCTTGAAAGATGGTTAAACATTACAAAATTGGTTATTAAGTTGGTGTTACATAATATTAGCCCCCGTATTATTTCTTATTTGCTTTTTTTGCACTTTATCTATTTCATCCTTAAATATCTTAGCTAGAAATGTTCATTTTGATAAGAAATCCCATCAGAGTGTCAGTACTACCCTGTAATTCTTTGTAAAATAGTTAATGGTTTACACACTTTTGAGGTATACAAAATGTAAAAGCAGCAAGAAGAAGAATAAAGAAAAGAAAATTAAAAAGTGACCCTTTTCTTTCCCTCTGGAAGTTAAAATTGAAAGATGTCAGATACTGATAATATTTTATAACCACTGATTCAAACTTTTGAATAAACTTGGGAAAGTTATTACTTTTCATGGTCATTAATCAAGAAAGCATCTCTGTCCAACAAAACTCTCTTAACATTTGATTAGGTGCCTTCGAGGTCAGCACACGCTTAAAGACTAATATTTATTTAAGGGTTTTGCTGATGTGAGTCTTTCTGCAATAAACATTCTATGTGATTATGCTAACAATGCACAGTAATATTTATTTATTTGAGAATAACTTTTGCCCTTGGAAGCTTGTAATATTGAAGAGAGATTGAGATGCTAATGCAGTATTTGTGCAATAGGCCAGAAGTACTATTAAGACTATCCACTGCTAGACTGGACAAAATAAGTGCATAAATAATAAAGAAAAATACTATCCTGGTAGCAAATAGTGTTTGGACATTTTCCTTAAACGATTAGAACTTCTGTTCTTGCTTTGGTTTAAATTTTAAAACATTTACGTTCTGAAACTAAACCAAACTAGTCTTCCTCCTATGCCCACCTTTATTTTGTTTAACCAGGAGTATGCTATTTCAGCCTGTGTGCTTTTGTCGGGAAGACCACATTTTGCAGGAAAAGGTCCTGACTTGAGTAAGAGAAAATGAAACACATACAAAATAAAATGAAGCACAATTGAGATTAGACATAGGCCAATAATTGATATTTTAAGTTTTTTTGTGACATTCTTTCCTTGTTGCACTGCATTTAGATACTGCATGGCTCTCCAGACATGAGATGCATAATTTTACATGCCATCTGCTTTACATGCCAGGTTCCATATGTACAATGTATAACCTAAACCCAATATTTTGATTGATTGAACCTCCAGTGGAGGCTTTTGTTCTTAAATTGCTGAATAGAAGACTATATTCCTAAATAAATATCTGGTACAGGTGTTTAGGAAATAACAAAAAATAAAATCTATTTTGAAAAAATATATATATAAAAATTAAAAGTTTAATAATCCAGACCAATAACCACCCACTATCTCTCACAAAACAAGAATGGCAATACATGTTTCAAAGTCATGCAAGGAATGGCAAATTTACTGTAGCCTTGAAAATGAGACATCTGAATTAAGGTGAAAAGACTTTTTTTAACATTTTTTCCCACAAAACAAGGTATTTGCAAAGATACTAAAAGTTAGTGAAGGATATTCAGAGTAATCTACTGGAGATTCCTTCATTATCTGACTCGCTTCAATCCTGACATACATCTAAATCTTGATTTATACACACAAATCTCATAGTTGCAGATAAACCTAAACCTACTGTCTGTTTAGGAGACACATCCACAAGAATATCTGGCTACATTTCCACATACACGTATGAGGAGGAAT
This sequence comes from Crypturellus tataupa, assembly GCA_034781795.1. Taxonomy (NCBI): domain Eukaryota; kingdom Metazoa; phylum Chordata; class Aves; order Tinamiformes; family Tinamidae; genus Crypturellus; species Crypturellus tataupa. The sequence continues at coordinate 120,848 of JAWLRI010000372.1, read as the reverse complement.
TATTCAACTATCAAACTGAGTATAGAAAATAGAATTTCACAAAAATAACTCAGGACACAACTGAAAATCTATGTAAATATATGTCCTTATTTTTAGTCCTGCTGATTCTCCTTATTCATGTAAACAAACAGGATTGAACGTAGCTTTGGACCTCAAAAAAGCAGCCTCAAACTCTTGGCATGGAAATAATCAACACATTCTTCACATTTGACTTGAAATGAAAGTATCTCCATTAAAAAATAGATTGCTGGTATCACAATGAATACGAAAGAGAAGAGTGGAGGAGAGGGGAAGCAACAAAACAGCTCAAAGAAAATTATTTTCCATTCAATGTCTCCTAAAATAAGTATCCTTCTCCTTATTATATATGTACAAATATTTGAATTTATGACAAAATTAGTAAGATTCTTTTAAGGAGATCTCTATCCTCTATGTGCAATTGCATGGGAAAAGGAGAGAGAAGCAGTGAAGCTTTTGCCTGTGCTAAAGGTTTCTCCCCCCACAAACCTTTTTTTTTTTTGTAATATGAACAGCTTAATCTGTCCTCAAATAAATATTAGTGGCACAGTCAATTCAATTCAGGGACAATTCTGCCAGATGTCTACACATGAAACTGAGAGATGTAGCACCTTGAACTTTTTTATATATATTTGCCTATTAACAGACATGTTTTTTCACAAGAAAATTAACGTTATTATTATAAGAACACAGGAAAAACATTTTGTCTATCAAACATTTTATCATAAATTAATATTGATAGTCTTCACAGAGTAGTGACATGATGCTAATACTTGTCAAGTTGTAGAGTGCCTGTAAGATTTTGGGGTTCCTTCAGCAGTCCAGTTTGAAAAAGGAATAAAATAAAATAAAATCTTCATGCTTTCATTTTTAGGACACTCTATGCAATTGAAAGTGATTAGTCAAGTTACAGAAATAAAACTATCTCTTCCCATTTGAATACCTATATTTTTATTTGGTATTTCATTATTTATTTAACTGCTCCCAATCTAAATACTGCATTGTACAGAGGATGTTCTGTGAACTAGAACTTCCATTTGCTAATGGATTTTTTTTTTTTTTTGCATAAAATCTTCTTTGTCGTCCATATGAATATGAGTATTTTAATTATTAATTAGAAGCATACTTTCTTATTTGTATCTGTCCTGTGAGGGAGTTCTTGAAAACTGAATAAGAAATTTATGTACATTTAGCTTTTCTTTCTCTCTAGGGAGAGGCTGTTCATGAGTTAAATGCTTATGCAACACCTTTCCTTACGGACTGTACTACGTTTCTCTTGTTACTCACCAAGTGAACCTTTCTGGGCCTGATCCAGACCACTGGAGTGGATGAGAGCACCCTGCTCTTCTCTAGGTGGGCTTTGGACCTAGACTCTCTCTGTTTCTAATTTTGTAGCAAGAAATAAAATATATACATGCAGCACTAGAAAGCACAAGATACCATTCCAACTTTATTTTTGGTTAATGAGTCCTACAGGTCAAATAATGGGCTTCCGTTCATTTTGATATCAAATATTTCAAGAAATTATTCTGATTCATCTTCACTGCAAAGTTAGAGTGAAAAGAGAGAAGATATTTCTTGCACAATGCAGCTAAATCTTATTGGTTAAAAAGCCACTTTTTTTTTCTTTTTCTTTTTTTCTTAAAAAGAGAGTTACTTTCACTCATCTCTGCCACTTTGCCTTCTATCAGCCTTCTTCCTAGTCCCTGTCTTTTGAAAAAAAATGTTCCACACTGTCCAGAGCCTTCTTTCCCTGAAGCCAATGTGAGTTTTGCCTTTACTTCACTGGGGAAATAAGGATGCCACATATACTAAGAAAAAGATATCATTGTCAAAGTGCTGCCTCCAAAACTGCACAAAATATTAAAATCATTTAGCAAAATCCATTGCAGGATTTTTTTTTTTTTTAAGTGTTTCCCACACATCACGCCTGGCCTCCTAGGAGAGCAGGGAGCCCCTTGCCCTCGTGTCTCTGACACTGGGCGGCCCGGGTCGATCACGGCCCGCGAGGAGTTCACCCGGTGCAAACCGCTAGCCCGGCAGAGGCGCGCACTGATTTGAGGGCAAACATTTCGCCAAGATTAAGCACTCCCTGAGGGATGAGCACTCCGCAGCCGGAGCGCACGGCGGAGAGCAGCTGGGACAGGGACGGGGACAAGATAGGGACGGGATGGGGACGGGGACGAGGATGGGATGTGGACGGAAATGGGGATGGGGACGGGAGTGGTGGATGGGGACGGGGATGGGATGGC
>JAWLRI010000372.1:103009-117357 GCA_034781795.1 Crypturellus tataupa | reverse complement strand
CCCGGCCCCCGCCGGGCTCTGTCGGCGGAGCGAGGGGATCCCGCTCGCCTTAGGGCAGCAGCGATGCCCCCCGCCTGCCCCCAAAGTGGCTCGGCTCCCTCCCAGCTCACCTGCCCCCTAAGCGGAGCGGCCCGCATGACGGGGCAGCGCATCTGTATTGCCCTTTCCTTTTTTTAATTTTTTTTTTTATTTTTTTGAGGTGGGGGGAGGGGAGAGAGGGCGGAATGCAGGGCATAATTATAAAAATCGCAGGGAGAGAAAAAAAATAGCAATCCCCCCCTTTCAGAAATAAAAATAAAAACAAAAAAAGCCCATTCTCGTGAGAGAAATCAAAAACAGCCACCGCAGCATCGAAAGTTGCTCGCTTTGTGCTTTGCACCGTAGCGGCGCCGCCGCAGCGCCGGCCTCTCCCTGCAGCGCAGCCAATAACCGCGCGATGAGGGAGAGCGGGAGCCGCGGAGTTTTCGGGCGCGTGCGTGTGTTTCATCTCCCCGACCGGAGTTCTTCCTCCCCACCCCTCCAACCAAATAAATAAATAACTGTACAGCCGTACAAATAAATAAATAATACAAGGCTTGCTGGAGCGATGACTCCAGGCGGCGCCTCCCGCGCTTGCCCCCGGCGGATGCTCCCGGCGCTGCTGCTGCTGCGTTTCTGGGAAAAGATTTTTTTTTTTTTTAATCTAACTTTTAAAATCCAACTTTTATTTGCCAACAGCTTATGCTCCGATTAAAAAAAATGCGGTTAAATATATTGAGGAGGTAGGGTGGCTGTTTGCCAAATCCATGATCCATTAACCTTTTTAGCTCATTGTTGGCAGGCAACAATAGTGCACAATCAAATTCTTATATTTTAAAGACAAGTCATTTTCTTTTCATACTAAACTTCACTCTCCCATGCTGCAATTTAAAGGATGCCCTTTAACAATAGAAGTGGTAAGAAAGAAATATGCTGTATTTTTCCGATCATTTTTATGGATAAAAATTTGTTCAAGACAATACGATGCTCCAAGGTGGACAGCTGCATGGGGAAAACAAAAACAAATCCAAACAAACAAAACAAAACAAACCCCAAATCCCCACTTTTCTTAGAGCCAGTATTTTGAAAAAACCTACTTTAGCAATTAGTATGTATTTTGACTATATGCCATTTAACATTTTACATTCCTTTTACAGAGAGAAGCCAAGTTGAGACCAAGACAATAAGAAATCTGTCCCTGTTAAATGGAGCTGTCTGGCCTGATACTGGACGATATTATATGTAAACACAAAGAAAACTGGTCCTATGAGGATAAGAAGTGAGAAAGGGGGTATGTTTAGGAAGTAGGCATCATAGAAAGAAAGAAAGGATCAAGCAGACTACATAGAAAACTGGTCCTGAAAACACAGTAGTATCTCCTGGGGCAGACTTCATCAAACAAGACTCTTTGCTGGCTACTGTAGAGTTTTAATCTGAGAAAATGAAGATTTAATCTCAATTTCATTAAGATCAGTAACAAAATCCACAAGTGACTGGTAGAATTAGCAGAATACTTTAAATAACACTTAAAGGATTTGGGGGGTCAAGGAGACTTACACTATATTAAAAAAATGTTACACTTTATTTAAGCCTGTTGCTGTGAGAGTAATCGTTTATAATATTTCTAAAATGAATGATTGCTTATCACTACGGTAGGTAATAGGTATAAAATAATTAAGGAAAGTATATTTTAGCTGGCAGCATTTTTTTTTAACTAAGTCTGAAGTGGTTTCTCATCAGTTGAGAGCTGACTTGCTTCCTGTTCTATGACATCTATATTATTCTCAGAAACTGCAGTTATTTGTTGCCTAACATTCTTCACATGTAGTAGTATGGCACAGGTCCTAGGTATTGCAGACAGGTCCCATCTGGCCCTGATGTTCTGTAGGAGAATGACATTGACATTAGCTAATGCAAAATTGCCATATCCTTGGATATATAAGGTTTCTTCCTGTCACACGGTACAAAATGAGCTAATATTTGGCAACTATATATATTTACGGAATTACAAATTTGAGATCTTTGTTCTTTAACAAAATATTTTTTAATTACACTACAAGACAGTTCAGTAGCCTTACTCAGTTTATTCATGGAGCAAATAGTAGTGCTGATGGATACAAGACACTTACTCTTTCTTAGCAATGAACCTAGACATTATTTGAGATGACAGAGTTTTGATAAAATATGAAATTCATGTGCAATCTACTGAGCATCTGACCATTAAAGTCTATGCTGTTTTGGCACATATATATTCTTTCAGTCCTGAAAAATATATAATAAAGTTAATTATAATAATAGCCTGAATTTCATTTTAAAATTCAAAAATCACTGGTAGGTTATTTGCATAGGATTCAATTATATCCTGATAATTATGATTATGTATTGTTTTATATGGTCTATCATAAATGCATATTATACAGCTGTATCTCAATTTTTCAAACTTGGATTCTGTTTCATTCGCAGTATCTCATACATCAACATTTTACTAATTTATGTCAGGTTGTATTATTTTATGAAAACAAAAATCATGCCCTTCAAGGACTTCATAAAGAGTTGATATGTTCTAGGATCTTATAATATAATATAAGTTAATATATTTCAGGACTAGATATTATTTTTAAGAAACCTAACCATGATATTCTTCTTAGGTTGGAACTTGCCATCATAACCTGCTAACAACATGCTTCACTGCATCAATAAATGCTGTATTTTTTGAGCTGTCTGCATATTATTGACTTTTCTAGTTTCTGCAAAGCATTACATCAGAAGTCCCTTCCCCCCATTGTTTTTATACTCAAAAAATCAATTCAAATCTTAGATACATAAAACAACAAAGGTAATCTAACCTTGATACCTTTCTGAATTTATAGGATGTCCTTTATTTTGTTGAAATTCTACTTTGAAGGCTTATCTGAAGACACCTGGGAGTTTTGACAACTCTTTCTAAACATATAGGAAAACATATTAAATCATAATAGATTGAATATCAGCTTATTCAAAATCATAGTGAAATGTGACTAGCATGTTAAAGAGGTACTTTCATCTTAGGAAAAAAAAAGCAACAAAAAATGACAATACTAAGCTTAGAATCAAATGTTGCCTTCAAATACCCATGCATGACTTTCTTTAGGAGGAAGAAAAACATGATGTGCAAAAACCTAACATTAATTTTAATAGGAGATCCATGGACCCAGAGTTATATAGTCATGGAGTGCCTGTACTCTTCTTCATTTTCATAGTTCTGTTTGTTTGTTCGTTTATTTTTGCTGTCTATTAAGTTAGAAGCTAGCAGATGGGGCCTACTTACCCTTTTTTTTTCCCTTCAGAAAACATTGATAAAAGCATTGATAAAATAGATGAGATTTGTATATAAGATAAGAAGAATAAATCTCAATTATTTTACTGTCTCCTTTCATATTTCTTCCTGATATTGTCATTAACTAACACTACTTGTAACTTTTCATAACTTTACTAAACTTCAGTGATTCAAGTGGAAATTCTCTACATTCTCAACAAAAACTCCTCCACACTTTCTGAGGATAAGCTTGGGGAAAAACATTTATTTATTTATTTTCTTGATAAAATCCTTAATAATCCTTGATAAAATATTTACCTTTTAAGGAATCCTAGGGCCTCTAGATAATGGAAATGAGCCTTGGTAGGGTGATAGGTATTAGTTTACTTGAGGACTCTTAGGAATCTTCCTAAAAATTCAGTGTTTTTTTTCCATTTTGTAAACATTTGAATACTAAATCCACGCATGCTAAATAACAATTTGCTAGAGTTAAGCAGCTAAATGTATATGTTTAGAATTTCTCCAGGAAGGTATCTGCAAGTGCTGGTTGGTATTGTCTTTCCCAAAGTTGTTGTTCTTAAGCAAGACTCAAGTCTCTTCTGTGTTCACTACGCAGTCAAGGGCCAAAGCTGCAGGGAGAAAGAGCATGATTCAGCAGAGTCCAGTACGCTGGACTTCTTGGAACTGGGGAACAATTTGGCAATGGAGGAGAAATGCATATTTCTAGGGTAAGAATTACAGGAGATAGTTCTGAGACCTAGAAGGAGCTGGAATGTTAGACGTTGAGCTCAGATTTGGTGCTGGGCTCAGAAAAGGAGCATGGGAAGTAAAACGAATCTGGTTGAGTGGCAGTCAGATGGGAGAACTATATGAAGATTTTATAATTATGGATATGCTGAGAAGGGGAAAGAAGAAACCTAAATACTGAAGACAGTAGCTGGCTAAGTGGAGAGAGTCATGTGGAAACAAGCCAGCAAAAGATGTGAAGATGAGAACGAAGTCCCAGAAGCGGGGGAGAGAGAGAACTGGAATAAGACATGGAAGCAGAAAAGGAAACAGAAATGCCTGTAATACTACAGCATATTGTCATCCAGATCTTGGAAAAGAACCAACCATGCTGAACCTCAGCATTTCTCTGTTATCAATAGATATCTGTGAAACCATTGGCAAAGTGTGTTCCTCACTCATCTCTGGTGCTGTTCTACACAAGGGATGACAATCTGTTACTATTGTCAGCTCTGGCATTAATCTTACTGATAGAAATATATAACGTAGGTTTAGTTTTCAAGACTTGTTGAGGAATTTTGTCAGTCTAAGGCCACATTTGGGAGCATCAGTTTTCATTCCTATTCACAGAATACATAAGGAAGAAGGTATGAAAAGGTGAGGGAAAAGAAGGCAAGAAAGGAAGAGGAAAATAAGGAAAAGGAGGGTTCAGTTCCTTTTCTACTGTGACTCTCATGTGTTAGGCAATGTTAGAACTGAAGTTATCTTTACTAACTTGATTCATCTTCTTCTCTGCTTGTGGATTACATCACAATTTAATTTTGCATTATAAGAGTGAATATATTTTCTCCTCCTTCAGTGTAGGGCCTCTGTCACTGCAGAAAAGTGGTACTCAGTCGATAAGCATCTGTGTAATATTTCATTTTATTTCCCTTGGCCTTTGAATAGTCCAGACAGTTTTTACCAATTTACAAGAAGATGACAGAAAAAATATTAAATGCACTCTGAGGATTTTTGCGATACTAGTCAATGTGGCATCTGCCTACTTCACAAATATTAATCTACCTTCAATGTGCTTCCATCATACCCATTGTAGAGATGGGAATTTAGGCAATGGATTATTGCCAACAGTATCTCTGTTTTTGAATGTAATCATAAAACTTCTAGGAATTAGCATACTGCTTGTTTACAGGCTACTGTGTGCTCTCTTCTGCAAATCAGACCCAGACTTTTAAGTAGGGCATGCAAAAGGAAAATATTCATAGCAGGTGAGAGGTATGTGAACAGTTTGTTTCTCATGGCTTTTCAAACATCCTGCTGAAACTCGGCAATAAAGCAAAGGGACAGTATCCAGTTCTTCACAGCTGCTTAAAACGCTTTAAGAATGAAACTATAACTGAAATGTATATTGAAAATTCCAGCTTCTTTTACTGCAGATCTTTCACTATTAACAAACAAACAAACAGCCTCAAACACAGTTTATCCACAGAAATAAGTTATCACAAGCACTGATGAAACTTAGACTGATGAAGAGGCCCTGCAGGAACAAAGAATATCTTCATAATCTATGTATAACCAAACTCTATCTACACTTTAGACTTAGGTTATAATTGTTGTTTTTTTCAAGTATAATGAAACTCTTAAATCCTAGAATTGTCTCCTACTTAAAATTTTGTAGAACATTTATTTCAGAGTTAAGGTAGAGAAGTTCATCTACCATCCAGAAGCTCCTGGAAATTTTCCAGCTTTGAGCTTGACCACTGCTTTTGGTTTTTGTGCTCTCATCATATTATTTTGAGCATTTAAAGTATTGCACTTATAGAGGTAGAAAAGATCCAAGCAGAATTGGAAGAAATGAAAATTTCTTGGAAATTCCAGGGGCTGGAAGCCTTGCTTCTCTCTCTAAGTTTCCTAACAACCAGAATGAACTTTCCACAGAAAACAACTCCCTCCTTTATACACACTCAGTGCAGGAAAGTTCATAGACTGGTCTCAGAGATTTGGAACAAACATTGAAAAAAATGGAAGTCTGATCATTCTTTCATTCTTCCTTTATTTGCTCCATCACATTTTTTTTTTTTTTTTGTAAATTAAGTCTTAGAGAATTTCAGCTGGACAACAAATGATACAGCTATTTTCAAATTCATTTTCCACTCAATCTGAAAAGTAGGAACATTTAGATTAACAAAGATTGATTTATATACGATATGGAGGCTCCTCTTCCTCTGCTAAAATGCACAGAATGGGACTGATTCTCGTGGAGTTGTAAGCAACTCCAAGTGAGTATTTCCTCTGAATTTTTCTATATTTTTATTACTTTATATGTATTCAGGTAATATGTATGTAATACGTATGTATATAATTATTATTTATATTTTTTATCCCAACCAACAGGCTAGGATATTGTTGGCTAGGAATTGCTTTGTTAGACTAAGATATATGGTCCACCTAATTTAGCTGTAATATTCCCATAACAATCTAGTTAGGATCAGGTTTGTATGGAGCTAAAGTTAAGGACCTTATGTTTTAATAATTTCTGTAACCACCACCACTATTTTTTATCAGTTCTGTAGAAATCACATTGTGAACTCCTTCTCTAAACCTTGACTGATCCACCTGCCTGTTTGAATCTAATCATCTCAATCACAAGTGAGGGGACACAACAGAACTTTGCTTTCTGCTTTCTGCTTTCTCTACAGAATTTAGAAAATGAGTCATGCTCATGTCTTCATCTCCCTCTTTGCTGATATGTCCTACTCCTTGAACCACTGATCCACAAAAAAAAGTGAAAAAAAGAAAATTTCCCTGATTTCCCTAACATAGCTTCTAGGTTTGTGGAGAAAAAAACAAACAAACAAATGCTCAGAAAAAGAGTAAGTATCTAAAATATCTACAAATGTACATTTCTTTCAAGAAGTCTTTCAAGAACTGCCTGTGAGTGTAACCTTTTACAGTTGTTTACATATTTAGCAAGCTGATCACAAAAGCCTAAACACTCAACATCATTTGCTTAGTGGTATCTGCATTTCATGATATATGTAGCCAGAACAAATAAACCTGCAGAGAAGCAAGCAGCATCACACTTCAGGTAAAGGTCCTATAAAGTATATAAGTTGTCCTTCTAGATGTCTTAGGTTTCACCATTTTTAGAAGATGTTGTACAAAACATAATATTTCAGATCCAGCTTCGGAAATGTAATCTTTGGATATTGCTTAGTTTTCTCCTAAAAAAATACATCACCAAATACAGGGATTTTTCTTACCTAGAAAATTCAGTACAACATCAATATTTAACCAAGGCCTGGTGTGAAGGTACCAATGCTTATCTCTCTCATGGGTTCATCTTTTGTAATTCATTTTAGGTTTGAATTTATCACTTTCATGTTATAACGTCCTGACTGCTCATTCATCTGGTGATGCACTATAACATCCAGGTCCGGCAAAACATTTCCAGCTGATGAGCTTCCTGCACACTGGAGGACATTATTAGTTGTGCATATCCTTGTATTTTGTACTATTCAGTCTTGCCCTTTTTCTGTTCATCCAGCATTCTATTCCAATTTCCTTTGTCCTACCTTTTAAATTCGTGACATCAGCCTATTTTATCATCATACTACTGAAAATGCCAAGTTCGAAACGGTAAATAAGATGAGTTCCAAGAAAAAATTTTGAGGAACCTGACTAGGAACTGCCTTCTAGCTTGACACTACTTTTCAAACATCTGTGTCCTACTGTCTCTAAAAAATGTATTCTTGCCAAATTTACAAATTTTGCTAATAATTCTAATCTTTTTTTTTTTTTCAGTTTTTCTGATGATTTCACAAATGCTGCTATATCAAATCCATTACACTGTCGAGGAAAAAAAATATGATGTCAAAAAAAAGGAAGGGGGATAATATAAGGGAAAGAAAAAATAATCCTGCAAGAGAAAAAGAGATGAAGATTAGCTACTAGTCTTAGCTGTCTGATAGAGTTTTTCTTTTAAAAATATGATTGACTCAAACCAAGTGACAGCAGCAGCTAGATAAGTCATGAGAAAAGACTAATTTTTGAATTATTTAACAAAATATCATTGACTTTATTTTTTTATTTTGATTTTGAAGTACTATGATGCAACTGTATTAGAAAGGGTAAATATGGAGTAAATTTGGTTATGACTCAGCCGAGAATCATCTTCTACAAGTAATGATTTCATAAATATTCTCTGAAACCTTGTAGGCAAAATTACTGTGGTGAGCAGTGAATATACAGTATTCCCATAGATCTTTTAGCAATTAATTATACATTTCAGAACACATTTTCATGTTATAGGGGATATTTATTATTTCTTCTTTTTGGATGCATTTTATGTCAACATAATTCATATATCTGTACTACTTTTTTGACTGATCATATATATTGCATAAGACTTGGAAGTGGCTATTAAAACATCTTTGTATTTTGTATCATTTCCCTTGTACTCTCCAGTGCAAGAACAAGTAACCATGCCAGTAACCATGCTTTGAAGAGTTTTTTATTTTTTTTTCCTTAGTTCAAGCTCACTTTTGTAGCTTTATACATATATTTTCCATACAGAGAAAATATCTTCATATTTGGCCTAAACACTAATTTAAGATATATAAATTTTATTTATTCTTGTCAGAGAAAAATTAGATATTAATCCAATGCCAAGCAAAGTTGACAAGGATATAATTCAGGCACCAGACTGCAAAGTGCTTTTAAGTACTCTTACTCTATTTCCCTAAAGAGATTGGTCTGTCTACATGCTAAAGGGGCAGAGCTAGAGAATGCACTGTGGAAGTATGGAGAATATTTCTTCCCGGTTAATTTATTATGGTGAATTGACATAATGAATGATGACAAATCGGTCTTTTTCCTCTACACACTACTTCCCATCAAAATGTAAATGTTTTCTGTATGAGTGTCACGAGTAACATGTTTAATTACATGAAAGTCAGTGGAGTCATGTGTTGAGAATGTAATGCAGAACATCCGAGAAAAGGTTCTGCATGTTGCTGAGTAAAATGTTAAAGGGGTGCCAGGAGCCTGGACTTTAAGAGTGGGCCTATGCAGGTTGTACTCATGTAACAGTGTGTGATGGCATATTCTCTATGTAAAACACACACACACACACACACACACACATATATATAATAAATAATAATACATTCTTATCTACTTAAAGTCTTTGATGATTTCAATGAAAGTACAATGGACACAAATTTATCTATATTAATTTTGTTTCTCTCTCCGGACTTTTACAGTGAAACTTCGTAATTTTCTGCGCAAATTATTTTTTACAAAAGTGATCAGCCTTAACATTGACCTTTCATTAGCAACATCATTAGAAACAGCCTTATATTAATACATTGTAGCCAAAAAAAGAGATTTTTTTTTCATTCACTGTGCTATTAGAGGTATTTGTCATCTATCTCTTATAAAGAAGCCTAACAGAGAAAGTTTCAAAACAAAGGCAAGACATCCATAGGTAAAGCATAGTTAGTATAATTTTCTTATTTGATTCCGTTGAGCAAGATATACTTTTTATGGTGGTTAAATTCCAGGAGGAAGAAAAAATTGCAAAAAAAACTTTTCTGTTTATGAACTTTGAATTATGGTTCATATACCACTGTTTGATATTTCCACATGCTTTAATTTTATGATTGCTTATATAAATAACAGCAACAAAACTAAATCTGTTGTGTTTTTACTGGCTAATTACTTGTTTTTGTAAAAGGCACTGAGACTTCAAAAAGACACCTCTCTGGGCTAGTGAGGTCACTGAAGATCTATTGAGTCTAAGAGCAACTTTGACCTTTTTTTTTTGTAGCATGAAATTTTACCAAGATGAAAGGAACATTATTGACTTATTTCTGCTAAAGTTTTTTTACCCTAGATTTAAGAACTCTTAAGATTACTTTCTCAGGTTATTGTTGGTTATTTCTTAAGTTCTATTCCTCTTGACAAAATAAAAAGTATACAAATATTGTAAAAGCTTTATTTCAAAAAATCAATCCATTAGAAATTTTTATGTTCCATCAATACGCATTGCCACTTAAGTTTGTCAGGATGGAATGTGTAGCTAAAAATAAGCCATAAAACCAGAGTCATGTTTTAAAACATGACTGTGTTTTCAGGTCAAAAAAAGTCGTGTTTACAAAAACCAAAGATTATGGGCTAACCCAGCCTTCTCACATGAAGCCGTCGAGTAGGCCTCTTCCCAGCAGCCAGGAAGATTTCAAACTACTAATTAAATTGTCAGTAAGGATGGCTGTGAATAAAGTTTGGTCACTGAAAGGTTTGTTGATATATAAGGGCCAGGCTGGCCTTCATTCAGTGAAATAACCCATCATTATGAATGGGTCGTGCACGTTGCCCAACCCTGTTAGGTTGAGGTGGAATCCTTGCCAGCAGGGCAGTGGGTTGGATGGATGAGGTGATGGATTTGAGTGGACAGACAAAAAGATTGTTTTACAGCCCATCAAGGTATTGTTCAACTGCAAGATGCCTTTACAGAACACTTGAGTTTGATAAATTCTACATTTACGATCCATATAAGAGAATTGTGATTTTATCCCCACAATTCTTGATGAATTGACAACTAATCTTGAATGGTTTTATTCTGTGCAATTAACACAGAGATGGAAGTGTATTCATTTACCAGTGTGTACTTCTACAGTAAGATGTATTATTACTACTTAGACAGAAATTGCAGCATGGATAATCATTGATACCTTTAAACACATAGCATCTACCTAAACCTGTGTATCTGTTTGTATAAGAGCACTTAGCTGGTTCTGATAGATTAGACACATCAGAACTTTCACAGTCTGAATAAAGAACAGAGAAGATCTCTTTGAAACTAAAGACTGTTTCCATTCCCAGAGATTTTTTTTTTATTTTTGAATTTTTCTTTATGACTTTAAGTGTTCAATCTATTACGTTTATTTTGTGCAATACAGTATCTTTTTATGTCTCTCTCTTATTTCATTTCTGTTTACTGCTTCAGTATTTAACAGCATCATATGAAAGTATTACAGTAACACAATATTCAAGGTAGCAAGAAAGATTTTGAAATTTAGAGGCAGACACAACAGTTACTTATTTTTGACAGTAAGACATAGATGTCTTCTTGAAATAATTATATACAGTTTTCACCCAAGGAACGGATATGGTGCCATTGAAAGAAGCCCACTGCAACTTACTTTAAATGGTATTTTTGTGCTTCTATTTCTTTTTTTCCTTAGAGCTCTGTCATTTTGCACTTGATTTAGAAAGAGATTCATGGAAAGTCATAATTATTTGAAGAAGGCAGCAGGGAAAGTGTTCTTTCATCATGTCTATAAATCTTTACTTATGCTCTGCAGAGAACTCTGCTCTCTGTGTCTGCTTGAATAGTATAAGAGGAGTACATCGTAGTGCCTTGAGTAGTCAGAGCTTCAGGAATCTTTATAATACAAGAGCACAAATGGAGACAATCTCATTGTAATAGTCTTGGCTACAGTGAAAAAAAAATAACCTTTCGGCTGGCACAAGGATGTCATATCCATATGTTATTTCAAAGAGGTAAAATATATGCAGATTAGAAAATATATGTGTGTATATATATATATGTAAACATCAAAAAAGATAGTAAGTCTGAGACTTAGAAAAGAAGATGATTACTGAATATATGGTCTGTTTTTTGGAATAATATTTCTAAAGTAAGCCAGAATATAAAAATTGGTCCCTTGAAAATGGTAGATAACTGCCTTTCAAAAGAAGAAAACAATATTTCTCCTGATGAAGTGTCATAGTGAATAGCAACTTAGGCTAGTGCCTTTCACTCTCTTAACCATACCTTTTCAAAAGACAATTTTCCTTTTCTTTTGCTGTCCCGTTGAAAGTCTTAATACCCATGACAGAAAAACTGCAGTTCTGGTATTTTAACATGGACACAGATTTCTTGTGGAGAATGTTTTTCTCTGGAAATTTGGAAGGTAAAGTAGATAAATAATTGTCAGGAATTGTTTGGGCACAGCTGAGTCTACTTTGGGATACCAGTTGAGTCAAGTTACTTTTTATGATCTTTCCAACAGAATTACTTTTATTCTCTGTGGGATCGATCTAGTAACCAAGAATATCTGGAAGTTCTGAATTAGAAATACATTCTTATAAGAACATCACTGTGTGTATAAGGTCAGCTTATGGTCATTTGTGAGGAATTTTTGTCCAAGAATGAAACCCTTTGAGGATCAGTCTGTAGTATCTTTGGCTGCTTGCCAAGATAGGTGTGTTTTACAGCAAAATCCCCTATTCTTCTTTGTATTAATATTACAAAGTGAGAATGAAATAAAATCAACATAAAATATAGAAATTACTAGATTCTGACATTCAGAAATTTCATTTTTTGTACTTATTTAAAAAATAAATAAAATGAGAATAATTATATAAGCATTTCCCTCTCCTTGCCTTACTTTGCCTTGTGTTTTCTTTCCTTCCGAATTGTGTGACTAACAAAATATTGCAGACATAGAAAAAATTCTATCATACTTTTTCTGTGTTATTTATTTTGTTCTCGAAGTTTGAAAAGCACATATCTTTCCTGAATGAAAAGTTTATAATGAAAAATGACATAAATTTTAGGAGCATCCTCTGTTGTCAGTCTTATAAACAAATACTCAATTGAAAAAAAGTATAATTTACATTTACCAGATTTATTCCTCAAATCAAACCACTTAGTTTTTTGTTACTTCAATAAAATAAAATCAAATAATTACTTTGCTAAAATACACTATAATTAACTCTCAGTTTACAAAAGTCTGTAATCTTCTGGTTATTATAACACTGTTTATTTAGAGTATGCAGGATTACAACCTGAAATATTAACCTTTCTTTACAAGAGACCTATCTAACAAGATTTTTTTTTTTTCAAACAAAATTTGTAAACACATTGAAGGATTTCTAATGATTTCCCAGTGCAAGATAAACATATGCTGCATATAATTTATATGTATTTAAACTAAGAAAAGAATCATTAAAATCTTTTAAATTCTAAGCTGAAGTCACTGAATGAAAAGTTAAATTTATTTTATTTCCCTTTTATTTTATTATTATTATTATTTATTATATTTATCATTTTTCTTCTTATATATTTCAAAAATTTTCCAAAACCTGGGTATAGAGACAGCTGTTATGACCCTCTTTCATAACTGTGCATCTTTGATATCATCACAATCCAATGGGTTCTGTCATACGAAACAATGTTGCCCCATTAATACTTAAAGTATCTACTGCCAAGATAAAGAGTTTCTCCAAATGAAATTACTAATGGTACAAGGAAAGAAGAAAGTCTTTGACATCAGAGTGAGTAGCACATAAACTTGTTTTTTTGAGGGTCCTTTTTTAACAGCCTTGTTAAACATTTATTGTCCCCCACTAATGCATGAATAAGGAGTGTTGGTACCACAGGCTAGTGGCACCAGAGTTTCTAAGATCTAGTCAAAAATATGATTTCCACAGGCTTGGGAGGGGACCTGTTTTTCTAAGACTGTCGGTACTCCTTCGCAAGGTAATTTTTATTGTAGATTTTTAATCCTCTTTCAATTAGTATCAATGACATAGGTTTGCCTGCATTATGAGCATGGAAATATGGAAATATTCTCTTTATATTTAAATATAATAACTGTTGTGGGCTTAAGAGATATTCTACATGAATTTGATTTTAAAATGTCTTCTACAGAAAGATCATCACAGCATTCATTGTGTCTAGCTTAGAACATTTCTTATATAAAGCTCTAGTAGATATAGACATAACTGTTTCTTTTTTTATTATTTTTAGATACCAGCCCTCAAAAGAACAGAGGCTTATTCATGAGTTGGAAATCTCATAGACCTGAGTCTGTGTATGAGCCCCCAATTTTAGGATAATAGTTTTAGAATAATAGTTTATGCCAGTTCTAGTGTTGTTGAAGACAAGGATGTCAAAATAATTTGAGGATTCGACTTAGATCCATTTAAAATAGAACATAGCCCTTCATAGGGCTAGGAGGATCATCAGGGGCCTGGAACATCTGCTCTGTGAAGAAAGATTTAGAGAGCAGGGCCTGTTCAGCCAGGAGAAGAGAAGGCTGAGAGGGGACATGATCAGTGTCTATAAGTACCTCAAGGGAGGCAGTGAGGAGGATGGGGTTGGCCTCTTTTCAGTGGCGGCCACTGATAGGACAAGAGGAAATGACCACAAACTTAAGCACCAAAAGTTCCACAGGAACTTAAGGAAAAGCTTTCTGACAGTGAGGGTGACAGAGCACTGGAACAGGCTGCCCAGAGA
>JAWLRI010000372.1:53123-102909 GCA_034781795.1 Crypturellus tataupa | reverse complement strand
GGTGGCCCTGCGTGTGCAGGGAGGTTGGACTAGATGACCTCTAGAGGTCCCTTCCAACCTTAGGCATTCTGTGATTCACATATTCCAGACAGATGGATCAAAGATAGATTTATACGTTTTGATTAAAAAACTTCAGTGAAACAAATCTCTTGCTGAAGTTAACAGGAACTGTTAACATGTCATATATCACATGTGCAGGGCTAAGATATTTCCATCTGCTCTCAAATCTATGTATTCATTTTCTAAATGGAATCAAACACTGCAATATATTATATCCTTTAATGTCTATCTGTGTGATGTTTTTCTTAATTAAAAAAGTACAACCTGATTATATTTTATATGTGTGAGTAGCGGGATACATAAACAGAAAAGAGAAAGCTTATATTCAAGCATAACAGGTTTCCAAAGCAATTTCAAAGCAACAAACATCATATGTTATGATTTTTGTGTGTGTATGTGTGTTTGTGTGTGTAACTTGCCAAGCTGTTCAAGTTTGGCTTTTCTTTTCTGTTCGTATGATAGTTGCTGTATTAGCTAGTTCTCCCATATAGGTGACTTAGATGAGATTAGCTTGGCACATTCAGAATGGAACCAACTATCAAATCAGAAAGGAAAAGTGGGTTTCTTATATGAAAAATTGTCTGCTTCCCTGAATTTTACCACTCATGTCATGTTACATTAGTCAGAGTAATAGAACATTAGTTGTGTAATGAGACATGACTGCTAAAATATAAGGAGAACACACTTTCAGATTGGCCTGCCCTGTCGAAAGTGATAGCTTGCATCTAATCTGCAATGCTTGTAGATATTATGCAAACCAGCTGTTTGTGAATTCCAGTTGATTTGGAAATTGGTAAAAGTGGCAAATGCATTATCAACTCCTCAAAATGTTATTGCATCACATCTTAGGATTCTAGAAAAAAAGTGTTCTTTAAGAAATATACTTATAAGGCATTTTCATTTAATGCTTGGTAGTTATAGTTAGACTCTTTGGGCCAGAACTTCAATTGAACTAAGATGGTTTTACTGAAGTAAACAGAAATTTAATCTTTTAAAAAAGTTTAAGTCCAACCAATTTTACAGAAGGGCAGTTGTTCTGTAAGCAAGCAAAAGTATAAAGCATTATGCTATAACTAACCATGTTCGTTCAAAATTATCTGCCTTGTTACAATATTTCTTTACAATCAAAGTATTTTGGCTATCATAGACATAGACTTTTTACTAGAAAAGGAATGGAATTTCTTTTAATCTTTCAGTATTTGAAGATGTGAGGCACGTTCTCTAACCCGTGAGTTGCCAGATATTCCGATATGTCCGAAGTGTCCAACGTACTGTGATAAATTTAGATTTTTTTTCTCTTCCTGTCTCAATTGCTACCAAACAAGAAAATAAATAAATAAATAAATCCCTTGACTTTTTATAGGATAGAACTGTAGTTTTCAACTACATCTCATGGGAAATCAAACCAGCTGTTTCAAAATCTGAACATTTCTAGTACCAATAGTAGTCACAGAAATCATCCAGGAAGTCTCCAGAGCTTGATAACATTTATAAGTTGCATTTTAATGTCTGGAAGGGGAGAACAAAAAGTGGTTTGCATCTTATAATGGACTCTTAAAAATTAGATTTATACTTTGTATGTGTTGAATAACACTGATACAATGAATGATGAAAATATCAGCAGAAGGAATGTGAGATTTATTTGCACGGTAAAAAGAACATTTTTTAAAAAAAGTAAAGGTTACATATATGGCAATACAAATATAGAGAATTCCATGAGATGCAAGCGTCTAATGATATCAAATCAATCTGCACATTATGTCCTTTACGTTTGATATTTAGAAAAGTGATTCTACTTTCAAGCACTCCAGTTTATTCAGAGTGCTGCCATCTTATTAGGATATGTGTGCTAGTCAAATCTAGTTCCTCAGAAATCAGAAGGAATAGTCTATCTCATAAACAACAATTCATATTCAGAGGGAAAAAACACACACACAAAAAAGATTGGTAGTTAAAATGGTGATTGAAGATGAATATTTAGAGAGAAAATTGAACTGACTGAGTCTGTGAACTGTCATTTATGTAGTTTTTGTGAAAATTTCTCATTCATTATTACTGTACAATTACAGTTTTATTTTTCTATACTAACCATAATATAGCATCAGTGCAGATGAATTGCCAATACTTGGCTTCCTCTGAGCAGATAATGCCAAAATGTTGTTCTGAATTATGTTATCAAGCAATATACATGTTTTTAGCTGTTCTGTCTTTATTCACATCTTGGGAAACACGTTGTTAAATCCTTGCATGATATCTTGAAAGAACACCCCTTTACGACTATATTTCTCATAGATACACTTTCTATTTAAGTTAAAGATATCTCTGCCTAACTTACATTATTAAAGGCACTGAAATCCATGGGGTTCTTATTAGATGGAATCTAAGTACAAAATTCTCCCATTTGATCCACTGTACAGATCTTTCATTTGAAGGGTAAAAATCCCTTTCGTATTTGCAACTGTGTTATAGACTTATATGCTGGTATCTTCAAACTATCAAAATGTCTGAATTTTATATTTACTGTTGAAATCACAGCCAAAGAGGTAAACATGGGAAGAGAAATTCATGAGTAGTATCTTTGGATCCACATATAAGGCTCTTCACTCAAAAAAAAAAAAAAAACCTGCTTGAAATTTGTATTCTTGAAATGGATTTCTTCACAAATTATGGTAGGAGTTTATTTGTGTGAGGACTTCCCACTGGTCTTAGTACAATCTTTCCCCAGGAAACAAATCCAGAAGAGGTACTAGCCATCAGACTATGTTTAAGCCATTGAAACTGCAGTTTTAAGCAGAATTTTATCCAAAAAAAATAATACCAAAATATTACATGTGTAGTCTTTCTTGCAGCAAAACAATTTATCTAGGTCTCTTCAATATAAACTACATTGTGAATGACACACATGTATACAAAAGCAGAATTTAGAACTATGTTGTCTGGGAAGCTCATTAAAACAAAAAAAAGAAAACCTATTAGATACCTTGACTGAAGGCCATCTTGTCTAGTCTATTGATTTGTCATGTTGACTATAAATTGGGTAAATATGATGTTTACAGATGTCACTGTAACTGATAAATGTCAAGCAATGATTAAAAAAAAAAAACCAAAAGGATAAAAATCTTTATGTTACTAGACTACATAATTTCAGGATCTGGTTTCCATCTAAAATGCCCTATTTAATATACATATATTTTGCACTTGAAAAAGACATGGATAGATGCACGGATATTTTCATTGCAGGGGATTCCATTGCAGGACTAGTAATGAAATATGTAATGATTTTTAAGGGAGAGCAATAACTTACAAATCACTACTTAATGCACAGACACACAGTCTTCCTCACTGCAGGCAATAAAATAAAACAAATACAAATCTAAAAAAATTGAGGCTATGTCATTGAAATTCCTCTTAATTATGCTGACATTAGTTAGCCTTAGGCTTTTGAATCTGCTCAATTGTAATGTATCATTAACATTTTAGTTGGGCCAAGAAGATAACACCTCATTGTACTTCGGTGTTTGGAAGATTTTAACAAAATAACATCTGCTGTCTTAGATTGTGGATGATTTAATTTTTAAACACTTGTTCCCAACCTTTAATTTTCTGCAAAACAACCACATAAATTATTAATTCATCTATATTTCCTCAAGGCAAGTTAGACTTAAGGTCCTTCATAAATATTTAAGAATCTACTGCAAAATAAACCAAAACTTTCACTTAACTTTTAATTGCAAATGGTCAAAACCAACAACAGCAAAATCAGGACAATAAAGTGAAAAATCTCAACTAGATCTGCAGTAAAGAACATTTCAATAAAAGGATCTGTCTCTTTTAGCTTGTGGAAATTCAATGTGCTTTGCACCAAGTTTGCGTAATATATGAGCTATTAGTAATAGACAAAGGAAGGCCCATGTTTAAGTATAATCCATCCTTGACGTGAAAGAGGATCTGATTCTTCCCAGGAGCAAAAAATGCAACACCTATGTATACATTTTCTCTAGGAAGACATCTGTCAGCATTAACATATATTCTCTAGGCCTAGTTCTGAATTGCTCTTCGATTCTGTTCTCAGTCATGAGATTTGAGTAGTGAATATAGACTCAAGTTTTGGGCTATCCTAATGTAATCCCAGCTACTAAATGGGATTCCCCAAAAGCCGCTCATTTGTTGCACCACAACTTTCCTTGCCAGAGGAATCCTCACCTGGTGGATGAAAGAGTCTTCTAAGCATTTGTGTCTAGTACAGAAATTACAACAAAATTAACAACCAAGTCCTGTGAAGGAAAATAAAATTAATTAGAATTATTTTATTTTTGGAAAAAAAATGCCACTCACAAAAGTTGACTGGAGTCTGTTTCCTCACATTTTCATTTGGGAAATAGTTTTATGGAGACAGTGAAAATAAAAGATTCAATAATAATTTAAAGGAAGGAAAAGTATCTGCCATAAAAGGCAAAAAGTTAATGTCAGCATTTCAGTTTTCCCATGAAAATATAGTAATTTCCCTAAAAAGCAAATTTGTTAAAATCCAAGCGAGTGTCAAGGCAGAGAAATGAGAATATACTTTGCACAATATAGAATAGCTTCGTCTGTAACTACTTCTACTTCTTACTTTCTCTCACAGTCCCACACAGAGCATGTTGGTCATTATCTACGCAGGTACAGACTTATTAGGTCTGACTGTGCTCCCATTTTTCTAGCACTGTGCAGAACTGATTCCAAACAAGTACACAAAATACAGCAACGTGAGAGTGGAGTAAGGGAGGTCTGAAACAAGACTATGAAAGTATTCCTCCTGCTTTGCCATATGGATATTGATTTCTCTCCCTCAGGCTGAATATAATTGCCTGCTCTAGTTTAGCATTGATCTACCCACCCAAGTTTCTTAAAGCACTACATAGGCATCAATTAAATTGTTCCTAATACCACCTTTGTGAAGTAGGATAGCTATAATTATTCACACTTAGAAGATGGTGAGAGGTGAGAAGTGATTTGTCCTAAACCATGCAGTGAAACAAGCCAGGATTAAGGTATGAGACAATTACAGCAATCCATGTGCCCATTTTCAGACCATTCTTTTTTTTTTTTTTTTTTTTTCCTAAATGTAAAATATTTGCTCATCTAATAACTCAGGACACTCTCAGTTAGACAAAAATTGTATGAGCAGCAGAACTGCTGCTAATCAGATCAGATATGACTATCGGTTTGCTTTCTCTCCTTTGGGAGATTTTCTACCACAATCTTATTTTCTGTCTTATTCTTTTATGCATCCAGCTTAAAATGTAAGGGTTTTTTATTTTATATTCTTCAACTCTTGGCACTTTGTTGGCTTGTTCACTGATCAGAACATTAAGGCATGAGTACATGCAAGAAACTCCTCATGCTGCTGCAACAAACATAGTTTTGCTCCTCCGCTTATCCTCATCATTCTACTTTTATGGCTCAAGAGATTTCAGCTGCAGCATTAGTGAGGAGAAACATGTACAAAGCATTTCGTAGTCACAACTGATAGCTCAGAAAATTGTGAGTACTCACATATTTACTATGAAAGTCCAATGCTTAAGTGACACGTGAGTTAGATAGATAATCCTTTAAATCAGATAGCAGTAAACCAAAGTAGGCTTCTATACGCAATGTGTAATTTAAATTGAAGGAAGGGAAAAATACAAGAAGAAAGCCCAAAACACTTTATTACAATGTTATCAGTCTTGTAACCTACACATGTGCAAATACAAGGTGGACATGACCTTTAACATGCTGACTCTAGCTTTATCTGAGTAAAACAGAAAATCATATTGGAAAGCTGTACAATACGTACAAACTTTAATTATCAGCTATGGTGCTCTATCCAATGCTTACACAGGAAAACCACAGGGAGGTCAACAACGTAGTTCTTATCATTATTTGACCTCATTTTGTTACGTTACCTGATTTGAAACATGTAAGTCTGCATTTTGAGGTAAGAATTTCTTATTTAAAGAATTTCCTCTGGGCTAAAGTTAGGGCCCTAAACATGTCGGTAATATGAACCAAGTCACTTAAGGCTTCACTGTTGACATTCTTGGAAATTAGGGATGTGGAGTTAAATTCCTTAGGCTCTTTCTGTTCAAGCATATATTTTTTCAGCAATGGAGTTTAGGAGAGGTTAATGAATTCATCCTTATTTCCCAATGAAGCAAAGTGATAGAAATTAAGCAGTGCTTCCGTTATTCTGTCTTTAAAATATGCTATGCCTGAAATAAGATTTTTTTTTTTTTAAATAATGAGATCTGGATAATATTGCATGTGTTGAGGAGACATTTGTGCCTGGCTAAGGCTTTCCCATGAAGGCAGTAGCATGACAACACTCTAAGATCTCCATGACAATATATTAACCTCGCTTTTTGCACATGCATACATTCTCCCTGTTTGCCTGATATCTGTAGGGTCATGTGCTCTGCTGTGAAGAGTTTGGAATCTCTAACCTCTCCAAATGACAGAATTGAGGCAAACTGTGACTTGGAGCACCTGCACTGCCTGGCAAAACTTCATTATGCCAGAAATATAATTATTTTTATAGTCTTGCCCCTATTCCAGCACAGGGAATCAGATCTAACAATAAGCAACATAACGTTGCTCAAACATAAGCTTATCGCTGTGTGTTGTATTCCAAGCATTTATATTGCATTTTGAGTTCTTCTGGAAGCAGAACGAAATCCCGTACTGTGGAGTTACCGAGGGGTTTCAAGAAGAAGCAGTTCCTAATTAGGCTGTTTCCAAGAGAAGCGTGGGTTGCCCCAGGATCCCCCCAAAAGAGAAGAAAGCCTCTCCGCTGCCTGCTCACCTTGTTTTTTGTGCTGCTAATGCTGCCCATCCCCTTTCCCACATCCACGGGGATACTACTGTCCTTACAGAGATGCTGCTGTCCCACCTGCCCTGAACTACCTGCCCTGCACTGTGGTGCAGGTAGCTCCTGGTGTCACCATGTTAGAAGAATCGAGCTCCTGCTTTGCAGTGTAGCAGATACTGTATGCAAATTTGTCATGTGGAAATATTTACTTTCTGTGTCATTCTTTCTTCTCTAGTAAGAGTGATATTTGGGAATATATTTTATCTGTGTCCAAATGGTATATTTTTTTATGTGCTATTTAGTCAGGAAAAGGATCTATGTCTGGAAGTGCAATTAAGCAAGAAATGGAGGTAATTGCTATTGTTAATTCTCCATTTGCAGAATGAAATGGGGAACTTCCACATACATATATATATCTATGTACTCAATAGGAAGTGTGACTAACTAAAATGCAGCCATTGCTTTGTAGAAATAGCAGTGAGGAAACTCCAGCTTTATGTTGTCCAGGAGGCAAGGCGGATAATAGCTTCCTCTCATAAAAGTTTTCCAGTCAAAGAAAAGCGTTTAATAGCAGTAACACCTGAAGAACACGCTGTGCAACTTTAAGCATCACCTGAACTGGGGAACAGTTGGACATATTCATAGGGGCTTTTTTATAACCCCAGGACATAATGTCTGCTCTGATCATTTACAAGAAATAGGAATGGTTTTCATATGCATGATCCACTACGCAGGGAAAGGCTTACTTACAAGGTACTTATCAAGATAACACTGACAGGTGGCAGAGCAACTTGAACAGTACAGGATAAAAATTCTCAGCCAGTCTGTAGCAAGAGAAAATGGAATAACCCTGACTAGTGTATGCTGATATTTCTCCAATTACAGTTGCCTGATTGTATGAAATAGGACAGTGAGAGAGACTTGGATGAATAATGCCACAAATACTTATTTTCTCCAATTGCAGTTTCTTGATTTTTCTTGCAATATCCTTTCACTGAATGCAATCATGCTCTGTGCAGCAACATTCAAGATTACTTTGAGAAGAAACACCTGAGAATAACATTTTTTTTCTCTTATCTTCTTACAAAAGAACAATCTAACAGTGAATCAAGTGATTCCAGGTAACTCGTTTAAATGAAGACAGGTACTTGTCAGTCATCCTGAGTCATCGTTTCTTTTTATATCATTTTTCCTTCACCACATTTTATTTAACTTCTCCATGACCTAAATAAGCTAAAAAATTCAAGGATGATGTATACTCCTTAGATTTGTTAGTTTTTAAATTTAAAGTAAGTTCTCTTTTTTATACCCTTTCACCTTCAAATGGAAATGGGATCCCAGTTAGACATAAATCTGAGATTTTGCCACTTCTTGCAGAAGAAACAAGCATTTGATGAATTTAAAGGGATGGCCTTTTCTAATTTTTCTTTCTTGCAGCCTACAGTTCTGTTTAAATAAAATTATTATTTAAATTATTTAAATAAAATCTTTCACTAAGATTGCTCGGTAAATTTACCAGCCCATTCTAGTTGTTTTGGACTCCCTTTCAAGGTCAAAAATGTCAGAAATTGTCAGAATTGTCAACTGAACTTTTCCCATTTTTTTAGATTTATGATTCTTCTGTGCTGATGTGAATTATTGTGGTTCATAATCACCTTACCACAAAGGTAAGTTTGGCCCTTTATATTTTCATATCTGTATGTAATCAACTGTATTTTAGTCCTATGCCAGTATCACTTGTAATAAAATAGACAAAGTCAGACTGAAAACTACCATTGACATTATACACACACATGCATGCATGCCCTATAAATACACAGACACCTCTCAACAAGTATAGATAGCTGCTAGTTTTAACCTTTTCCCAGTAAATTAAAATTATGTTAAAATATCCTCTGGATCATCTGATGATGCACTGAGTTTGTTGTGGTTTGTATTAAGCATAAATTGATCTGTCACAAACTCATGTTTTAGCAAGTCTCAAGGTTGTCTGTAGGACACATTGTTTTAGCTAACATTACACAGGAGATCAGTGATTTCCTGTTGTGATTCCCAATTGGCATCTTGCAGTGAGCTTGTTTACTATGCCACAGCAGAATGAACTGTCTGTTGTTAAGTACAAAAAAAACCTGCATAAAAATAGTGTTAAGTCCCTGACTTAGGTTGACAAAGTCTAGAGAATTAAAAATTAAAGATGAAGTATCAGAGTGGTGCTTGTTATGACCACTAATATCATCTTGGATTGACCATGACACCATGAATATCATGGACAGACCATGCTATTACTTTTGTTGAACAATTACCATGAAGGTATTCCACTTGGATTCAGAATAATAACAGGTCTTTTAAATAGCTGGGGTTTTTGTTGTTGTTGTTGTTGTTCTTTTTTTTTTTTTTTCAGATATGGATAAAACAATGTTAGCTGACCAATACCTGGAGGCCAACTTTTGGTCCAACTATTAATTTGAAATGGTTGAATTTTAAGGACAGGATTTATAAAGATTGTGTTGACTGAACAACTAGGTAATGTAGTTATAATATTGGCAACATGATATTATTCAGGAGAACCAAACTGACTGACTAGGTTTATTGGACTAATTGATTTTAAAGTCTACTCTGATTTAAGAATGCAGGTAGCATCAAAAATTCAGTGTTATGAAACTTTTGCTTTCTCTGTACCAAGTGAATCCTAAAAGACATCCAGTGAGATAAGCAACATTTGAACATAAATCTGAAAAAAGCCCCAAGCATACAAAAGCAGAATAGACTGTGTACTCAGGAGGATGAAGAAGCTAAAAAAAGGACATCTTTTGGCTTATAAATCAAGATGGAAATATAAAAATAGATGGCGGTTGACAGAGAAAAAGTGCTTTTACAGACAGAATTAGGAACATCTGATGAGAGGTAAACCTAAGAGTGTTCAGACCCCTCTAGACTCTTGGCTCCACAGCAGGACTAGCCTAACATGCCTCTTTCCACCATCCGTGTCTCTTCTCAGTGCCCTTTCCAGGCATACAGAAACCATCTCTATCTGGGAGGCAAACGCCTGAGTAGACTCCATGAGGACAAGGTCTCCCTTTCTCAGACTGGAGCATTTATCAGCTGGATGCACTGCCACCCCTTTGAGAAAAACGGACAATCCTTTTCTAAAATCGGGCACATATAGGTGGAAAAGGAGAAAGATGATCTTTTTTTTCCCCTTACTATTCTAGGTACAGATGCAAAGCACCTATTATGGAGCATTAAATGAGAGCGTCCCATTAAAATGAGTATCTGCAGGCCACTGGTGTTCTGCTGGAGATGATTTTCTCTCTTGGCAGCTATCGTCCTAAAATAGACATATCAGCAATATTGGGTGAGAGGATTTGAATCCGTACTCTAAACTTAGATAATTATCCTTTGCGGTTCCTAGAGATTATGTAGCTTTGCAACTCAGTCCATCGCTGCTGCAGTGAGGGATACCTCTGCTTCCTCTGACACAGATCCTAGGACATTCCAAAACAAATTTTTCTTCATATTTTCTAACATGGTATAGAAACTCTTGAGACACAAATAGACTAACATCACTGAAATAATTTGGCCTGGTTTGATATTATTTTATAAATAGGTATTAGATATTGTTTTTATTTAAATGGATAAATACATGCTAATAAATATTTTAAGTATCTGAAGAGAACAGGAGGAGGAAAAGGAGAATGAAGAAGAGAAGAAGAAACTTTCTTCTATTTTGAAAGATGCTTCTATACACCATCAAAAATAGTTTACCATAAAATAAAGTACTTTTATGAATAAAATAAAATGTTATTCATAAAATAAAATAAAATTTTAGGTGTTCATTTATTTTAGTTTATGTTTAGTAAACAAGAAAAGAGGCAGTCAGTAGTGCAATTTCACACTTTATATTCATCATCCATTCTTGTGAAGAAATGCCCCCCATCACACACAATATTTCCTTCAGAATGATTCTAGCTCATTTATAATATTTTTTAATATTCTCAGAGAACATGCTCCAAATCTACTGATTTTGCATTCCAAAATGAAGAAGGGGATTCTTATACTTACATGTAGATTAATAAAGATTTAATTTAGAAATTCAAAATATATTTCACTGAAGGCCTAACATGTAACATCTGCTTACATCCTATATTGTCACTATATTGCAAGTGAACATTTAATCCTAGCTCATTAGGCCTCCCCAAACAAACTGCAACTCTGAAACCTAGGAAGGAGATCTGCTTCTGTTCACAGAGATTGATGCAATATATAATTAGAACCCCATATTCTTCCCAGCTGCTCCTGCTGGCACAGTTGCATTTCAGAATGATGTAATATATCTTCTATTGCAGTATTTCATAGGTTTTTTTTTTTTTTTAGTCAAATGTACAAGCTTTCTATCCTGAAATATAACAGTGTCAGTGCCTTGTTTTCCATGTGACTGTGCACAATGTTAAAAGGAACTATCATAACATGTTAGCGCCATGCTAGGACCCTCTGTAGATGTTCATTATCAAACTAAGAGAGAAATCTGAATATCAGTAAAAAAATGTATGAAATGCATAGTAGTACTGTAGCTTGAAATTATATCTGCATAAATCTAGGTCGTACATCTAAAACCAAAGAATAGGTCTGATAGGAAAGAATAGAGGACCATGCTTCTGTAAAGCAATGTCTCTGATACTACAGCAGACAAGAAACTGTCTAGTCTGATACTATGGCAAAAGGCCAAAACTATATTTAGAATTATAGATTGGGGAACATTGACCCATATTTAGGTAAATATTTAGGTAGTTTCACATTTGTTTGTGGCTTCAATAAGACTTTTATCTACAAAGAGCTCGTGTTCTTGTTTCTTAATATACATAAACAATTGATTGTGAAAAAAACTCTATGTCTGATACAGATTTTAAACTAAAGAAACTAGTTAACCCGTCTAAGATAGCTTATAATTAACCAGAATTAGAATACTTTCATAAAGAGAGATCACTCTCTTCCATATGTCAAAATGAGCCCTGAGAAATTAATTGATTAGTAATTTAGGGAGTAATTTATCTACAAAAAGTTGTTGGTCTTAAAGTGCTAAAATTTATCAGGATGAAGAACAACTGATGTCTGTAACCTTAATTCAAGAAAATTCAAGTGATAAAATGTATAAGTTTATTAATTTTACTTTCTCCTCAGCATTAATAATCGGAAAACTTTTATATGAGTGTATAGTCCTTTGTTTTCTAAGGTCTTAAAATCAAGGTTGGTTGCCCTTTTGAAAGATATGCCTTAGCCAAAAACAAGTTAGTGAACTGACTGAAAACCTAATTGGGTGGAATTTAATAGAAAGGAGATCAGACTAGAAGATTTAATGATCCCTTTTAGCCATAAAAGTCTATAAAGTTAACTAAAAGACTTCAGTTGACCTCAATGATTTTTTTTTCCCTTTAAAGATAACGGAATATTACCTTTCTTAGGTCACACAGCAATTATTTAATCACTTTCCACTCACAGTAAACTTTCTGGAGGAATCACATTCTATCAGCATTAAATACTTCTATTTTTTAGTAAAGAGATAACAGGCTTCAAGCAAAAGAATACAGGGGGTATTGAACGGTATATACCCAAGTGAATTACAACACTTGATATCAAATCAATGGCCAACCTCTGGTATGTGTATAAATGTGTCCTTTTTTTTTGTCCCAGTAACTTTCAAGTGTATGCAGGAAATTAGAAATACATTCTTATTCCAATGGCAAAAAGAAGAGATTGTTGTTCAGGATGTTAGTTAAACAGAGCAATTGAGCTTAATTGTGAGTCCACCTCTTCTTGTTTGAGCTCTTTCAAAAGCAGCACCGACCAATGGCAAAACTAACAGGGAGGTATAATATGTTGCCCATCAAAAGTGCTGAGAAGGGACAACCTTAAGTGTTCCCCTTGTCAGCCAGTATGAGAAATATGAGTTAAAGAACTAGGTTGTGAGAGAGTTTCAGAAAGTGATTGCTTCACTACCATAGGATCTCTCTCTTCTAAAATGTGGAAAGCCAAAGTAAAACTATTCTAAAATAAGAATTCTAAAATTCTGTAACTATCTGAGAGATTTTTCTGCCGGAGCTCATATCTGCACATAGGGATTTTTTTTTTTGCTTGTTTGTTTTTTTCATTTTTGTTACTGTTGCTGCAGAATACAGATCTGGAAACAATACGTAGATCATTAGTCACAATGACATATAAGACACCAAGGGGACAAAATAGTTCCAGTTTGTCTCCCTTTACTTTTTCCTATCTCCAAAAATACTCCTGTACAGTGTTAAATTAGGGAGTATAAATCAGTTTCCTGTCCACATTGGGCATCATTTTTGCCATCTATCTTGCAATTAATTTCAAGTGATTCTTTAAACATGTGATTCAGATTCTTTGGGAATTTTGTAATGAGATTTTAGTATCCTGACAGTACCTGAAACTAAAATAGTTTCATATATGCAATGAAAGGGACAGTAGTTGCTGTAGGATAAACTTAAGGATCATTTTTTTCACATTTGGATACAAGAATGATGTTCTTTTCTAGGCTAATGGATCTATTCTCCAGTCGGTGAGTCTGTATTTTCTGATAACATTAATCAGACTTATGTATGTATGACGCATGGAGGGGAGACCCTTAACTGTTCTAATTATGTTTCTTGGAGTAAAATCCTTTTTTTGTTATTTGTTTATTTTTCTTTTGAGCTAAGTAGTTCTTCTGTTGCTTTTGGACTGAGACAAAAATGTGAATAAGAAGAGCAAGCATGTGGGGTTTTCATGTACTGAAATGTTACCTACCACAAGCATCAAAAGAATGGGAATAAAATCCTGAATCATCTTGTTAATCAGCAGAACTATAAAGATAATGACAATTATGCTGTCCTTGTAATAAGATAGTAAACTTTTGTAGAAATCAGGAGAAAGGGAAGAGAAACCCTGCACAGGCACCCTCCAGGAGAGGAAGGATGAGCTGGGATGATGAAGTTTCTGAGCAGCGGATACTCCCAGCTGCTGCCTCTGGACAAAGAAATTCAATACTGGGAACCCAAGAATCTGCTGTGAGTGACAGATGTAATAGGCCTGATTTACCCTGATGTTATTTCAATTTTATGGTGATATGGCACAATCAAATCAGATTCAGTAGTTCTTTGTTTTCTTTTGGTTGTCATAAGACAGATTGCTTGATGCTATCTTTATCTACCATAGATGATGAATATAGAATGCAGAATATTCTCTCCCTCCTGTACCGTTTACTTAAAAGCAATTAATATTCATTTGAAAACTGGTTGAGCCATGGGCTTGACACATTCAGATTAGTTAGGTCAAGACGATAGAGAAACAGCTGTGTTTGAACTAACAGTCATGTTAAGTTCAGTTAATTTTCTGAGTTGGATTGCAGAATTTTTTAAGAAAATGCACTTTTAGTGCATGTGTTTCTCAAGAACATCACTAGGCAGGATTCAGTGTATATATGCGGAGGAGTTTTTTGTAACCTCCAATTTCCATGACAATGTCTTAAGTCAGGGAGGCAGACCATAACCAATACTTATTAGCACAACTTTTGCCAATTCAATTGTTATTATTGACATAATCTTGCTGTTGTTACTAATAGCAGATAACTGTTCCCATACTATATTTATTTACTCACACAGTTCTCACACACACATACATATTCACTGGATAATATACATGCATACACACACACATGTATACACATATATATATATATGTGTGTGTGTGCATGTATATATACCGTTGGAACAACACTTAGCAAACTAACCCACCTCTTTACTCAGAAATGGAAGTTCACATTGGCTATGGATTCAGCAAGGACACTCCAAATGGTGCTTCTTGCGGTCTTTGCTCACTGCCTTCCTTGATGTGAGCTGAGTCATCCAAACCCATCCAAATCTCCATCCACACCTGCAGGTACCTACAGAGACTATTCATAAAAATGCACGCAGAAGACCTTTTCTGACACTACTTCATGACTGGAAGCACATCCTTAATTGAAAGAGAAGGGTTAAAACCTCTTCTTCTAGGTACAAAGATCTCTGCTATTTTCTACTATTACCCAAGTAATTTGCAGTACCTATATCTAACTGTGCCAAAGAGCTCTGAGACTGCACCTGTCAGACGAATCTGAGTGGTGATAACATTACAATTCCTACAAAAAAGCATACATATTTTTACTCTTTCAATAAAACAGATGAGTGTCTGCTCCCGTGTCACAGTAATGCTTACAAAAAAAAAAAGTCTGGTTCAGCCATTTTTCAACAACAACAAATCTGTATAAACTGATAATATGTGGCAAATTGGCACAGTTCTCAAGTAATTATAAGTGCGTATTTTGTGTCTTTAAGTGGAAAATATGAATTTTTTGTCTTCCTATTTTTTGTCTCTCACAAGAATTATTTTTTTCTATATTGGGAAATTTAAAAAAGAGTCATACCATTCTAGGATTCTTTTCCTGCTTGCAAAAAGTAATTTTTCCCTTGTGCTGTGAGCAATGTGTAATACATCACTTCTGAACTTGTTACTTTACTTTTACAGAAATTATAGTATATAGTAGGAATATATGGAGTTAATATAATGTGACCTAGTAATGTGCAAGTATCAGTTTGTCACTATTAAAAAATGTCAAATAGTCCCCCAACATTTTCCACAATCAGGAATTATGCTGACGTTTTTCCAGCTAGGGAGCTATGAATGGCTCCTTCTTCACCATTCTGCAAATTACCGAACACCACTTTTCTGTTTATAAATGTAAGAGAAAAGGGAAAGAGCCAAAAAAATTACACAGCTAAAAAAGGTCCATTGTTCTGAATCGTAAAACTGCCAAAAAGGTAAATTGCAGGTCTGAAAATGAATTTATTAAAAGAAGATGGAAGACCTGTTTTTTTTTTTCAAACCCTCCAATATAGGCACTAAATCAAATCCCAAATTTTCAATAGCAGATATTAGACTTCAAGTTTACAGCTCCCACATTTATCTCCCCAAACTCTAGTTATATCCTGGTTCAGAGCTGGAAAGAAGAGGGCAACTATAATTAAGATACAAAGGCTTTGCCTCCATGTTCTTTCTTACACTATCTATATCTTTACTCCTTGAAACTCATGCATATGAGACTTAAAAATTTTATGATGGGAAAAATAGTATTTGTTAAGCAAGTGAGCTGTTGATAATTTACATGTTATTCAGGAAAATAGGACATTATATTTACACCACTTCTCACAAGATCTTTATAAGTTATTCTTGTTGAAAAAAAAATCTTAAAATGATTCATCATTTTTTTTTCTCCTAGTTCCCATAGGCTCCATCTAAAAATGTTTCCTTTTAAGACTCAAATAAGCACAGAGCTCACTCTTGTCTTGTCAACTACTACTGTGTATAATGCCAAAGGATGATTTATAGGCCACAGTAAAGACATTCAAAATGAAAAAGGATCACAGTGAATTAACAACCTAAAAAGTTCAATTTGAGGCCTAAAACTTTGATTTAGCAGACTGCCCTCATGCAGCCTACAAATTGCTAAAACACAGCTTGCTTTTGCTTTAATACAAAATTCTCCATTGAAGAGTCTGGAGACAGGATCAAACTAATAGTTTTCTGAACGGAGTCAGCACAAAAGAGAAAACCTCAAGGTAAGATATTCTGGAAAAAATAACAACAATAACAAATAAGTCATGAAGTGCTACACAGATAATAACACTGTAATCAATTCATATGCAAATGACATTGATACTAATATCAATTGAATTATCCCCACATTAAGACCATAGGGCCAAAGCCTCCCTAAATGCCGGTTCGTAGTAACCTGAAGGTTCAGTTTGAACAGAACTGCAGCAAATTTCAAGTGAAAAATCTATAAATAGATGGAGATGTATTTGAAAATGCAATATGTTTGTGAAAATCTTTGTTATTCTGGGTAAATATAGTAAGCATTAAAGATGGATGTGCCTTTGTTAGCATCATCTGGTCTTACTATTCTGCCTTGATTTCATTCTGCAGCTGGCACATTTAGAGTTATCTCATCTTTGGACAGCAATTTGTGGAGCATTTTACCAAAGGACATTGTAGATACCTGGGTTCAAGGGAGACTGAGTAACTTCTTGCAAGAGACATCCATTGGGGATTACTAGGCAAATGGTATCTCATTCAGCAGATGCCCTGAGCTGAAAAAAAAAAAAAAAACAAGGCTAGGGAGAAACAATGTTTTCTGCCTCTTACTGTCCCCTAGCTCTTCTTCTGGATGCTGCCAAATGTAAAATGCCAAAATGTACTTTCTTTCCAGCCACCGATATTTAGTAGAGGAGTTCCCTTTAAAGTAAGTTTGATGAAAGTCACTGAATGCCATTTCTGAATGAGTAAACTTTCTCTAACATATTTTTAGCACTTTTAGATTTTTACTCTTTTTCCTTCTTTCCTTTCCATCTTATTCTTCATGCCTTTTCTGAGTTTTTATTTTTTTTTCTTTCTTCTGTTTGTTGTTGTTGTTGTTTGTTTGTTTGTTTGTTTTAATGCCTCATGAGAATATATGGAAGAAGATTGAAATAGTTTGAAGTATTTACTCCTTTATCAGAATAAGCCACTGCACATCTTGCGTTTCAATGAACAGCTGTTTTCTTCCCTCTTGATTAGTGTGCACAGAACAGGTAGACCCAAAAACAGGAGAGCAGGCAGTGAGCTGCATTACGAGCTTCTGGAAGCTCCTACATTTGATTCAAAGAAAAAGGCCAACTTAACATTTGAGAGAAAATCAGTCTCTAGGATGAGAGAGGAAGAGGTTTGAGTGAAATATGTTAAAAAAAACCTCTCTGAACAAAAGGCTAACTAAAAGTAACTTGAACATGGAGTTCAAAGAAGAACATGAATCTAGTTAATGGCTGTAGAGAGATGGTGAGGTGTGAAAGCTCAGAGCATCCTTAGATGACGCCTTCTACTCAGTAGAAAACAGGACTGTGGTATGCAATCACCATCAATTTTAGAGTTTTTCACCATTATTACATAACTTCCTGTCATTGGATTTGGATTTAGTTGAGATTTTTGTGCTTTATTGTTAATGTGCTTTTAGTCTTTTTTATTTAGTTCTACTCTCAGTTTTGCCTTATGACTTTAACTTGACAGTCTTCTTGCTCTACCATATCAGAAATGGCGTATGTTATTTTAGGACCTCTGTCAGTCTGTATTGCTCCCATATGTTCTTTTAGAGTCCTATATGAACACCTGACTCTAAAGGCTAGTGTAGTAACAGTATCCAAGTCAGACTAGTTATCACACCTTGGTTTTGTGTGTTGCTGCAAGGATATTGGGGTAAAAATACACCTTTAAACATATTCACAATTGAGGCTGAGGTGGTAATGAGGGGGAATTCTTGTCATCTAAAGGACAAGAAGTACAATGAGCGCATATATACCTGAGCTAGTCACCTTGAACTCTGGGAGAGACAATCAGAGTGAAGAGAGAGAAGCATTTATATTCATCGAACTGAATGTAGATGTATATTTTAGGTCGAGAGAAATCTCAGCATAGAAATGCTTATTTCTCTACAGGGACTCTGAAGGAAGCCTCTCTCAGATGTAGAAATCTACATTTGTTCAGATGAATTCCATGCAGAATGCCTGACATGGCAGAGCACCGAAGGGTATTTTCACCCTGATTTGCTGCAGAACTTCCCCCAAGCAGTATCTGAAGCCTTGGATTTCTTATGGAAGAAAGAATAAATCTCCAGGGGTCTTGCTTGCTGATTTTTTCCTAATTTTCATTAACCTTTTTTTTTTCTTTTTTACTTCTCTGTTGTGAATGTGTATCATGTGTAAATCATATTGAATTAAAATGCAGCTTAGCCATGAAGAGATTTTAGCAAGTAAAGGAATCAATTCTTTCCCCCACCTTCTTAAATTATATTTCCCTAGAATAACCAATTTCTTTTTTTCTTTTTCTTTTTTTCCCCTTGTGTTCTGGAGCCAATAAGTAGCTGTAAATCTATACATAACTGTGTAAACGTGTCTGCTAATAGAAAGTTTCTTATACACATTTCTATACTGAAAACAGAGAAACCTCTGGAGATTTTGACTTTTTCAAAATACAGGCAAAGTGTTAAACATATAATCCTACTCCTGTGTGATTAATTATATCTCAAGTTGCATGAGACAGGCACTCTGAACTTGCAAAAGCATGAAAACTAGCACTCAGCATGAATACACTCAAAAATATGTATGAAAAATAAATTGACACCTCTTAGAATTTCATATGTTGCAGAGAGAAATGAAACAGTATAAATTCATTTCCAAGAACTAAGATCATATTTGAAACAGCAAGATAGATGGAAACAACATCTCCTTGTTCCTTCTTGCATTTTATATGAGATACTGTCATATTACGTGACCTGAAGGAATGGTTGCAACATAGAAATAGCAGCAATACAGCAAAATATGCCTCATTTTTAATAGGTACATAGCACTCTTTAAATGTTAATATACACACTAATTATTGTTGCTATACTCCACAATTTTTATGAATCTTTTTTTTTCCTCCAGACTCTAATTTCTTCATGTCACTAAGCATGACAGCATGGATTCTAAAGAGAAATAGAAGACTATTTGACCTCATCATCATACATGAAGTTTATAGAAAATATTGCTCCACAGGGAGAATTGAAACACATTTACTTCAAATAATCCTACACTGGGTGCCATTAAGTAGTAAAGTATTTTTAAAAGTAGGTCACACACAGGCATTCATTATTTCATACTTTCAGTGTATGTGAAATCTGATATTTTGGATACGCACACTACGGTGTTGGCAGGGAAATCATTCTTTCAAATTGCCTGGAGAAATATCTAGAGAGACGGTAGCTTCAGCCATTTTTCTATACCTTTACAATTCTTACCTAGACAAGAAAATATGCACCATAATTCAAGGATATTTTTAGAATAGCCTAAATTACCATGTTTCAAATGCTCCTCGGTGGAAAAAGATCTGACAGAGTTCTGCACCCTCCTTTCTGCCTTTTCCCAGGTCCGTTTCATCCCCATGCTTTTTTCCTCAGTAACTTTTATGAAGAAAGAGGGAACCTGGGAATTGAAGCAAGTGGGTCAGCTTTACTTATCTGGGACTCTCCAAGGCTGAAGAAATGTCACCGTTTCTTCTGAGGAAGTTGTATTTCATGCTGCCTCAGCAACTACGGTAATGTAAAGGGTCTGGAACAAAAGCCAAGAATTCTGCCCTGACAGTCTAACAGTCACTGTGCCATTCACTGTCAGGAAGATGATCATAATTCCAAGTAATTAAATGACTGGAGAGCTCATTCTGTGCTTGGCAGCCAGAATTAAACATGTTAAATGAACAAGACCTGCTTAAATGAGTGAAATACTGGGCCTGCTATTGATTACAATTGGTTAATTTGTTTTAGGGAATATTGATCAATGCTTCTTGTTACTGAAAATAACATTACAGATGTAAAACTAATATTCTCACATTTCTTTCCTGTTCCTTCCTGGAACTGGGGTCTGTATTTTTCTTCTGCAAGAACGAAACTATTGGGTTGTTCCATTTCTGCTTCTGATAATGGAAATAAAAAGGAAGTCTATCAACAATTTTGAAAAAAACACATAAATAAGAATTATTATTTGATAAACACTCTTAAAATTATGTAGATATTCTGAATAGCCTTCTATTTCAAAGTGCAAATATATATGCATATATTTTTAAGGAATTTTTAGAATACTTTTAGACAGAGGTATCTGACGCTTTGAACTCTTGCATTATCCAATGAAAGAAAAGTTTCTTCTGTTCTATAAGTACATGAATTAAAGGTCTTTTGAAACAACATACACAGTTATCAGATCTGTTTTTAGAATGGTAAGTACTACATTCAAAAGAAGTATTATACACTGTTATATCTAAATAACACTCTAGATTTTAATAGATATTCACTTTGCTGTGTAGAGGAAGGGGGATTTTAGAGGATTTTAAAAATTAGTATGCACATAATGGTCTGTATGCATATGAAGATGTCTATATTTAATATTATATATTGCCTAGAAATAAATTATATCTTATTTAACACAGTATTTATGAGCTTAGTTGTTTTATATCTCAGAAAATCCAAAGAGTTTGGATTCTAAGCTCTCAACTAAGTTTCTATTTTAATGAAAGCTGTGCTGGAAGCAAACACACACAAAATAAATTGCCAGAAGAACTCATTTTCATTCTTTCATTTCCCATTTCAATTATTTGACCTCCTTTTATAAATAGGCTTTAACATTAGGAGAAATTGAGACAAGCTATATTGGCACAGCTACTACTATTAAAACTTCTTGGAAAGAAGTTCACTACAAAAAAAAAAAATAAAATAAAATAAAAAAAATAAAACAAAACAACAAAAAAAAGAGACTGTGCAGACTGTGGTTTATGGCTTCTAAGTACCACTCAACTCAGAAAAGCCTTGTCTGA
This sequence comes from Crypturellus tataupa, assembly GCA_034781795.1. Taxonomy (NCBI): domain Eukaryota; kingdom Metazoa; phylum Chordata; class Aves; order Tinamiformes; family Tinamidae; genus Crypturellus; species Crypturellus tataupa. The sequence goes on along the minus strand of JAWLRI010000372.1, from coordinate 81,560 downwards.
TGGGAACTTCTGGGGACAAGTTCTAAAAATGAACAAAGAACAATGAGCAAAGATGGTGAAGGAAATCTCCACGTCACCCAAACCTAATGGGAACTCTCTACCGTTTTTTTTTCCAATGGTAGCTAATATGATGGATTTTCTTCTTCTTATTTCTTTTTTTTTTTTTTTCCTATGGATGGAAGGTAATTTTTCATGCATAGCAAAGTCAATTAGCCGGAGACTTTCTTACACAGAGCATGTAAGAAGAGAGAAATCTTCTAGGGGCTATCTATTTCCCACAACTGCAAAAGAGCCTAGGGAAAGCTTGACCCTTAATGTTTACATCTTCTGATTTCGTACGCTTGTGAGTGTATGAAAAAAACGTATCTCCCAAGAGTGTTTGTACCGAGCGAACCCAGTGGGTGACAAACACGTGTAAGTGCTTGAGCGTTTTGGAACACGAGGTCTTATAAATGCACTTGCCAACTAATGTCACACCTTTGCTAATATGCTCTGTGGGAAGCCTGAGGAAGTTCAGATGAACCCCTTTTGCACAGTGACAGAGCCATGTTAAGCTTCACCCTGGTATAGATGTGCATAGGCAAGAGATTTTTTAAATTAGCTCAGCGAAATGAAAATACAGTCTGTCCCCTGCAGAGCTACCAAGGTCAGTGAGAGTGCGAGTAATCCACTGTATAAGTGCCAGATGCACAAGGTACAGTGCCTCTGGGCTTTTCTAGTGCACATTGTTTATAATGGAAGTCAAACGCCAAGCTTCATTAGAGTAAAAAGTTTAGTGTTTCTTCCTGTCTTGCCTTGACATAAATCTGAACACAAATAAATAAATAAAGGCCTAATGATTTAGGCACTGTCCCTTCTCAAGCTACGACAACTCTCCAGTATCCTTTGTAGAGGGCATGTGGGAAGTTCACAAAATCAGAAATGACTTTTTTTTTTCTTTTTTACCAGTTATACCCCAAGATTTGGCCCATTTTAAAAGGCAGTTTGATAAGACAAATAAACTCACAGTCAGGCTTCTTTTTCTTTTAAAAATATCTGTTTCATAATGAATTATTCCAGAACACGCTGAGATATTAACCAGCAGAGACATTCAGCTTTTAGTGTTTTGTGGCACAAGGTAGAGCAGATTTTCTCTATTTACTAAGAAAGGAGAGAGCATGTAGTCTAGCTTGAAAACTTTTGCATCTTTGGCCTTGAGTCTTAGCAGTCATTCTTTATAATCTACCTCATAAACTTATTGAATTTCATTTTAAAAGCAGCTGGTAGCAGTAAAGGAGGCAAAAGGCCTGCTGGAAGGATATCACAAAATCTCCTTCTAATGGATGGAAACCTCCTTCTAATTTCCAGACTAAAATTATTTATGACCAGCCTATATCCATTTGTTCTTCTGCCAATTCTGTCTTTTAGTTTAAAAAGATCCTCTCCCACTCTGGTGTTTCCCATGTTTATGTATTTATAGATAATAATTCAATATCCTCCTAGTCTCCTTTTTTATTAGATTACCAAAACAAATCTAATGTATATCTTCTTCTAGGATCACTAGTTTTCTGAACACCTGAAGAGCCTTTTACTTCACTTGTTCTTTGCTGGTTGGCCTTAATACTCAGTTCATCAAAAGCAGTAAACAACATCTCATGTAAAGCCACATAAATACTTCATCTCAAATAAGCAACAAATTTGTCTTTATACATGAATCACTGGTGTTTCATAGGCATCACTAACACAGATCCTTCCTTTCTTTCTCAGTGTTCCCAGCTCATGATCTACTGAATCATAAGTTCTTAATATTAGCCCCTAAGTGTATGATATTACCCTTTACATGATTAGATTGAGCTCATTACTATTACTCAAGTCCCCAAGGTCATCAGGTCTTTCAAACCTCTCTAGTATTGGAGAAGCTTCCCAACTTTGTGGCATTTATAAATTCCATTAAAATGAGCTTCTTTTCGCCCCAAGGTCACTAAAGAAAACATGAAATTGGATAGTTCCCACTTCTGATCCTTTACTGGTAACCTCCCTTCTATAGTTTTAGCTGCTTTGCCCCTTTCCTTTCTGTATAACTGCTGTATAACTACAGCAGTTTCCTTTCTGTATAACTACTCTATGTTAGCTAGTACTTTCTCCCAAAGCACAAAATATAATACTTGAAAGAACATCTCAGAGAAATCCATTGTATTTTCAAAGAAAACTATGAGGTTAACTTAGTATAACCTATGTTTTTCTGCTCTTTTATGACATTTTATAACTTTAAAATTATTTTTTCCTCTCTAGATTTATTTTAAGGTCTTTCATTCATTCTAAAGCCTGCATGTTATTGAGATCTGATGAGTATGTCGGCATTTGTCTATGAAATTCTCCTCTTCCATATACTTTATGAACTTTGTTATTCTATATCCTAAACTGACAAATAAGAAGAAACTGAGAAAGTCTGAGAGTATCTCTCTAACTTAATTTCTAAGTTTGTGGATTACTGCCAAGAACTTGTAGTAATGAAAAACATGAAATAACTCACAGCAACTATTAGAAAAGTAGCAAACTGGACAACTACAAATATTCTTGTTTAAAGTGCAGTTTAAATGAAAACAAATAATTCATTTCACTTTCTCTATTGTTTTGTAGCTTCAAATGGCTAAAATGGTTGCTAATGATTTCTTTGATTGATTTCATAGTTATTAGTAGTTTCAAATTATATATTTTTTTTCTTTTACCAAGGAGATTTACATTTAGCATGCTCATACATATTGGAAAGTTCAGTGTTACATAACCATATTTAGTACAGAGCAACATTAAATCGGTAAATTCTGTTATCTGTATTTACACCAAGTGCTTCCTGTTGATAGTCAAATGTTTTACCTTTGTCTGTGCTCCTTCAGTTTGAAGTCATCTGATTTGTGCTCCAATGAAATAAATAGTAATATTTGTTTGACTATTAGTTTTATCTCTTGTTCTAGACTTGTCTTTTCCAAACTTTTAGCTCTACACAAGTCTTTTTAAGAGAGAAGTACCTGACAAAATCCTCCTTTAGTTTCCATTTCAAACAGGTGTTTAGGGTGTGAGATGGAATTTTTTTAAAAAATAATGCCTTACACAATTTGAGTGAGATGATATGTATGCCCAGCCTCTATCTTGAGAAGAACAGGGACCAAATTTAATAATTTTGGAAAGGGAATGAATTAATAAAATATTAAGGCATCTCAGAGGGAAAAATATGATAGTAGTCCAGAGAACAAAGAAGGCAATAATAGTGTTAGATTTAAAGCTTCATTTTCACATTAATTCAGGCAAGGAGTTTGATTGCCATCTTAAACAACTTGAACTCTACCATTTCAGTTTATGGATTCTTCAATTATTTAATTATACAGTATATATAATTTTATATGATATATAAAAATGAGCTATACTTGATAGTCCTGGAGTTGAAGTATTTAGGATTTGAATTCCTTGTTTATCAGCTGCTGTTATTTATTTAGATCAAGAGCTTCCTTTTGTTGCTGTGAGATGGAAAAGTCTTTGCTACAGTATTTTATCCATGTCTGACTTACAAGTCTGCTGTTTACTAAATGTTGAATGGTCTTGTGGCAAGACATGGTTAGGAGTGAAGAAGGTTGTATTCTAATCCCGGCTGTGCCCCAGGCTTTGTATGTAGCCATGGGCAAGTAGTTTAACCTCTTTGTTCCTCAATTTATTTTGCAGCAAACCAGGGGGAAAATGACACAGTTTGTCTTGTGAAGGTGTCATGAGGGTACCTTCAGGCACTTTTAGATGGAATTGAGTGCTCCAGAAAAGCAAATCCTATTACCTTCTAACCCACTCCTGTCTATTAACCGTAAGTAGAGACGGGATCAGGGGGCCCTGCCATTTGCTGAGGGAGGTGTGTGCAAACTCAGCTGGAAGATTTACCTTAATTTACAACATTAACTCTTAAACTCTTCACTAATAGATTCCAAATAGGCAATGATTCCGTTGTTAGTTCCATAATTCACTTGCCCTTTTAATCATGATAGCTGTGACCAATCAAAATATATTTCAGACAGGAGGTTAATTATTCCTGCTAAGTATCTCCCCTTTCCTACAATTCCCACTTGGAATATTTTTTTTTTTTTGTAGGCAAAATAGCCTCTTCATGTAACAGCTAAACTCATAAATGAATGCCAATACTGGAAAGATGAGCTTGGCATCTGGATATTTGAAGCTGCCAGGTGTACCCTATATATGACCACAGCTGTTCACTGTGATAACTGAAGGGAAAAAAACAAGCAAAAGAGAGCGAAACATTAGTAACTAGTAGGAGACAGTGCTGCGTTATTATTTTAATTACACAGGGGTACTGATTTGCTGCAAAGCAGTGTTGTTGCTGAATGTCCAAGGTGTGCCTGGAAAGACACTCTTATGTAAGTTTCAATAGAAGCAGAGGCTGCCAAAAAGAGCTGTTTAAATACACCAAGCAGAGGAGGAGAAAAGCAGAATGTTGATTTCTTACTATTATTTTGGAAGATCCAGTCACTGCCACCACAACAAACAATCCGCAAGTTTAATATGACACAGGAAAATTGCTTTCACGGTGTATTTCATAATGACAATTTATCATAAGTCACTGACATAAAATTAATCTGCAAATGTAGGAGTTATTAATGCAAATACTTGCTTTTTTTTCTAGTAAGCTATAGAATAGTTTCATATTCTATAATATTTGTATCCATTGGTCCATCTTAACCCTCCTCTCCTTGAAACAAATGAAACACCTAACACACCAGTGTGCATGTTGTTGATATTCTTGTTATTGTTGGCTAGGATTTTTGGCAATGATGTACTGCATTTTCCTAATTATTTGGAGACAGCTTTCCAAAGTTGCACATCAGGGAAATGTGCATGCAGGTGAGAGCTAGAACAAGAGTTAGGACATAGGGAAGTCCCGAATCCTCATGAAGAAAGGGTCCTTCTTTTCCGATTGTTGTGCAGGAATCCTGGAGCTCCTGATGTTGCTGATGTTCAGGAAAATGTCAGAAAGATTCAGAGAAGGCAAAGCAGATGCCCCAGGTTTGCAACTTCACATCTTTACATATGTCCTTGAGCAGGTCATCTGATCTCCACGATTTGGATCATTTATAAACTCGTCCTCTGTTTTCTTTGCTCTTTCTGGCAAACAATATTCATCCCTGTGTGTTTGTACAGTGCTTATCAAACAGGGCTCCCAGTCTTTGAACAGGTTAATGAGCTGCAAGATATACTTTGAGTTTATGATATCAGCTACTCTGTAGTAACTGCCTTTTCTTATGTCACGGTAAATGTAGGTAGTTTGCCTCTTCAGTGAGAGGTAAGCTTCCTCATTTTTACTGCAGAGTGAAAGCAAGCACTCAGACTATTGTTAGAGAGTAGCAAAAATGCCCTAAATCTACATCCTAGCTAGTCTTGTGACAAGTTATTCATGTAGCTGTCTTTCTGTGCAAGGATTCTGTGAGTTCAAGTGTAATATATATATGTAGATAAAATAGCACACGACTAAAATTATCAAATCTACAAGAAAAGGCTTTAAAAATGATAATTAAAAAAGCAGGAGGTTAAGGATTTTTTTTCAATCATCAGCAGCACATTAAGCTTTTCATGCATAAATGTATGCCGAGGAAATTGGAAACTGGCTTTTCCTTATACTTTGGTTACCACCAGAAGACTCCTTCTCCTTTACTTATTTATTTATTTATCTATTTGTTTATTTATTTTTATTCTCTTCCTCCTCTGAATGTCAGGCCCACACCAGAGGGAAGCCTGTTGGATATGGTGTGCGTGTTCATCAACGAACGTCAGGCTAGGTGCTAGAAGCAGTTAAATCTCTCAGTCACCAAGGTACAACACTTAGAATAAATACTTGAGCATGGACAGTTAATAGATTTTATTGTAAGTAAGTAGGTTTCCTGCATACCTTTCTCATCTTGCTAACACAGCTTTTTTTAATGTTATCAGGAACAAGAGTACTACATATTTTAGAGTACTTCAGCTATCAGCTTCCAGTAATGGAAGCTTTTTCCTTGTAAACAAACACTTTTCTTCTGTCTTTGATGCATCCTACCAGTTCTTTTTCTTATCAGTTCCTTTCTTAAAACATTCGCGTTTCCCTACAGTGTTTGAACTGCATTTTTTTTCCCCTAAAATTGCAAGAAATATAAACACACGAGAATAATGTAATTAGTATGATTGGTGGAACATTTTGGGGCCTTTTAGCTGTGCTTTCTGCCAGGAAAGCTTGGTGTGAGAAAATTAAAATGATTCATACAGCATATGATTTTTCTACCTCTTTCCTAATAAATATCAATATTTGTCTTTTCAGCAAAATCTGTTTTATTGAGATGAAAATTCTTTGCATTCAAACTAAAATTAAACTTTATTAAACACATGTAATAACATATTTTCAGAGCATACTATTTCAAGCAGAGATATAAGGACTTTCAGCCTGATTCTAGGCAAAGTTGAATACTGAAATGCCAGAATTTTCTTAGGGACAGAAGCTCTTGCTGTTTGTCTAATGAACTAAATTATTTACCAAAGTCTTAGCAACATGTTAGAATCCTTATGCATTTGTGTTAAATCTTACTTTCCAGGCACCAGATCTGCATAAAATTTGAACTACGGACACCAGGAAAATCATCTGGTTTTACAGAAAATTCTGTGCCTAAATTATTTGCAGCCTTTTCCATTTCAACCCCTAGATCAGTGCTGGTACATAGCCTGAGTTAGTTACAAAATAATCCTGATTTCCCTCTCAAAGGTATGGAATTCAGGAAAATATATACTGTCCTTGTGATCATGTCCTGACAGTAAGCACTAGCCTTATTCATTCTTCATCAATACCTGACTTCCATCTAAGTTAATTCATCCATGTTTTCTGCCAACTTTTATTCATTTTCTGAGACTATTTTCCTACTGTTTGACATTTAAAATCCAAAATAAATAAACATTGCCTGCTATTATCAGCTAGGTGCCCTTCCGTTGTGTCTGCCCTGTCACTTTCTTGACAGGGCTATTTCTTTAATCTCCATATTGGCTGCTAATCTAGACTGTCACTCTTTTGCTTCTATCCCCTTTCTCTCTGAATCTGCAATTAAAATAGAGTTTCATTAACTTGCATTTCTTTGCAAGTTTACCTAAGGAGATTTCACCTTGATTACTGTCTTCGGCAAAGTTCCCAAGATGATGTTCCCTCATTCAATCCCTTTCAGTTTAGAAAGAAAATGAAAACTAAAATATACATCCATGTAAAATGTTGCATTAAAGCTTATACATTTTTTTTCCTCTAATAAGATCATTATTAATATTTTTCCTCCTTAATATCCATCAAAGTTTCCTGTTATCCCAAATTAAAACAAACAAGGGAAATTTTTTCAAAATGTGTTTGAAATCAGAAAACCATAAAAGTCTTTAAATAGCTCAATGTCAGGAAAGGAATTGATATTTCTGCATAACTTTAGGCTACTACAAATGAGTTACATATAGCACTATCTTCCAAAGGTCATTCAATTGACTCTCTGTAAACAAGAGATGGTGGATCCCATTTCATTGCTGGTAAAGATCTGATTCGCCATTACCTCACATCAGTGGACATTGCTGGAGCTAATCAGGGGTGTTATCAGCTCTGACTTTTATTACTGCTGCACAGCAAACCAGGCAATAAAGAAAACTGTAAATTCAGGGTTTATTCTTTGCAGGGGTACACCTCATGCTTGGAAGATTAATGAAGAATTCCTGCTTCACTGTTTACTAAAGACACCTCTGTTCTATAGTATTTTAATTGTAAATCCCTTATTTGACATCCTAACTAATGGTTCTTGCTGAATTAATAAAAGCGACATATTAACTTTAAATCCCAGATAAAGTAAAGATTGCTGTTTTAATATCCCATCCATATCCTTTATCTTTCTACAGGGTCTTTCAGGCTAGTAGTTTTAATAACATGCATGAATGAAGATGCTCTTTTTTAACACGAATGGTGGCAAAGAGTTTTTCCTTTATATTAGCAGGCAATCAATTCCAATAGCTTTTTAATGTTTTCTTAAAGAATCAATTTTAAAGTAGAAGCTCTTCAGGGGACCCTCTTAAACTTCTGCACAGCTAGTCTCCTAATTTTCTATTACAATGCAATCTAAAGCAGCTACAAAAATGATGCAGATAATGTTTGCTGGGTAATGATTTCCAATTTCCCCATTCCATGTACCCTGTTATTAGGAGGATCATCTTAGCTGTGTAAATTAATTTTCAATTCACTTCAGGGGAACATTACAATGATTTATTCAGTATCGGTGTTGAAGAAAGTGTTGGGAGGATTTTAGTAATCTCAGAAACAAAATCTATTTGTTCTGATTTTCATCATGTTAAAAAAGGGGAAGACAAAAGGTTCACAGGAGTATCTTAGAGGTTAGCTGGGATCCAACTAGAGCAGTCACTGTGGTCCTAGGTGGGGATAGTGGCTTAGCAAAGGCATGCAAAATATCTGATTTCTCTCCATCTTTTAGCATTTTGAAAGGACTGAGGAGATTTTAGGGTTATCTGTGTTTTGTATGAAACAAAACAACAGATCCACGTTTTACTCATTAAAATATTTTCTGGTCAGGGAATAAAATATTTTCTGTAAGTTAGAAAAGGATGAAATTGTTTCAGAGATAACTGGTCACTGATAATAATGCCCAAGATTTGGAAGAGCTACAGACTAGGAAAAAGTCTCCATTTTCTCAGACAGAATATTTTATGTATGTAAAACATCTGGTAGGCAGCACTGAGGGTCCAAATAAGCAAATGCCTATAAACACACCTTTTGCTTAATATTTTCACTTGATTCCTCCAAGCTCTTTCATCACAGGAAAAATATTTTCCCTTTTTTCTATATCTGTCATTATTTTATGTCATATTTGCCCCCCAGGTTAGAGCATTGTGAGGCAAATCTGTTTAATTTCTCCTAGCATGTAAGCTGTTCTACATCTTTAACAGGCCCTGTTGCTCTTCACAAGATCATTTTTGCTTCTAGATAGCTAATACTTCATGTAAGTAAAGAAAAACTGAGGCTAGAGAAGTAAAACAACCTAGTTACTCTAATCTACATGAATCCCAGATCACTGCACAAACTTATTTTGTTCTTTAAATTATTATGTAGCTTTTACCTTACCAGTTATTAGCATTGCACATTCTTAGAATTGTTAACAGAGAAAAGACATTGTACCATACGTATTCTCATCTTTTAAGACAGATGTTAGACAGAATATTTTTTTATTTATTTAACTGTAAATTAAAATAGTAGGTGAATTCTTTTTTTTTTAAATTTTGTCTTGACAATGTCAACAATATGAGAAATTCAGAAAGGATTTATTTTTTACCTAATTCTGTCCACGTAGTCATCTAGGCTTAGCTGGGTTTCTACTGCTTCTTCTAAAGCCAGTCCTTGGAAACAAGGAGAGGCATCTGAAAACTATTTATGCCATTTTAAGAGAGAAGCTTGTCTTATATGGTCTGAAATGATCCCTAGACGATAGGAATAATTATACTCTGGAGATGCTTCTCTCTTTCCTCTAGGCTTTCTCAGTCATTGATAGTAAGTAGTAATTTACTTTGATTAAAATGGGGAACTTTCAGACAACTAATTAGATGAAATGATTCCTATCCTCAGTGTCTAGGCTGGGATAGGAAGAGAGCAAAAATACTGTGATTTGGTGTCTTCATGGATAGTAACATGAAACAGAAGTGGAACTAGAAAGTAACCCTTATCCCTTTCTGTGCTTCCCTTGCAGTTTGCCATTATTCCCGCTCCCCAAGCCGCTTTAACCAGTAAGTTGTTCCTTAGCATGCATCTAAGTAAAGATATATTGCTCCTTATCTCCTTCTCAGGCACATGTTGCAGAGGAAAGGAGATCACCTTCTAAGTAGAAAAAAAAAGGTTATTGAAACATATTCTCCCTCAGCAAACTCCATCATAGTCTCCCACAATTTCCTCTTTTTTCCTTTCACATCAGCAAAACAAAGAAATCATTTTTAGCAAGACTCATCCACAAATTGGCAAGGATAACATTCTTAAATATCATAGTGCTATTATGATAAGCACAGCCCATTCCAGGCAGAAAACTACAGATTATGGCAACCTTCAGTAAGTACTGATGATATTAGAAGGTTTTTTTTTTTTTTTTTTCACAGCACCCAAAAGCCATTAGCAAGACTGTCAAAAAAGAAGACCCTATCAGGATTTCAAATAAGGGAAATGAAAAATCCATTTATGAATACTTATCTCCTAGATCCTCTCTGCATCTTAAGTAGAAAATGATATATACTGACTTCAGAAGTACAGTTACCATATTTGAACATCTATGCTGTAGGAAAATATCAGAAATATGTATTTTTTAAATTTTCTTACAATTTTATTCAAGATTACACAGGTTTAAAATGGAAAAATATATTAAAAACCTACCTCGTGATCCATCCTCTTTTTCAGGAAAAGACCTATGAGTACTTCATTACTCTAGCAAAATCCAATCTTGTCATAAGCAAAAAGCATTCATTTCCCACTAAGTGAAAATAAAACTTATATAGGAGACTCTAGCACAGTATTTGTCAGAGGATATTGAGAAAGAATTCTCACTATAAGGTACTTTTTGAAGTTGATTGGAATTATGTTACCAATATTCTGAAATCTCCTAAATACCATTAGTTCTTCATTTGTTGGCTCCTGAAATTGGGCAAAGCAAAGAATTATTAATAGAAAATTATTTGGAAATGAAAGCTGAGTTAATAATAGTAGTGAATAATATTTTCTTTATGTTATATAGTTACTTTAAAGTCAGGAGATACTGAAGTTTTAAACAATCTTAGGCTATATCATCTGAGTGTGGAAGAGAGTGCTAGATGAGTCACGATCATTCCCTTCCATATACTTCCCATCCTGTACTTGTCTAAAATTACTCTATAGCTCAACAAAACTTATCTCCTAGAATCATTTAGGTTGGGAAGAGCTGAGGAGACTCTCTAGTCCAACCCTCTAAGGACAGACTCATCTCTGAAGTTGCATTTATGTTGCTATGGACCTTATCCAAGCTGTTTGCCCATTTTCTAAGGGTAGTTATAACACAAATTCCCCAAACCATCTGCCCCAGCTTTTGACTGATATCCTTGTGAAGAATTTTTAACATATATAAATCAAAATTAAGGAAGAGTTCTGATCATTTCTAAACTGACCAGTGACAGGTGACACTGGGAGATTTCTGGGAAGAAGCTTTCTGGAAGTACAAGGGTTGCCCTATGTTCCCTTTGCTGATTACATGCCACTGGGCCATTAGCCAAGTGCATACAATGTCTTTGTCATGCAATATGTTAATGCATCACAAAGCCCAGACTAGCTCCAGTTATCTATCATCTCCTCCATCTTCCCTGGTAGACCCTGGTTTGTCTGTCGAAGATGGTAGTGTGATTAGACATTCCAGCACTTGAGAGATACGATCCAGTGGTGTTTTCTTGTACCTCCACATTTCCACCCGATGTGATAGGAGTCAACTTTTCAGGGATGTCCTTGAATACTTCTGCCTCTGCCAATTCTGCACCTCTGCTTGAGGAATGTGGTTACAGAGAAACCAATACAGCTACATAGTAGTAAGATTATTACTAATGTAAAGTATGGATTTTACATTATGAGGACGGACATGCTTTAGAGAAGCATGTCCCTTGACTTAGGCTACAAGAACAAGTGGAAATACCATTGACATTAAACTTATTACTAATTTTGTGATTCATCTTCCTCCCTCACCCCCCGCCAAAAAATACCATTACATTTTAGCAAAAGAAATTCAATTAATTAAAACTAAATGCTTATATGAAGACACTGCAGATCCTAATGAAGTGAACACCCAACATTGCAAGCAATATAGACATTATTTTTTGGTCACTAGTCAGTCTGACAGGGTCTGCCTTCAGAAGCCTGCATCTTTGTGGTAAACATGACATGTTAGAAAACCGAAGGATGTCCTACTGCACTCAAAGTGAGATACAATTCAGGCAGAGGTAGCAGAAAAGAACATAGGAAAAATGAAGCACAATCATAAACATAGTCTCTAAAATATATTTTCTTTTATATCTGACTGGCAGAGCAATCTGCTGTTGAATTGGATTTGGGCTTTCTTTTGTGTTTATTTTCTTAGCCATAACCATTACATATTCCACTAAAGGTATCTAGGCAGCATGAGATATATTTTATTTATACCAATACAAACCACAACAAAATAAAGTGTGTTCTCTACAATACTTTAACAATTTTAATTTTTCACTCAAATTTTGACATAACTCAGTAAAAATAAAATTGAAAAATGTTGTGCTTGGGAAAAAAGTTGTAACTGAATCTGCATAATTCCAGAATGTAAGAAACCACGCACAAAACAAATGTGCCATTTTGTAACTAAAAATCCTATTGAAATCCAAATACTTGCTACATCCTCATTACTGTTTCGCTTAATTAAAAGGTTAACTGAATTGCAAATTAAAAGATTAACTATAAGCCTTAAATTCTGCATTTCAAAAAAAAAAAAAAATCAAAATGTGTTTGGATTTACAGCTCAGAATGATACCATTTTTCTTAGGGCTTCGTGTCAAATCTATTTCGTCTTTAAGAAAGTCACTATTTGGCAGAGATAATTTAATATGGATAAGACTTAGCAAGCTAAATGTAAAGAATCATAAGATAACTTTGTTTTCCTGTTTTTCAAATTAAAAGATCCTAGCATGATCTGAGATCATAGCATGCCATATTGGAGGCAATGGCCATGAATTCTTGTTTATAGGAAAATTTGAAAGAAGAAGGATCAGTGACCCATCTGTTTTCACCTTCTTGTTTTGCATTGGAATCTTTTTACTTAAGGCATTTCTCCAGTCTGTGTGCTAATAAAATAATTCCTCTTATAGCAGAATCTGTTCCACATCATTTTGAGTGTGCATTTTTGCAATGCTTGGTAAACTAAGAAGAGTGCAACTGATGTGCAAATAGATTAGATCTATTAATAATACAAGCGTATGTCCAGATTTGGGTAGCAGTTTTCTCCAGCTGGATGAGATCAAAACATTACACATAATCATGTTTTTGTGCAAGCTTTAAACAACAGAAACATTTTGTCATTCAAATTACAATTTGTATTCGGTTTGAATTATGTCAATATCACAGCTGTGTTTTATGAGAACATACATAAACTCTTTGCAATCATTTTGTGCTGTATTGACAAATGTCATTTTCCATTTCTCTTTAGAATGATGAGGTTACAGCTGATTTTTAATTTTGATGTTTACGAATTAAAAAAGAGAAGAAAAGGCAACAGAATATTAAAATGAAACATTGTGAAGAATATTTTTGGTTTATTAGACTGTTTTCTGTAGATCTGTTTGAGTTTTATTCTCTTTCTGAAAGTAATTTTAAATGTAAAAGAAATCAAAACTGTTTTGGATATATGAAAAAAAGGACCATATAATTAGAGTCTGTGGAGGGTAAGAAAATGGACTTGTTTTTCATTTGTTTTTCCTTACTATTGCAAATGTCTTTTTCAGAAAAAAAAATGTGTGCTCCTTCCTTGTTTTTATTGCAGTCTTTGCAACGGTGTTCAGTGCAGAGAATATGACACACCAAAGCTGGCAGTGGTAAATCACCTTGACCTTTATAATGTTCTTAATTTTGGTTGGCTAGTCACTCCACTCATCAGCATTTACAGCCATACCCATTTCTGGGGAAGTCAGAGCTCGGTACTAAAATGAAAAATGTCAAATCCTTCTGTACTCCAAGGACATGCTAGACATTCAAATTCCCATGCTTTATTATCATAGCAAAAGACTGCAACAAGAGTAGGAAACAACCTACCATTAATCCACCATCCTGACAGACACTAACAAAGAGGAAAAATGGCACCCGCCAGCCTGTTACAACTCTAAGATGTTCATTTTGTGGTTACCTTCAGAGGCTGTTCATCCTTTCTCAGAGGAGTCATAAACAAAGGAGTCTCTGAGCGTGATCACAGCTCGCTACATGCTTGGCTCTTGTTCTTGCAACTCAACTTGAAAACAACAGTGCGGAGCATCCGGAAAGGACTGGCCTGCCACATGGGCTACACGGCATCTCTGCATTTGCCTGCACTCAGGTCTCCTGTGGATTGCTACACACCAATAACTTAGCTTAAGAAGGCAAAATGTTTTGGCAACTCCCCTTACCTCCAAAAGGCTAAAATGATAATAATAATAAAAAAAACCCTCCACTGATGTAGTCAACCTAGAAAGGCAAAAGGACCAACAATGCATCAGGTTCAGACAGGAGGGAGTTCAGTTTGAAATTAACATATTTATTTACCTGACCATGTTTATTTCAATGATCACCTTGTTTCTTATGCAATAAAAATTATTGAAGTGATAATAAAAGGTCCTAATTTATCTTGCTGCATCAGAGAATGCAAACTGTATATCAAAGTACTCAATCTCTGTTCAAGCAGTATATTATTTCCCTGTCACCTTGATATTATTCTTAACAGATAAAAACAGATTGATATATGGGTCCTGTTATGAGTTCACAAGATTTCTGCAAGAGGACAAACGTCAAAGAGCATAGAAAAAATGTCAGAAGAAAACCATATTAATTAATGTAGTCTATGTAGTCCTAGTATAGGTTAAAATACCCAGTTTTAACATAAGATGGTTTTGAGGAAGATTATATTGTATTTTCCAAAAAATGATGGATAATTTATATATATGCACTGTAGAGAATTGCATTCTGTAAAAAAGTACCATGTACATCCAAATCCATGCAGTTACCTTCTCTGCCTGTCCAATTGTATTAACTACACATGTAGCCATAAAAATCGGCATGCATAATTTCTGCAAATTTTTGACTAAATAACTAAATACCAGAATAATCAGATGTATGAAGATGATGTCAAACATGATGAATATGTAATCACTATAAATAATAGCCAGATATCCTTAGTTTGTGATCTTAATGTTAGCTAACTAAGCAAGATTAAATTAGGGCTTTGTTGCTGTTTGCCTCCTAAGGAAAACCTAAAATACTAAACTTTAGCTGAGGATCTGAACTAATGAAAATTTGGCAGGCATTATTTTAGGCAATATGTTTCCCTTGATGAAATGTCTGGATTTTATTTTGAACTAATTCTTCTCTTGTCCAGTCATTTGTCTCCTAAATCTCTACAGATTCAATAGAATAATTTTTGCAGAAAAAAGAGTGCAACCCTGGGAAAATCAAATCTTATTAGTCATTCTGCTGAGAGTATTTTTTTTTGCTTATGAGTGAAATCACATATATAAAAGTCACATATATAATAGTCCTGCCACTATTAAATACACAATAAAACCTTTCACAAGCAGTCTTAACCAAATTGTCTTGACCTTGCCTAGTGTTTATGCTTGACTTGAAAAAAACATTTCTTTTACTTTAAACAGTGAGATAATCTTCATCTCTTCTTTGAAATGGTCATGTGAACCGTTAAATAGCTGCTGTGTTACACCTAAAGAAGTGATGAGGAAGGAAGGGTGTTATGATATGCAGCAAGCTATCAATATGTCTTATTCTTGGCTAAAATTTGCTCAAAGGAGATCCTATTTCTGCAAGACGGTTTCTGGTACAGAATGCAGTAAGCTACTCAGTTCAGCTTTTCTCATTTAAACACAGATCATATCTGCATTGTATTACAGCTGTAACTAGTTCTGTAATGTACTGAGAAAATCATTGGAAGAGTAAATCTTGAAGGAACCAAATAGTACTACACTTTTATAGCCACATCTCTTCGGAAAATCAGCATAAGCATTTCTTATTGAACAAAAGTGTTCTGTTCAGATGACGCACAGGCAGATATTCAAGCAGTGAAATATATGCCACATTCATCCATAACTTTTCTAAATATTAGATCCTGTCTTATGATAAGTGACTTTTGAATTTCCACTCTGGGCTTAATACTGGAAGCAGAAAAGCAAGAATGAACGGAGTTGAAGCTAGCTTTGGCATAGGAGGTAAAATAAACACCTGGCATATATCATACAGCAGAAACTATAAGGAATATAGTTGCTAGAAGGAACTATAAGGACTACAGTTTATAGAAACTGCAGGAAGAGTGAACAGTCTTGCAAAACTGTCAGGGAGTAAGACTTGGTCTCATGGAGTCCTAACTACAAAGGACTTGCTGAAGTACCTATCATGCCACATTCTCTTTATTACATCCTCCTAACAAAGTTCCCCAGAAAGCGATCAACCTATTCCTCTCCTCAAGGCTTAGCTTCATGGATACGAAATTAGAAGTTTAGGGTTATTAGTTACAGTATTAATTAGGTAAAACAGCCTTTGGTAGAGGTTTTTTTCTTCTAATCTCGAAAGAAATTCTAACCCACCAGAAACTTTTCAATTCCACTGAAGGAAAGAAATTTCCGTGCCTTTTAGGGAAAGAGAACCATTCTGAGTTCCCTTGGTAAACACAGTTTCTTCACCCAAAAATCTCCTTTGAGGGGGTATGGAAGTTGGTATAAGAGAAGGAGGAACAACTAAAGATTGCTCTACTGCTTTTGACTGTCTTCTGGAAAAAAGAATAAATCTTGCACAGGAGTGAACAGATTCCACATCTACAGAAAAAAAAAAGCGTATGCTGAGGGACAAATGATACATCAGGATTTCCAGAGGTAAAATACCAGTGGTGTCATCTGGAAAGGGTGAATTCTGAGCACTATCTTCAAAGAATGCTCTCAGACATTTTCTTTCAAAAGGAAAGTGTGCTAGAGACCTATCCTGTCTGTGCCAATAGTACCTCTAAGACCATTTCCAATTACAACCTTAACCTCTAGACTACTATCTCCCTAAATCTGTGAATGTATGTTTGTTTTTCTAAAGCAGGATCAAGAATCCTCACTTTTCACTCCTGTCAACTTCCTCCCCCCTCCACTGAACCCTGAGTTACATACTCACCTGTCACATCTACCCATGAGGACTCTATCCACCAAGTCCTTATCCCTGTATCTTCATGCAGAAGAGAAGATCCTGGCTCTTCCTCAGGCATCAGGGGTGGAGTGTTCACATGCACTAGGAGTTACTATGCAGCCTTTGTGGCACTAAAAGAGGGATATTCTTAAGATCATGCAGTGATGCTACCTTAATTAGAAGGAAAGCTCTAGTAGTGCATTGTGTGTTTTTTGTCTAAGGCTGCCGATTGTCACTGTAATGGGGGATGACCAGATTTGGTAGCTGAAGGGTATGGGAAGTAATAAGGAACTAGACCTCGGGTACTGGAAGATGTCAATTTCTTGTTTTATTGGATTTATTATGCTGTGTTGTTCAAACCTTATAAATTTTGAATTCCGAGTAACTGAATCAGATGGACTTAGTACTTTGACACCTGGCTTTAACGGCATTGCTGATTTTTTTTCCCCTGGTTAGAAAGTCAATAAAATGCTTGACCAAATTCTGAGCCATTGTAAATACATAGAAATACATGGGTTTGCATCATTTCAGACACGGAAATATAATATATTTTCCTGTAAGCACTGAATTAGAAAAAAATATTTTTGGAACTCAGGTTCAATTTATTTGTATTTTATTTGTATTTATTTAACTTTGTATGAGAACCCCATAGAAATATCAAATCTACTAGTTATTTTTTTCTTTGAAAAGCCAGCTAAATTCCCTCTTGGCCTATAATACAGCTGTCATAGCACATAGTTAAACTTCAGACTTAACAGCAGTGAATATTGTAGTCAATTTGCTATATTTTATTTCATAGTAGAATACAATGTTGTTTTTCCTCAAGCAAAGCAAAGTTCCTCCTTTCTTTCAGAAATGATCACATTTATTTAATCAAGGGCATTAGGTGTGGTCAGGGACTACTTCTCTGGTGAGCTCACTGGATTTTTTCTTGGCATGGAATGAGGCTGGGCAGAGCAGCTCCCCTCTGATATATTTCACAAGGTTAGTACCGCCATGACTCAGCATTAGACTCAGGACTAAGCATTAAAGTAGGAGCCCTGGGATTGCTGGATGTTCTTGCTAGGGAGAAAGGGGAAGGAAGCCACTCCAGAGCCCGTCCCATGACATGTCAGAACCAGTGGTCTCCTGTTGCCCTTGGTATGGGCAAACAGAGACTTCCAAGAAGGATAACTCAGGGAATGTCACATATCATCATGAGTGTGCTTGCCTCCCAGGGTGAGACTTTTAAAAAAAAGAAATGTTGCAGGAGATGTTTTGTGGTTTTCCTCAATGGTCATTCTCAACGTGGTCCTGTAAGGAGCCACGCAGGGTACTCTCTTTTCAGCAGAGGAAAGGAATTAAGCTGCAGAGGGCTAGCTTCCTCCTCCTTATCGCCTGTAACAGAGGAGAGTAAAAACCTGGTACTAGATTTGGCAGAGAAGGGAGTCCCACTTGAGTCTCCCAGCTAAAAGGCCTCTATATATCACTGAAAATAAGTATAGCAATGAAGTTAAAAGCAAAGAAACAAGCAAGATGATAGTAAACAAAAAGAAATATATTTGTTTCTTTTTGGGAGCAGATACTGGAACCCTCTCTAGGGACAGATTGATCTCACAAGCAAGTAGAAATCAATCCAGCGTTGAACAGGAAAGCATGTGTACAAAGATGGATATTAGGCAATTATGATCTGAAATAAGATCAGTGGTACCTGAAGTGCAAGTCTCCTTCTGGGAGTTGATAAAAATGGAAAAGGTAAAAGCAGTTGTTGATAGCCTGACTGAAGGTGGAAAAGGCTTAAAGGAGCAATGAGCAGTGATGCTCTCCTGTCAAGCAGAGCCACTCAGGTCCATGGTCTACTTCAAAGAGGTTTTTGGGAGATAAGAAAATAAATGTGTATAAACCACAGAGGAATTAGTGAAACATATATATGGGCGGCAGTTCCATGAAAAAAGATGGGAGGGGTCCCCAATCTAAGGAGTAAAGCTCTGTTCACTGAGCTATCAGATCAGATGGAAATGGGAAATATTATTTGATATTAAATATGTATATACAGATAGATAGACAAATACTATGAGGCATGGAACTATGTAAAACTAAAAGTATTCCCAGAAAAAGTAATAAAGTTCCTAAAAGGTAAATGCTAAATATCCTGTAAAGACAATCATAATGAAATGGGGAATAATGTCATTTTAGTATATAGCCTTTGTTTTAAAAGTACTAGTTGCTTCTATTGTAAATACAGGGACCAAAAAAAATGTTTTTCCAGATATTTCCTCTCATTAAAAAAAAAAAAAAAAAGAAAGAAAAAGGAAAGTATGATTAGTCAATGAAGCACTCAGTTAATCTAATAAAACACATCATTAGCTTTTCCAAGCAGACATTGTTTTTATGGTAAAATTAGACACTGCAAAATGGAAAGTGCTTATAGGTAAAAATTTTCAATGGTTTTAAGACAAAGAAGCCTAAAAAAAGAACACTAGCATAGAACCTCCCCTGACTTGGCAATAGATCAAGTCTTAGAGGCCTCACAGCCAGAAAACTCCAAATCAACGTCTTCTAAAAAGAAGATAAGACAGGGGCAACAAAGAGGTTTAGGACATTTTCAATTCTAAAATTTTACTTTAAAAAAAATGTTATACCCAGGCAGTGTCAGTACATGTGTCTAGAACAACAGATTTATGTGGAATAGATAAGAAAAGGGCTTAAAAGAGTTATCACGTCAATTGGATGAGGATTGAAATTCAAGAAGTAACTGAAAGCAATGTTATGCAATAATATTAGAGGAAGGAATGTAACATGGTAGCTGTTACTTACTTTACTCCATAACCAACAGTACATCCTGTTGCTAGTCTAAGGCTGAGCACATAAGGCAGATCTAATTCCTACTTATGTGGATATTTAACCAGTTCAAGGTTAAAAGAATTTATTTATTGGCCTTAGTTGTAATGTGGAACAAAAAGACTGGCAGATTATTTCACTGTAAAGATATTCATACTGATTAAAATGACAAAGGTTTGCAGATATAACTTTTAAAGTATATAACTACATCTCTTGGTGAAAGTGAAAAATTGTAAGAAAAAGTTCTATGGAAGATGATAATTGGCAAGGAAGGACAATAATTTTTCAACATGAAATGGATTTTTCTCTGAAGGAATGGGTTAAAAAAAGGAAAGGAAAAAAGATAGGAACTAGCACAGAGACATTAAAATATGTCTGGTCTAAAGGTGAGAATGCTATAATTGGATTAGTACTAAAGGGAGAAGGAGCAGTAAAGACAATAACTTTAATTTAAATAAGAAGGTATTATGACATCTGAACAAAAGCAGACTTAGATTAATGGCAGTGTATGTTTCAATGTATGTTTCCTTAAATTCTACATTTAAAGAAAGACTATCAAAAAATCGTTTCTAAATAAAAAACTGATTCTGATAAGAAAATAAAGCATTTATGAGATGATAGCTGGCATAGGCAAAAATTTGGTATGTTAAAACTTAAAAAAAGACAGAAAAGAAAAAAAAGTGTTTGATTATGCTTTCTATGCTTGAAAGTCTTAACTAAAAAAAATCTTTGAAAAGACAATAATGGCCAAACTTATAATGATGCATCTGAAGGCATTTTTTTTCACTATCTTGTAAAAAATAAGTTACTTTCCTTATGAAGACATAATTTTCCCTGGAGATGAGGTATATTAGGCAGCTAAAATAGAAAAGGTACTCTTTTCTAGTAGCGACTATGGAACAGTTAACACCATAACAGAAAATTAATGCTTTTCTGTATGATACATTATGACAAATATTGAATAGGACATATTCACATCCAATTGTTCAATGAACAGTAATACAACAGAGTCAAATTTTCAAAGTGCCTAGAGGACACATTTTAAAATATGTTTCAAAGACTGATTTTGGAAATTCCAGCTACTGAATTAACTGTATTCCTAGCTCTTCTAACCAAAATTCTACCAGTACATGGCATGCAAACTTCAGAGAATGTAAATCCACTGCATAAATCCTTAAATTTGACAAAAAATTCATGAATTTCAGAGACATTAGGGAAAAAGATCAAAATCCAAAACAAAATAATAGGGATTTTTCTTTTATTTATTTTTTATCTTTTTTAGTTGATTGGGCTTCTGGAACTGGAATGCAGTAGGTAAGTCACCTCATAATATTAGAAGCAAAATATAAAAATAAATAAAAAACTTTAATGGAAAGGAAATAATGACGATGAAACAAACACTGTGAAATATTTGCAAGTTTTTGTTTGTTTTCTTTGGTTGTTTTGTTGGGTTTTGTATCCTTAATTATACCTAAGGGAGAAATTATCTAAAGCACAAGTTTACTATAGGCTATTAAGTAATGAGATGGAAGATAGCATACATCAACTGATCTAGAAAAGGTCCTTTCTGTAAATTAGGATGGCATCTTAGTCTATACTGTCATGTATGTGTTATAAAATAGTTTATTAAACAAATAATTTCCTAGAATCCTCTCAATTCCAAAATCAATGAACAATTCACTGATGTTGAAATCCAACAAAGATAAAATTGATTGCACCTCTCATGCATTTGTGTCCCTGATAAATACTAATACTCAGCTACTTGCCAAACAGCTTGCTGATTTCTTCAGCTCTCAGTTGCTGCAATTATTTGAGACCCAAAGAAATGTATTCCAGGAAATTATCAGTGAGAGATAATAATAAAATGTTACAGACATAGAGATGTTGTTAAGGAAGATTTAAGAATTTCAGTGACCCAACCATAAGCCTTGATTGTTAGGACAAGGCTCATGAGGACAATATTTCTGCTTGGAGATACAACATGAAAAGGATCATTTTTAAAAACTAATCATTTTCCTACCAAATCATATAAGACTTTCTCAAGATATATGTGAAAACCAGTTCAACCCCTCTATCATGTGTAATAGCTTGATTTTGATATAATCTCCTCTCCCTTTTAGATAATAATGTAGACACAGAAAGAATATTGATAATAACTAGACCATAGAAAATATAGAACTAGTAATATTACAAAAGACTTTAATTATAGTACCAATATAGTATGTATTTATTTATATGTAGTTAATACACGGTATACCAAGGAACAGAAGGATTCAGGAGACTTCACTGAATTTTAAAAGGCAATAATAAATTTTAGCTATATTTTTACTAAGGTTGCTTCAGGTAAAATTAATATTATTAAAGTTCCACTTCAAAATAACATACACAAAGTAAAAATGGATAGCAATCTGATGCAGTAAATAATAGTGATTTATAAACATCTGTAGAAGTTTAACTGTTACATTGTATTAGCCAAGACAGTAACTGCCACAACCACTTATGTGGAAAATTTCTTTATCAAATGATTCAGAAGACCAGAGTAGTTCTTCCTGCCTTTTCTCCCCTAAAGTAGAACTTCTGCTCTTCTTCACTGCATGTATCGGAGCCCTCCTAACCCTCTTACGAAAACAGATACTTTGTACCTGGAATGGCATGTGTCTTTATGGCATTTACATATGGAAAAGCCAATTTAAAATAAAATAAAATAAAATAAAATAAAATAAAATAAAATAAAATAAAATAAAATAAAATAAAATAAAATAAAATAATAATAAAATAAAATAAAATAAAATAAAATAAAATAAAATAAAATAAAATAAAATAAAATAAAATAAAATAAAATGTTGTAGGCAAGAATAATTTTCATTCTGTCAACCTGGAACTGTCATTCTGGGTTAATTTCTAGAACTTTCTAGATAGTTCACTTATCATGAGACTTATACTTGCAAGTCTTTTATGGGCCAAAACTGCCTGTCAGAAACTCTATTACTGATTTATTTTGGACAAGTTCATTTCACTTGTTCTATTTGACCTCATGTAAGCCTACCTATCCATGGACTTCAGTGAAGGTCAAGCACAAGTAGTTGAGTTTGATATATTAAAGCTGTTCTCTCTTGTGACATTCATTAATGTGCACTGCTAAAAGCATAATCAAAAGTAGATAAATCTTGTATAAAAACATAAGTATTATAAAAAAAGTTATAGCAGCTGAACAAGAAATATCAAAGACTGCATATATGAATGGGATAATTATAGACCTCCTTATAAAATTAAAATGTTATTATAATAATTATTAATTATTATAATGATTAATATATAATTCCTATTATCTGCTAAAGTGACTTTATTTGAGGAAAATCACGAATGCAAGATCATAGAAAAAATAGGCCATGCTGTCTGTATTTTTCACTTTGAAATGTTTTTAAATACTATCTTTTCTACATTAGATATAGATAATAATTCCATTTATTTAAGTTCATAGAACTAAGACACCACTACTAATGAGAACAAAACCAATTTCAGATGATTACATGTATTGTTTAACTCTACAGATTTCTACTGAGCTGGAAACCACAATAGAATAAGTTTTTGTATAGATATATTTTCTTTTTAGTTAAATAGATAAAAATTTGGCTTTGATGTCTTTGTATTTGCATCCAAAGTACATGCTTCGTTGTATTTGGTTTTAAAGTGAGATAGATTGGTTGCATTAATCTAGAGGTGGTTGAGGATACCTAAAATATTTTTTAGAACTCTTGAATTTGAAAAGTTTAATGGAGCAAAAAAAAAAAAAAAAAAAAAAAAAAAACTTTGGGAAAGCAGTATAGTTTTTTACATGTGTTTTTTTAAATAACCACAATCAGTATAAAATAGAATATTGATTGCATGAGAGACATCACAACCTGATTTTATTGTACTGTAAAACTGTTAGAGAAGATTTAATTGTGAATATCATGCTTTAGTAAATGCATCCCAGACAAACAGTGTTTAGATTCTTGATTTAGTGCCAATTGTCATTTTCAATGCCAGGAAGCTTGTGTAAAGGAAAAAGAAAGACAAAGAAAAAAAACTTATTTCAGTGCCAGTACTTTTCCCTTTCTTCGATTAGAATAACAGTCATTGCTATCATTCTCTTTTATCTCTCCACAGTTGACAAATGCTGTAGATGCTCCAAAGATCAGTAGAGGAGATGAATTTTCCAGCTGCATCAAAAAGAACTTAATGGTAACACTAAACATTGAAGCACTTACTAGATGTAAAGCCAAAGGCTGTAAATGATTGGTATTCAGGCAAATATTTACTGTATTTGAAGGCTAGGTGGCATAGTGAGCCAAATACACTACTCCCATGAAAAGCCCCAGGTTTGGATTGCATGCGTCTTATGTAATATGAGAATGAGAGCATTAAAAGAGCACCTATCAACCACAAATTTACATATGAAAAATGTACCTGGGCTCAGCTAATCAATTCTGCCTGCCATAGCAACAGAAAAGGATCATGCACACATGCTTTGAGTGTTTCGGCTGAGTGATGATCCACCTGAGATCTTATAAATATACTCTCAAAAAATAGAGAAAATTGGATTTGAACCTTGAAAGATTTACCTTAAGCACTGATCTGTGTTGTGACAGGATTTAGAGGAAGAGAACAGCATATAGTAATAGAGACTTGGACGAGTTTTGGATTTGGAGAGTTGAAGAGCCTGTGGAACGATAACTTAAGGGGGAAGGAAGAGGAATGGAAAGAGAGACGTTACAGTGATTCATTAATGAAAAGCAATGCTCCCTACTCCACAGTCCTAAAAATTTCATATTGAGACTTCTAAGTGGAATATAGCTCTTTCAGAAATTGTTGATATCTTAAAATACGGGAAATTATTCATTAAATAGGGGAACATGACTTAGGGGAAACAAAGAATTCATTTTATGAATCTATCAGATAAGAAATGCATCTTTTAAACCTCTGAATACGTCCCATAATGGCCAATTGGTTTCTCTCTGGAATGTGAGATCACAGTCTAAATGCTGTCTCTCTGGTTCAGAGAGGTGATGTCACAGCCTCAATCTCATGAAGTTACTTAGTCACTGGGTTACAGACTGTCCTAAAGCAAACTATATCCTAAGCAAAACAATCACCACGGACATGATAAAAAATAAACAAATACTACCATCCTACTCTACCTCAGTCTAGATTTCTTTTTTTATTTTTTAATTCTTGGGGTCTGTTTTTGCTTTATTCCATTTCATACCATTCTATGGATGCGTAGAACGCATTCTAGGTGTTTACTAGTCTAACGTTTGGAGTAAGAAAATAACTCTTAGTGATGGGATTAAAATCATAGGGCTTATGAGATAAGTCAGGCTAGAAGGGACTCTCAGAGGTTAGTCCCACCTGTTTCACTTCAGTATTTTGGTGTTGTTTTCTCCTAAATCACATTTTTTTACCAGTTGTTTTCTGTCTTCCTACTATGCACTGCTGCGAAGACCATCTTCATCTTCTTGTTACTCTCTTCATAGGTATTAGAAGGCTATTTCTAGAGTCTTTGAATTGACCATCAGAGCCTTTCCTATATTGAAGGAACTAAAATCAAAAACAGTATTCTGGGAATGGTCTAAAAGCCACTAAATAAAAGATAGAAATCAGTTCTCTCAATCTAATGCCTATGTTTCTCTTAATACAGCTCAGGATGCTATTAGACTACCTTTTTATCAGAGTCAGGAAGCGAAGGTAGATGTCTTATAATTTGTTGGGATCAAGGTCTTTTGACCTTGTTGTAGCTCCTTGTTAGAAAAATTGCAGTAAGGGCTTCATCAAAAGAGTTGTTTCCTTAATTTCTTTAAAAAATATTTCAAATTATTTTTATTGGTTTCAAGTTATTGATAAATGCCTTATGATAAATATCAACACTTGGATTATGGCTGTGTCTTTTGGAGAACGCATGTAGTTATTGTTCTGGATAGATTTATAATCTGACAGAATATACGTTTGCTATGTTGGATTCTGACATGCCGCCGTAGTACAGTAGAATACTGTCATATCGCAGTAGCTACAGCATCAGATCTTCTCACTAGGATCAGTTTTGTGCTCTATGGTCACTAATAGAACAAGGAACAGATTACCTCACAGAGTACTACTATTTGGCAGATACAGAAGCTAAACATGATTTAGTGTGCCCTTTTCTCTACTGGAGGAAAACAGAGATAAACAGTAACTCAGTGTTTTCCATTGGAAGCTACTCTGGAATAGCAGGGAAAATGGTATTTGGGATGCTTTGGATGTGGTCAAGGGAGGTTTATATGCACCCCACCTGCAAATGAACACAGCAATGCACAATACGTTGCAGGTTTTATCTATGTAATAGATTTCAGTTCCTAATTACACTTATTATCTGCCGTGAGCCACCCCAATGAAGTCGACGATATTATTTGTGTGGGAGTCCATGAGCTGTCCCTCAGTTCACTCGCTGCAGCAGGAACCTTCCTATTGTGTCTGACTCTGAGACAGCTCTCAGTGCTGCCTGTTCATCCTTGACATCCAACAGAAAGCAGCCATCAGTGATTACCAAGTAAGAAGTCTGTGTTCCCAGTAGACAGAGAAGAGAAAAAGAAGTCACATTAATCATAAGAACAAGGAGCAGTGTAAAAGTGTTAGCAGTGTGAATGAGATGATCACGTGGACAATACAGCCAAGTTGATGAGTCAAGAACAAGTATTGACTATAGTGTCTAAATTGCATTCAAACTCATCTGTAAGCCTGAACATCACACTATTAACCGTCACTTTACTGCGAGGTAATGAAGCACTTTTAAATTTCATTGTTTCCTATGGAAACACTCTAGTTACTGCAGGTCATTTCTGACCACAGGCTTGTGAAAGATCTTGTTCACTGCCTGGTCAGGCAGACTGGGAAACCACAAAAAGTGTGTCACCCTGTTAGTCTGATAAAAATCTCTGTAATTGTTATTAATCTGGATAGAGGAAAATTGGAGGAAAATGGTATTTCCTTCACATACACCAAGTCATTCTTTCATATCACAACAATGCAGTTTCCAAAGTAGCATTCCTCATTTTCTTGTATTTTGTGAGCTGGTATACAGTTCTTGATTTCACCTGAATGTAGTATAAAATTATTAGAAATACATCAAGCCATGAAGCCTTTAATTTACTTTGCTTTCTTTTGTCGTTCTCCTGAGTTGCAAAGAAGTCCACTTTTACAAAACTTTAAAATTATTCATTTTTATGATAATGTATAGAAGTCTTATCAAATAATCAGGACATCATATGTGACAGGCAGTACATGTATACACACTATACTTACCTCCTTAGGTATAACAGCCAGAATAAGCAATACCATACACTATTTTACGAGAGTAGAATGCTTTGAAAATCTGTCCAATATTCACTTTGCTTTGCGACATGATTCCCTTTCTTCTTCATCCATTAAAACTCCCCAAACCAAGTCATTTGGCTATTGTGTTTTCCAGTTTATCCCTGTTAGCATTAAGATACTAATTGCACAAGCTTGGTTATGTACATGAGATGTAATGGGAAGATATGAGTCATACTGCTAAGAGTCTTTTTAAGAACTGGTGCAAACCCAGACAAACTAGATTTATAAGGCTAATAAAAAATATACTGTCTTCACTTCTACCAACTTGATTCCTTAAAAGTTAATGAACTTTGAACCTTTGGTACCTTTGTGCATTGAAGAGATGAGTTGCTGAGGAAAAGGTAGTGACTTATTAAATAAGTAAAAGGTAAATAAGTGATTTGTTGTTTTGACTCTTTCCAGGAGCAAAACTGGCAAACTGTATTTAGAGTCTGGAATGCATTATTTATCTATTTATTTATTTATTTAAATCACACTCCTGGCACTAACAAGGGAGCATACTTGGGCATTGACACCAATATGCAGAATGTATCTAGCTGGGAAATATGTTCAGCATTTAATTTTTTTTTTCCAAAAAAAATTCTTAATTTCATCTAGGTTCTAGAAGTTCAAAAATAGTTCTTTCTGTTGTCAAAAAATGACTCATGTTGCTGTATGTATGCATGTATATATATATGTATGTATGCATGTATTATGTATGCAACAGATGACTTTTGAGATAATTGGTATTTATATGCTTGAGAATGTAATCCAAAAAAATGCAACACATTATTTTTAAGAAATAATCTAAACCTTCAGGGAGTTGCATTCTAACTTCTTCCTCTCTCTTTATTATAATGTCTTTTATTATAATGTTCTTTATTATAATTTCTTACTGTGCATATTGCCTCCCTCCACAATTTACTATTGTATCCCTTCATACCACTATGTATGCCGCACACCACTAATGCATTCTGTATTTCTTTACAGTGTTACTTTTTTGCCACTGTTTCATTCTTCTTTTCTCCCCAAACACTGCTCAATCTATTCATTGCTGTGCCACAGAATCCTACTGCATCCATTGCCCTCTCTATCATCTCGTTTGTCTGTTTGTGTCTTGTTACATACAGCATTTCCTAAACTTTTCTGCATTTGTTACCAGCTGAGCTAATTGTCATATAGTTTTCAAATGTCTCAATATTTCAAGGTGAGAGAAGAGAAGAGAAGAGAAGAGAAGAGAAGAGAAGAGAAGAGAAGAGAAGAGAAGAGAAGAGAAGAGAAGAGAA
>JAWLRI010000372.1:9907-50689 GCA_034781795.1 Crypturellus tataupa | reverse complement strand
TTTGATCTTCACTAATATTCCATATATGCTCTTAATCTTCACTAATATTCTGAGTTCTGAGAAAAGAGTTTGCAAGCTAATAACACTGCAGAGTTACCTTAGAAGAGAAAAATGCACAGTTAATTTTCACTATGATGTACTCGTAAAACAAGATTGTCGCTGGCAATTGGGGATGCTGTACAGTTGTTTTTTTTTTTTTTTTTTTTTCAAAATTCTGCAGGTAACATTTTATGAAGGACTTTCTCCCACTAAAAATAAGGTGCTGCCTCCTAAGCATACAACATCTGAAAGAAGTCCAGCATGTTGCCCCCTCCTCTGTCTTGGCTTCCCTCCATCTCTTCAACAACACACTTGTCCTGCACCACTGCCCTGAACAGCCAGGATGAAGGGCATGGCTCTTTCTAGCGTCATCACCCTTTGGCACCACACAAAATGGCTTGGAAAAGATAAAAGGCCTGATTCCAGCACTCTGATTTCAATAGCCAACCTGTCCAATGTAATTTGAAGCAATTGGGTGGGCAGCTCTAAACGATGCTGCAGAAGAAGGATTTGTAAAGGGTTCTCTCACGCCAGGGTATAAATGAGCTACCTCTTCACTGTTTCCTCACAAATCAGAAACAGATTAGCAAAAATTAAGAGGAAAGAAGTTTGTGCAGAAAGTTAAGAAAAAGCACAATCTAACAAAAGAAAGCATAGAAACAAAGAGGTGAAGAGAGAGACGATAAAATGTGGGGACATATTGTAACAAAGGCAAACTTTAAAGTTAGGAGTGTAGTGAAATTTATTAATATACCAGTATGAAGACAAGAAAATTCTGTTCCTTAGCGTAAACGGTACCAAAAAAAAAAAAAAAAAAAAGCACCATCACACTCAGTGCAAAGTACCATTTCTGTCAGTATATGTAGGGAAAATTTCTGTAGTTTTCCTTGAATTAAACACACAGATTTACAAATATGACTTGGATAATATATATGAAAACAATGCTGCACACAATACCATTAGAAACATATATATAAGAACATAATAACACCTGATGAATCTGTTACACAGGAAATTAGATGTGAACTTCCAGTGTAGCACTGTGTAAAGGCATGCAATGCAAGACATAGTTATTACACAAGCTGAGTGGACAATAAAAATGATCACATTGGTTTATCTTGTTAGGTCTGCAAGTATCTGAGAAGTACAAGGGGAGAGAAGATTGTGTAAGTTGTTGAAAAGGATATTATTACAGTACCGAAATGGAATAAAGCAAAACAAAATACTGACCACATTAAAATATAGATCTAGTGTGCCTAAGGATATAATGGAAGCAGTAACAGATCAGTTGAATAATTTAAGGTTGTACTGGACATCATATTTTAAAACATAGTATATCATGGGCGAGCAATCTCACTTTGGCAGAAGAATGGACAAACGACTTACTATTACTAATTCTTTTCATTCAATGCTCTTTGTAGACCAATGTTAAGTACCTCTAAAAGGCACTAGAAAGATTAGGCTTCCATTTACTTCTTTTCCTAAAAGCTACTCTTCGATCACATACCAATGAGACACTATATCTATTAGCTACCATTGTTTACTTCAGAATGGAAGAATCTTTAGAGACAATGGATAAAGTACGTTTCTAATCAATCACTGTGAACTACTTCAGGAGTTTATGTAGACACACTAACACCCTGTCACTGTGATGAGTAATATTGTAGAAACAGTTATGGTGGATAAGTTATCATTTCATTACCAAGTATCGAATGAAAATTGAAACCTCTATCCAGCTGACTTCAGGGAGAATTAAATGAGTAAAACTTTGAGTTGATTCTTCGGGAATATGAGATTCTTTTTCAGTTAAGGTTAAATAAAAGTGCTTTTTAACTCAGTATCCTAAATTACGTACACAAAACACAAAAAAGGTGTGGTGACATCACAACTCAACTCAAGAGAACATTTTTTTTCTCTCAGGACATTTCACACATTTTAATCCATGAAACAGGTACCTCTGATAAAAAATTTAGATAAGAAGATAAAACTTTCCTGATTTCTACATTTTCTCAAAAATCATTCATCTGATCTTGTATCACCAAAATTAGTGATTTATGCAAAAATCTGTAAGATTATTTATTTTGCATATGCATGACAGCATACAAACAGTTAACACTGATTAACTATTTATTACTGTTTGAAGGACAATCAGACGTATTCTTCATGATGACTGCAAGAAGATTTTGTTTTATGGGTAGCTTATCAAGTAATGCAGTAAGTGTTTTGTTGTTTGATGGTTTCCTTTCATTCAGCAAAGAAATTTGAGAATACTATTATTCATTGTTGCTAATAAAATACTTTCTCTAAATGTGAAGAATAACAAATGATATTTTAACATCATTTTATGATTAATGATTATTAATTATACCTTTGCTGCCCCAGGCAGGAGTTGAATTTAGTATATAATCTACAAATCTACACACACACACAAAAACAAAAAAAACCCAAAATCCTTGGAGAGAGTTTTAAAACTATATGAGTTTTTGTGTCAATGTGGTTACGCTTTTATGAGATTTTATTGGTCTTATTTTATAGACCTCATTTTGCATTATGTTATTTCATCAAGGCAAATGAAACATTTAGTAGATTTTTTTGTTTGTTTTCCTTAATAGAGTCTGCTTGGAAGTTATCTACATTTATGAAAATTATAGGATTTATATCAGCAGGTCTTAGTTCTTTAAAAGTTTCTCAAAACCCTAAGGAGAAAAAAAACTGATGGTCTTTTATGTGTATATGTATATGTATATGTATGTCTTTGTATGCAAAACCAGAAGTTTTCTGCGACAAATATATTAAAATCACACCGTCCAGAAAATATAATAGGCTTTTATACCAAGCATGAAAATAGACAAACTCATTGTCTGAAAAATTATGAAATGCTAGTTTCAGAGACTGCAATAGTCATACAAATAAACAAATTAATGAACAGTTATTTCATGACTTCTAGTATGAAAAAACTTAGGAAGTGAGGCCTGATGAATCGAGAAATAGGAAATATTTAAGGGTAATTACTAGACTAGAAGAACAGACTGAAAAAAAGGAGGAAAAAAAAAGAAAAGAAAACAATTGGATAATTTGGTCCTCATACATTTGCAAAATGAGGATAAGAAATGATTTTCTTTCAAGTTTGCTACTACTATTGCCTGAGGAAGAATTATATTCAAAGTAAGTGATAAAAAAAATCCCCAAATACCATCTTTACTCAGAAAGCAGACTCTCAGCCTTTATTTCAGGAATTAAAAGTCTTAATCTCTTAAATAACCTAGAGACCAAGAGTCTTCTGGAAGAGGAAGAAACTCCAAGTAAAGAAGAAATTTTTTTTTAAGCCTATTTTTCACTCCTCCCCTCCCAGCAGAGAGAACAAATGTAGTACTCATTGCCTATTATTATTGTTATAACTTTAAATCTTGTCCTAGAAAATAAAAGAAAGAAAACTTTGAATTCTGAAGAATTTACTCTGGCATGATGTTGGACTGAATTTGTCCAGTTAAAAACAGTACAGTTCTGGACACTTAAGCTTTGATGAAAATCAAGAGAATAGTCACTGCACCTTCTGTTCTGCTCTATTTTTGCTATACTCTTACTTACTATTTGGGAATTATTCTACATACTTCCCAAGCTTTGGAAGCTTTGAAATCTAAGCTTTATACTTCAGGTCTTCTGGGACCTGCTCTTTTTTAACGCTTTTCACTTCCATTTTACCTGTCGAAGCTGTCAGAGTTGTTATCTTTCATGAATGAAATATTGCTGATATTTAAGATAACACTGACTCAGCTGTAATCTGGGATAAGAAAACATACTTTAAGGAAAGCTGATCATAAAGTATTTATTAATGTATTATTAATGGACAGCTGAATGGTTTTAATGATAATTCTTATTATTTATTGTCTTCTACAAGGGTAAAATAGACAGGTCTCCGTTAATCTAGGTTATTTAAAATGAGTTACACAAAAGAGCTAAGTGGGTCTCATTTCCCCCACAAAAAGCATTATCCTTCAGCAAGAAAACACAGTGTGACAGGGATTTGCCTTGACTTATCTCAGATAAGGAACAGGCCTTTTCTTAATGCCCTCAGATTGTTTCATTGTATTTATACTGCTTTGGTGTATTAATAATGAGTCTTTGAGCATTCTTTGATATATCAGCTAGTTGTCTCCAAGAGACTTCTGTATATCAGCCTTGGAAGTATGCTAGCCTATAGTAACATTTGTGTGCCTGGCTTGGGAAACTAGTCCTGTTTTTTATGCATTTATCTACCATGCGATTGGGCTACAATATAATCCTGGGTATAAACTAAATTGACAGTATTTATTGGTTTTATTATTAAATGATGTAGAGTGAAATAATTGTACCTCCTAGGTAGACTGTAGCTTTTGAAGTCTGAGAGACTAAATGTGTCAATATCTGACAACTAGATTTCTGCAATATAGAGAGACTTTATGATAGCTTTCTGTTTTAAGTGTTCTGTTATGCAATAGATTCTTTCTAATAAAAAATGATAGAACAAACTACAGCAGTTGGACTAGGTGCTTTTGTTCTTTTTTTTTTTTTTTATTTTGAAAAAAAAAATTCATTTACAGCATAGGAGGCCCCAACAAATACCAAAATCTCGTAGTACCAGGTCCTCTGTCCACTGAAGTTCATTGTTGCTTCAACTTAATATTGCTGTGCATTTCTATGAAGACCAGAATGATTTAAAATACCTAATAAAACTTACACTTACTTCGTCTCTTGGTGGGTCGCTATGAAGCTGCATAGCTGTTAGTCCTTTGCTTCAAATCAGAAGCTAAGCTTTAGCTAAGTTGTTCTTTGATTATAGAGCTGTCTATAAGAAATGGGTAAGGAAAAAAGAAAATTAGATTAGTCCCTAGGACAGGATCTTGATCTTAAAACTTCACGGTCTTATGGGAAACTCTCAGATCATGATTAGCCCCTTTGAAGACTTGCCCCTGATGAAGGAGAGGCAAACAAAGGATTACAATTTTTATTTGCTGGGCTGGGAATGAAAACGCCAAGGAGAATATCATGGTGATAATCACAGAGCAAAATCAGAACTCACTCCTGAGTCATAAAAAGGAACATTGTTTTTACATACAATCTTTCCAGCTCAAAGGCATTAAAAATAGCCTAAGATGCTACTCAGAGAGTGTTACAAGAGTACAATTCATCTATGGTATTCTGTAGGCTAGAACAAGTGTAGACTATGGAGGATGAGAGAGGTAGAAATAGGAAGTGCTGAAATAGAAGAAAGAGATGAATTTGTGTTTAATAGCTCTCTCCAGAGTGATGTTTTCCATTGCTTTCTATGTAAGTTCAGATGTATAGATCCTGCTCCACATAATTATTTTATTACTTTGGCTGATCTGGTGAACATCTTTTTGCATTCCTGGTGGTTCTGACCCAAACCTAGAAAACTGTGAGCTGCACGGCCATGGGGCAGACAGGACTGAGGGCCTGATCGCAGGTTAATGCACTGTGGCCATGTCAGAGAACTATTTAGTGAACTACCATAGCTAGTGTGGGCCTAAAGATTGATATGAGTGCTGTTTCTGAGAGGACATGGGGCTGACAATGTCAGTTTGCTGAGAATTTCAATACTTACTCTAAATTAAAAAAAGATATTTTCCTACAAGGCGATAGTCCTGCTGTTTTTTCCAGATCTAGTTATTAACAACAAGTAACAAAATGCAAGAAAAATCTCATTTTGGAGACAGGAGAATGATCTGGCTGGCATGAGCTGCACTGTGATTGCCTGGCTCTTTCAGAGCTAGCAGGAAGAGTGAACCTCTAAGTACACATTTTCAGCCAGAAAATAAATAAATAAATACATAAATGAAATAACAAGGAGACTATTATCAGTTTTGCTAGCAAAAGGTCAAAGACTTCCAAATGAAAAGCACTGATACATGAAGGACAAACAAACAGACTGCCTTGCAAAGCATGTGGATTTCTGTGGCAGTTTGTTTGTGTATATCCTGGGGGATCTACAACACATTAAAAGAATGCATTTGATCCTTGTATCCTAAATAGATGTTTCTGTTGCTAAGTGATGTAACATCCTTGTAACCCTATGAACTCCAAGGACAATGGAATCCAATGACATTTCTGTGGTCGGTAGTATACTGCTGTAAAGTAGAAGGCAAGTACTTTTTTAGTTCACTTTTATTCTTCACAAAATTTTCATATAACACATTTGAATTTTGCTAGTTTTTTGATGTTTTTTTTTTCCCCCTGAAAGCATAGTTATTCTGTTTTTACTTTAGAAGTATATGCTATCCTTATCACCATGACCTTTAAAAAGATTCTGCATTTCGTTTTAATCCAAACCCTCTATTTAATCCCATATTGGAGGGAAGTCAGGCTCCTGAGAAACAAAAATGTCATTGGCAGAAGTTATTCAATTTTGACAGTGCAGTGAGCATTCCCCTGTAGTGTTTCAAAGGTCCTGATTATTGTGTTGGGAGGGGAAGGAAGTGGAAGCAAGAAGAGAGTGTTAAAGAAGGAAAGATATTAATAGTAAATGAATGTTGGCAGAGAATTTCCGATTCAGTTTAAACTTCTCTAATAACTGAAATAGAAAAATGTGTTCCTCAGCCTTGAACCTATCACCCCACTGCTTATCCAAACTTTCAAAATTATTTACCCTTAAAGAAAATTCAGTATTGAAAATAGGTTATTAATAGGTTTGGAAAAAAAAAACAAAAACAAACAAACAAAAAAAAAACCTTACTTTTATTCTGGATTTCAACCTTACTAATGCAAGGCTTCATTAACCTCAATTACAAATTAGATTCAGACTAACTGGATTCTCCATGAACTAAAATACAGCTTTTAGATAATGATATAAACATACAAATAAGAAACACGTATTTTATTTATTTATTTATTTGGAGGACAGACAGAAATACTGTATTCAGACATTCAGCTTTCTCAACACTCTTAGATATATGACAAAATGATTCTCTAGCAAAGTACCCGTCTGTCACTTGACCAATTTTTACAGAAGAACATTACAGTCATTAACTTCAGATAGCAAGACAGACTAAAAATCTGCAAAACTACAATATACTATCAGAAATATTGAGACCAATACCATAGTATACCAAGCAGGTAGATAGTTAAAGGAAGATATTCAAATGAGAGTGGGAAGTGAATCATGCCTTATATAAGATCCCACAGAAAAACTTGCAAACTAATCAAAACACCTGCAACCAGTCATTACTAATCTACAGAAGTTCAGTAAACAGCAGACAAGGATAAAAGCGAGGGAATGATTTCTTTATTAACTCAGTTGCCCACTATGTAGCTTACATTTTTATAGCAAATTCAATGAGTTATTAAGAACGTTATTTTGCTTATTTCCTATTAGCACTGTGTTGTACCCTTATCTGTTTATAATAATGTAGTATGACTTTGTAATAATATCTGTTACAAAGGCTTTGTGTGAGCAGATATTATTGGAACTATAAGAAAAAAATGTAATAGTGAAAATTGGAGAGAGTATTCCTTTTCTTTTTATTAATAATTTTGATAGTATGAAAAACAAAGGGAATATAAGCTGCTAATATGAGAACCTTGTGTGATTCAAACATGGAGAAATGACAGTTTCAGGATGCTTGTTTAAATTTTGTTTGAATTTTATATGTTCAAAACTGACTTCAAAATCTCTTGAAAACAGTCTCTAATATAATTTTTGTATCTTCTTACTCTGAATTGGATTGAAGTGAAGAAAAGGATGAAAATTAAATGTAAGGCTGGATATATATCTATATATCCAGATCTTTAAAAAAATCTCCATTAATTTTGCTCTGTGTTTTTCAAGGCTTTTCCATTTTGTTAAAACACTGGGTAGGAAGGGAAGATTTTTTGTCCATTTTTTTTTCTGTTTAATTGATGTCATGCCTTATTATTATTATATTTTGATTATGTTTCTCCAATCAATAATAAAACACAATTTTAGAGACATTACGATGGTATATGCTAGAAGGCGCTAGGAGGAAAATTGAATTAGTTGTACCTCAGATGCTTGTCATTTGGGGATACATGAAACGATCAAATAATTCTCATGAAGAAATTGTCCTCTTGTATGTGAATACTCTGAGGCCTGCTAGTTTCCTTCTGGAACAGTAAAACACAGATTTTGCTAGTCATATCAGGCATATTTTCTCTTTTTGACATGTGAAGGTCTGATTCATTTACCTTTTCCCAGAGGAATCAGAGAAGAATTCTGATGGGGAATAGAAAGAACAACTTTTTCCACTAATTCAGCCCATAGGTAACACTCCTACCCTCTCGAATAGCAACCCTGCACGTTGGACATCGCTGGTGCCTGCACCACGATGGGGACACACACATGAATGGACCTGAATAAGCATTTTCAGCCTTTCATCTTATTTATGTAGTATTTATGTAGTATGCAAAATGCAGCACAAAATCTTCACAGAGTCACCACTATACCTACCAGTATGAATTTATCCCATCATTTGTTCCTTTAAAATTTCACATTAGCTTTTGGAGAAAAGTGGTAATACTGACATTATTTTTTTAAGATTATAATTTTTCAATTACTGCAGTAAAAATAAATGGTTTCCTGAAATGGAATATCTGCCATTATTGGGACTTTAAAGTCAGTATTTTAAGTGCTGTACAAAACCAGTATTTCTAAAAGCACTGACAAAGCTACTTTCTATTAACTGATCTTGACTAAACAACATTCAAAAAGCAATAATAATTTTTATTTTTTCCTTCATTCTCAGTGAATCATATTCACTCTTGACATAACCCCAGTGAAACTGTTATATTAAGAGAAATCTCAAATTTCATGCTTCAGAACTTTTATACTCTTTAAGTTTTTGCATAATAAATCAAAAGGATTGACAACATGTTGAAGGGAAAAGAGCCAGTGCCCTTATCTTGTGTCAAGATTGCACTTGCCATTTGTGGCCACACACAGCTTTGGGAATTTGAGTGCAGCTTATCTACTGGAGAGCCTTGCCCATCTCTGATGCCAAGCAAATTATATTACAGGCTAGGATTTCCTCTAAAATCTCTTTTTACTACTTCATCTCTTTTTAGTGGCAAGTCTTTCATAGCTCTTGAAAACACAACATTATTTTAGTTTATTTTATTTCAGGCATGAGTGTAGAAAACTTCTTTAGCTAAAACTTCCTTTTATTGACATGTATTTCAGCGCTAAGGTTTAAGAAACTGCCATTTTCTTTGTGAAGTTTATGATGTTAATCAAATGATCAAGCATAGATCTTGGCTTTCACATTTGGCTTTTTCACATTTTTGACAAAAGATGGCTCTTAGTTGTCTTTCTTTTGTCCTTCCCAGGAGATTATAAATCAATGATATTCTAGATGATGACTTTAAACGTTTTCAGTATGAGGGGAAATACCTTGCTATATTATCAGGAAGATAGCTGATGTATACTGTTTCCTTTCACATTGCCTCCTTATCCTATACAAGCTCCAGTTTCATAAAAAAAATCCTTTTCATCACATACACAGCGAGTATAATTAAATAGCTAGATCTTGCTGCATGTTCAGACTCTGAAACAATTATTCCAAAGTTGTGGTGGTCTTTCAATGATTGCTTTATTCAGATACTCCATGGTAGCAATTTAAAGCACCACCTTTATATATTTCTCTTAGAATGATACTACACAAGAACGACTAGAGAAAGTGGTAGTATTATAAATCTTAGTGTAAATTATCTTGAATGACCAAATAACTAATGTTGAGAAACAAAAGTGTTTTTTTTTACAACTGTCCATTTAGGAAGAGAAGTTTATGAAACTGCAAACAGTAATCTCTGAGATTAAAGACTGATGACAGATACGGTATCAGAATTAAGTTCAATCCCCATAAAGACACTATATTCTGCATACTACATACATGTTGCAAAGTCTGCATTCTTTGGCAGTGACAAATGCTTGAGTATACTGGCAAGGAAAATGGTTGTCCTCTCTGCTGAAGACCTTAGACAAAGGCTAAACTCCTCAGGACTGCAGTCACTCTAACAGTGTTTGCTGGTAAAGTGGCAAGGACAAAACAACAACAACAACAACAACAAAAACCTTTCACATGGTACAAGCATTTTGACTGATAGCTCTTTAATAAGTAGGATGCATTTTGTACAGCACCTTAAGCACAATTCTTGTCTGCTTAGTACACCAGCACAAATGACAGAGGAAAATAAAAGCACTATCCATGCAGAGCTCTATCTCAGATATCAACACTGACTGGTTTGGTTTGCTCTTTATTATTATTATTATTATTATTATGGAGTTTGTATTTGTTTCCTTTCAGCCTTCAGGGACCTTTGGATTCCTAATCTGGTTCAGGCTGTGAAGTTCTCCTTGACCTAACACTTCCTGTCCCCCAGCTTCTCTTTCCTTGCCCTGCTTGATGAATCAGTCCTAAAGGTTCCCTGTCATTCTAAGAATTTCTCTTCTTTCTTATCTCTTCTTTCTCTTCAAGGTCTAAAGTCAAGAAACTGGCAGTTCTCGTGAGGAAATTCTGCTCCAATTCTTGGTCCCAGTAGGGAAAAAAAAATAACTTCCCAAAATTTCAGCCTCTCTATTATCTTAAGGTACTTTCCTTTGAAAGGCAGGCATTTATTTTGATGAGTTTGAAGATTCCTTTATCTCCAAGGGATATAATATATTTGTGGTGGCTGGTTGCTGAGATACCCTGAAAAAATTAAGTGACTTTATAACATCAAGTTTAATTCAGAAGCAGTTTACATGCAGCTACATTCCTTCAACCTGACATGCTATATAACTGTTACTGCTGAAATCAAGTTTTTATAACATCTCAGAGATTTACTAGATCTTTCTCAACTTAAAGCAACTTGAGGAAATATCTTTTCCTTTTCTGTCCAAAGACGATTCATCTTTCTATTTCAAGCTCAGAATATAGAAACATCAATAATTCTAATTTGGAATTTCTCTTTAACCGCTTGAGATTGCCACCCATAGTTTTATCTAGTACAAAATATGGTTAAAACATTCTCTTGAAGCTAGGAAAATGGAAACGCATTACAGTTGATCTCCATTTATTTATTTATTCTAATCATGTTTTAATTTCCCATAATCATTTTCTGTTATCTTTGGGATATACATCATTCAATGTCTTTTTCATCATCTTGAATCCTTGAGCTGTCTTCTAAGGCTTGTATGAGTACAAATTACATTTCCATTTGAATGTACTGGCCTTGGGGTAATATCATTGTATTTTCTTATAAATTCATGTTGAGTTCTGTGGTTTAAAAATAGATTTATCTTTTACCTTTTCAAAAGATAAAGCCTATCATTACTGATCATTAAAAAATATAGCTGGATCTCTTCTCTCTTCCTTTTATCTTGCAGTTGCAATTGAGATTCGATGCATTATAAATAGATTTTTACCCTTTTACTTACTCTTCATGAAGTGCAATCCTTTTTTTTTTTCCTGACAACATGATTAATTGCTTTTGTTATTTCCTGTTTCCTTAATAATACAATTATGAAATATGTTATTACTGAGGGTTGTAGGGAACAATAAAAATAAGAGTAATGTTCACTTGAAAAACTCCAGGCTTAACCCTAGGCGATGCATCAGTTATGTTGCGAACGGAAGCACAGGATGCGCACTTTGGTGCTTAGTATACCATCTCTTTCCTATTCTGTTCTAAAAATTTGGTGTTTGCAGAAAGAGAAGATGTAATCTTTGGTGCTGAATCTGTCTTTTCAGTCTCTAATAACCCATCTCCTCTTTCTGCAATATTTGCATTTAGATCTGTGTGGCAGAGACAGTGAGAGTTTTAAATATCCTTACCTGGTCAAATTTTTATCCAATTGTCAGATATCATATGACTACAGAATGGAAAGATATACCAATTTTAAAAGATATTAAACTTTCAAAATAAAGATTTACAAAATACATATTCAAATGTAATGTGGTAAAATAATATAAATATTATGAATAAACTAATACTATGAATGGAGGCTAGAACACATGATCAAGGACAAATTTTCAAATGTTGGAGACCATATAGCAGTTATTTCTAAACCTAACCTCCCTAAACCACATTTCATGTCACAACATGGCAGTATTTCCTCATTTGCAACCATAAACATTTTTACTTTGAGTTTAAAAATGTCAATAAGAGGACAGGGAAAGTGCAGAAAAAAATGTTTATATTTTATAACTGTTTGCTGACAACCTATTCACCCCATTTTATCCACCAGAAATTGAGTTTGCATATCAGCTGAATGTCTCTTTCACAAGAAGGGAGAAGCAATATATTTTAAAAGGATATTGAGCTTCTGAAAACATATATTTCACTAGGAATGCTGACAGGACACCAAGTACTGCTGTACAACATCTCTGGAACATATTTAAAGGCATCCTCTAAAGCACTTAAGAAAGGGAAGGAGGATACTGCTAAATGGTAGTGTATATGAGAAAATTACCATTCTAATTATGCCATATATTAAAATTGTCAGGCCTAATTCAAGCTCAACCCAATTCTTGTAAAAGTTGAAGTATAATCATACTTATTATAGGATGGAGAATGTATGTTCTTTAGCCCATGCAAACACAGACTGAACCCATCAAACAAGTAAACCACATACAGACCAGTCCAAGTAAACTCTACTTGCCGCTATCTAGATATTACTTCATTGCTCAAAGAAAACATGGCGTTACAGTCTGGGTTAGACGTCTTGCAGAGATCATGCGGCACAAAAATGCTCCGAGACCATTTGTTCTTAATGAAAGCAATTTTTTACTAGCTGCGGCAAAGTGTCCTTTGTCCTTCTGCCAAAAAAATGCCTTGTCTATCGTCTGTGCTTGCTGAGCTCATACAGAAGAATGGAAACACTACGAGTTATGTTTAAAACAACAGTGTTACAAGCAGGACACAGATTATTGTTCTGAAACAATGGGCATGAGGATGTTCTTCTTTGCCACGCTTTTATCTACCATAGAAGCTCATTGACAAGGCAGAGGTTCAGTGTTTCTTAATTGCCTTTTTAATTTAGTCCACTTTTTCCCCAAGGCTGATACACTGATACCTCTCCTTCCTCCCTCCTCCCTCTCTCAATAGAGCTGCATTTATGAAATACATTTTAAAACAGCTGATTCTTTTACTATGTTCACATATTCTTCTATATTTCTTTCCTTTATGAATTTAATAAGCACTTTCAGGCAAGCATTAGGAATACTTAAGGGAAATACACATATCTTGGGAATTGATGGTTTTTAAAAGGAAGAGGGACTGAAATTAAAAAAATAATAATATAGGAAAGAAAAGGGTAGCTGGGTCATGTAAAAAACAGATAACAAAATGGTTCTCAGCTAACCCAGGTACCACTGGCAGCCTTAGGAGGGGAAAGCCACCTAATATCATATACATTGCCTTTGTCTTTACAAAGACAACACTTCACAGTGACATCTCACAATAGAATAGGACTCATGGACATATGAACAGATGAATATTTGGAGAGTTGATCTTGCTATGTTCCTCAACTCCTTTATTCTGTAACATTTTGAGCTCTCTAAAATAGTTCCTTAAAAAAACTCCATCACACTTACATGATATAGCATCTTGGTTGCTTTGCGTACTTTTAATGGTCAAAATTAGCCTTCAAACCTTAAGTGACCTATATAACCTTGTGACCTATAAAAAGATCTTATCTCTCTAGAAAAGTCTTAAATATGTCACTATTCTTGTTTCTTTCCATGCAGATCCTCTCACTGTTCTGCCTCTTACAAGTCTTTCAAGACACTGCAGTTAGAAATCAACATCTTGGATAGCAATAGATTTAAAGTATCTCTAGATTGTTGAGTAAAATATAATGTGTTTTCAAATTACATTTCAGAATGGAGTGCACAACTGAACGTGGAGAAAAAGTTGCTCCTCATTTTTCTATATCATGTTCAGCAACAGGATACTTATCCCTCCTCTCCAGTTTTCCTTTCCTCAAAAATCTGCACACTCGTCTTCCATTTCCCTGACTA
Organism: Crypturellus tataupa; assembly: GCA_034781795.1. Lineage (NCBI taxonomy): Eukaryota > Metazoa > Chordata > Aves > Tinamiformes > Tinamidae > Crypturellus > Crypturellus tataupa. The sequence continues at coordinate 36,641 of JAWLRI010000372.1, read as the reverse complement.
CAGTTGGCAAACTGTTTAGAAAATAGGAAACATCAAGGTGTCATTGCATCATGGGGCAGATACCTTTTGAGTATTGCAGTTTTGGTCATTGGAATTGTAGAGGAATAGGGCTGAAATGACAAAAGAACAGAGAGATATATATTCATGTAGATATACAAATGACATCCACAGCAGCAGCAGATTGTGTGCATTCAGTTTAGGAAAGACAGAGCTGAGGATGAATATAATGGAAGTTTATTAAATCCTTTATAGTGAGGAGAAGGAGATAATAATTATACTGTGAAACTAATTGCATGAGAACATTGTGAGGGAATAAAAGAATAATTAGTTTTGGAAAGAGATTTCAGAAATGCATGGAAGGTATATCAAATTTACATAAATATATGTGTTGATGTGGTAAACATAGTGGTAAAATGTATCAGTAATAAAATACTGATTGATTGAAGTTGTCATGATGTGATAGCAATGAGATTACTCTTCACTTACCTTTATTATTATACTGTTTTCTAGTAGACATTATTAGACACTCTCAAGTTAAATTACCTAGGGTCCAACACAGTCTCATTAGTCTTGGTCTGTTATAAATAATGTACCTTATTCCTCTGAAAGCTAATTTCTGGACCAAAGTCCATGCCAGACCATGCCCAACCTTTTCCAGATTCTTTAGTTTTGTCTTTGAGCCCAAGCTTTTATACTAGACCCTTTGAAGTACTATTTCCATTGATTTTTTTTCTTTTTCTGCCGCCCAGACATCCACATTAAAGTTGATTTAGAATATCTAAAATAATCCGAGGACTTTACAATATGCAAACTGTTATGTAAGCTTGCAGATATTGCCCTGCTTGTATTCCTCTGAGGCCTAGTCCCCTTAGAGCAGAAACCCTCAGAGTACAAATCTTAAATCGTGTTTTTTCATGCAGAGCTTCTTTTCATCTTAGCTTGAAGTAGGAAGAACTGAGTCCAAATCCATACTTTTGGAATCCTGTGCAAAACTATGCCCTATTTTTAAATTAAATGTGGAGGTTTAGATGTTTGCAAGGGAAAAAAATTGCTAAAGGTTTACATCAGTCCCAGTTACACTCGGATCAAAGACATTGCTTGGAATGTGTAATATATGAGTAAGAATAGAAAAGGGAAAGATTATTAGCTTTGGAATTATTTGTTTTATTTATAGGCTTATAGTACTCTGTTTGGTTAGTCCATGCAGAAATGTGAATACTTATGCAAAGGTTTCATGTGGTTTTGAAAGAGAAATGCAATATACTCTAATGCACATCTCTATTGGAACTTCTGTCATAATAAGGCTGATTCACTTATTCAAACCACCCTTATTCCCAACAGTAGCTTCACTAGAAATAGATCCTAATCACTGTCAGTTCCCTTGGGATTTAAAAAGCTGAAGCAATACAAAAGTGTGTATAAGTTTTAGATAATGTAGTCACATTTTCCTAATGATATTTCTAATTTCACTAGCTTGTTACACAAAAGAGTTGATTGGGAGACATGATCACATAAGCTTGGAAGATAATACTCAGTCACTCACATAGCAGAATATAATAATTGTGGAGTTGTTTAAAGAGCTGGCATGAAAATACAATGAATTCACAAACTTACATAGGCAAAGTGTTCTTAAAAGGAACAAATAATGCTCTGGTGGATGGAGAGGAGGAAGCTTGTAGAAAACCAATGATTTCTGAAATTATTGAAATTTGAATCAACAGTTAGATTTTCTTCCTTACAATACATATAACATTACAGCTAGAACAGGGAAAATGCCACTTGGCAGTCAGTGCTGTGAATATGCTTCCTCACACACAGGAGAAATAAGGAAAAAACAAGTGTACTGCAGCTGAAAAATAGATCACTTTAATGAAGACAGTATCTTCACAGTTCTTGTTTTTAACATGTGTCTTAAAAGAACTCCAGGCACTTTGCAGTTTACAAAAAATGAACGCACTCTGATTTGCAAAGGCTGTTGTAGAAGATGGAAAAAATGCTATCTCTGACATATGTTTATATATGTATTTTTTCACAGGGGTGCAGAAGGGAACAGACTGAGAAAGAGGTTAGAAACAATCTGTCTTTGTGTCTCCATTCTGAGCGTAAGACCATGAAATACTTATCAGATCTCTCAAGTTTCCTCATTTTCCACATGTGATAAGATGTTATTTAAAAGACAGGAGCCATCCAGCACACTAAATCATACAACAGTGTGCACCATCCCAAACCAGCTGGTGACTAAATTAAAAGACCTGATGGCAGTGCATGTGGTGCTAGGCTGCAACCATGGACGTGTCACAGCACTGGGTTGAAATGTATGAGCCAGAGTCCCAGTCCTGGTAAGCTTGTGGAGGGATGGTTAGATATTAGGAAAAATTTTTACATGGAAAGAGTAGTCAAGAATTGGAATAGATTGCCAAAGGAAGCGGTGGAGTCACCGTCCCTAGTAGCGTTCAAGAAATGTGTAGATGAGGCACTTAGGGACATAGTTTAGCAGGCACGTTGTTGAAGGGTTTGCGATTGGACTCGATGGTCTTAAAGGTCTTTTCCAATCACAATGATTCTATAATTCTACAAAGCTTGTGCTAATGTCATGGCTCCCAGAAAACTGCCATCCTCAGAGTGATTTTAGGCTTACATCCTAGTGGAGGCTCTTGGAATGGAGGGATAAGGTCATTTTTTTCTCACTATAGAAAGAAAATTCTTCTGCCTTTCCACATAGCAAAGCAAAGCTTGTCAATACCCTGAGCTGTGTCTGTCTGGAACTTCTGTTACAATAGGTGTATAATTGCTAAAAGACTTGGAGCCTGGGCAAATTAGTTGTAGCAGTTCAAGATGTTATCAATACAGGTGTCCAGAGATTTAAGACAGACTCATAGCAGTTCAGCTAGAGTGCACCGGTGGGGAATGGGAGGTTAAAGCACAGACGCTACAGTAATGCCTTTTTAAGTGGGTGGTACATTTCCAACAACAGAACAAAGTATATCTGCCTGGGCTTTTCTCTTAAAACGCTAGTAGATAACGGAACTGTTTTGATTAAATCAGTGCTCCCTCATAGAAAACACTCTGATTGGATTAAGCAGCTCCCCCCAAAAAACTAGCTTAAAGTTCAATGCCCTGGGTTAAACCATTCTGGGAGGTATTTTGAACCAAGCTTCCAAGTATCTGTGGAGGTCTCACACTCCCAAGTTGCCTGTTCTGATTTGGAGCATTACTCCTTAGAAGAGGAGTACTGGGGACAGCAACATAAAATGCTACCACCTTTTCTTTAGAGAATGTCTGTTCACAAGCTAAATATCCCTTTCGGAAAACTAAAACTGTTATCTTTGCTATGCCAAACATATGACTATTTTATTTTCATCCTTCTTACAGTGACTGCTATCATGTATTCATTCTTCTCTGGATTAATGGAGTTTTTTAAAAAAACTCCCCTGAGATCTACAGTTAGCAGCCACTCTATGTACGACTAGTAAGCACTTTGAAGAAACAAATGAGAGAGTTTTAAGATATACATGTTGCAGTCTAGTTGGTCCACAGACAGTCATACCCTTACCTATTTTGGTGAGTGTTTGCACATGTAAGTATTCTGTAAACTCCACAATGTATGCAAAACTCACTTTTCTCAATCAAATAATAATAATGAATGGGTATATGCCATTGTAATTTGGGACTGGCTGCTCAACCCTTTTGGTACTGTCTGGAGAATTAAAAGCTACAATATTTCAAAATCAAAACAGAGATCTTTATACAGTTATTAGAATCCAGGAACTTCTGAAGCTAGTTTTAAAAAATAAAAAACAAATACTCCAACACTTTTGATAGAAATACAAAGGGTGGTCAACCTTGAAACTCAATTCATGGTGTGTAATTGCATTGGCAAGGCACAAATCAGTAAGACTTTACATTTCTTTCTATCACATGGGATTACCTTCAATTCTTGATTTTTCTGCATCTGCATAAGCTGCACAGTGCATGGAATTGATAGGTGAAGATCCTTTGAAACCAAAAGCTTTCAATGTGCTTTTATCTCTATATGCAACCTTTACAAATAATTTGTATGTTACAAATGTCATAATATCAAAATCTTTTAAGATAAAGCGCTGGCTTGTCCCTTTCAGAGTGCAACAAAAGCAGAAATTTTACTTTGAGACGTCGATATGCTATTTCTATGGTTCTCTCCTAAATAATAGACTGATTTGCCATAACTTTTTTTAGACAACTATTTTGTATTATACATTGTATGCAGTCTTCTAAAAAATAAACATCACATCTATACAGATAGGTGAGAGGCTGTAATTTTTGCAGCTTCAACAATATTTGAGTAACTATGGTGCCTCTCATAGAATTGTGTGCTTTATAAATAATAACTGTTGCTTAAACTCTTCAAGAATAAATGCTACTATAAAAAGTTCATATTCATTCCAAGTATAATCAATTACAATTATTATCTGCCGAGAAATCTGGAGATTCTTTTTTAAATCCACATTTTTTCCCAGTGTAATTAAACCATAGGGGACCTTTGAAAAGGAATGTTTTTTGCTTTCCTTGTTCTTTAAGCAGCAGGAAACAATTCTCCAAGATGTGCTGAGATCAGTGATACTGAAAAATAACAAAAAAGAGAAAAGAAAAAAGTCCTATTCATTTCAAGGTGGGTTAACGATTACAGTAAGATCACATACAAAATACTCTTCTAGCAATAGTAGAGTGTTACAAAGACATTGAGAACACATTACTAAAAGGTAAATTAAAAAAGTACTGATGTCTTGAACTTCTCACTATGTTCAAGAAAATACTTAATTGAACACATTAGAAGTCAAGTGATGAAGAAAATGATAAATGAGAATATTGTTACCATTGATATTCAATCATATATTGCAAATGAATGGTATGATTTCCATGGAGACTTATAGAGTCTAATCAAGTTCAAAATATTGGGCAGAGAATGGTTAAAATAAAATTGAGTAAGTTTATAGTATTCAGTGCCTTAGAATACCTGACACTGAGGGTCATACCTTTACCAAAAGTCTTTCTATTCTTCTTTTTCAAAGAGATACAGAGGTGTGCAGAGTGTGTTACACTGTTTGAGATATATACAGTTTAAGTTTTTTTTTTCCCCAAGGAGAAATAGGTAATCTCAGAGTCAATTAGATAATGAAAGACATATTTCCTACTATTGCCATATCTGTGCAACCATAACCTGTATTCATGACCACAGAAAAATCATTTAAGGTATTTTGATACTTCCTTGGACTAGGCCTGTTTACATGGTCGCTGTCCTGGAGAAAATGATTGAGGCTTCTCTAATTCTTAATGATTTCTAATTTCTTCAACAGTTTCTGGAGGAGTTAGAAAAAAATCAAGGAGTAAAATATTTAAAATCCAGGTCTAGTTATTGTAGAGCTCCATCACCCAAATGAATTGTTCCAGGGGCTGAATCTCTGAACTTGACATAGCTGTAACTCTGGGAATGCTCCATGTATAAAGGTTTATGCCTTCAAGCAAAGAATTTTTTGAAACTTCAGTCTAACTGGAGCTAGCAGAAATGGACACTCAGGCAATGTATTTGTAACACAAGTCTCATGAATTTTCCACTTTTATTTTTATTTTTAATTTATTTTTAATATAGGTATGACAGATTATGAAAAACTACTACAAATTGTATCTACAGCCTAGTAAAGTTGTTTCACTAGATTGGAACAATTCCGACTTCCACAAAGAGTGGAATAGAATAACTTACTGGAGTAAAGGGTTCCTACCTTGTCACTATTGAATGAATGGAGGTTGAGGTTAAATTCCCCTTTGTAATGGTGAAAGTATTGGAAAAGAATACAGTCTATTTAATTCAGTCCTACAGCTTCTGGTGTTCCCTTGGCAAGAATATTGATTAAAGTAAGTGGCAGAACTCAAAAGCAAGGTCATTTCATTAAGCAAACTATTATGCCGAATTTTCTTCTTTCTTCTTTTTGATATATACATATATATTTAGATACTTCCAGTATGCATGTTTATGTGTACCCTTTGGTATCAACTATTCAGTTTAGATGAAGACATGTCCGTAAGGATCTGTTCAAGGACCTCCAGACTAAATAGTAAAGTATTGCTAAAAGAGTATTTGTCATTTCAGATGATAGATTTCGGTTTGACCTTTCCTACAGGTACTGGGTGCTGCCAAATGCAGTGCACAATAATGGTGAAGATCAACATACACATACAAACACACACACACGCACCCACACGTACATATACACACACACTCTCACTGCTCTGGTTTTTGGCACCCCAGACTTCTATGACTTATGGTACCTCTTCAGTGACTGGCATTTAAATATCAGTACACGTGCGCATGGATACAGAGTCTCCTCACCTAGGAATGTAGTTAGAAATGGAGCTTTTTGAGAAGGGCTTGTTTTTCAGGTGCAGGGCATGACCAAAAAGGAGGACTGACCAGCTATCTATGTGCACGTGGCTGGCCCTTTTCATTCCATTTCTATTTTCATATGCATGCTGCTCCTCAACCTCCCTTGATCCTTCCCTTTCCTCATCTCCTCCTAAACATCCTGTCAACTTCTGCAATCTCAAAACGTTCTTCTTGTTCATTCCAGTACCTGCATATGGTGGCCCTGTCCAGGAACCGCCTGCAGAGCCTCTCTCACAGGCTCTTGATAGTGACTGCCACCAGCCCCGCGGCCAACCCCTTCCTGAGACAACTCAGGGGTACAGGGGCTAATTTTTGTAATGGTTATTGGTTGTCTGCTGACTGATGCTGGGCCTCTCTGCACACACTGTGCCTCTGCACCACTTTCTGTACTACTGATGATGCTTTTATCACATAACCTAACACATATATCAATAAATTCAATTATCATAGAAGAAATGATACTCTGCACTTCCCACCACAGCTCCCAGAGAATCTGAGTATTCAGCCCCACCTTCACCAACTGCTGCAGCATACCAAAAAGAATGGGAAAACCCAACTTGTGCTAAAAGTTCTGCTTCTGATTTAGACCTTCTCTCCATTTCGCCCAGCCTGTCGTTCAGTGCTAGGGTTTGTGGAAGACTTCTCTGATTTTTGCTCTTAACTGTCTAGAGAAGTTGTTACTATCAACCATGAATCACCAGAAAATAGGGAACCATGATTCTGGAAAATAAAAAAGGTAAAGCATTGATACGCATTGATTGACTTTCATCAGACTTTTTGCGATCAGCTACCAAAAGACACTTTCTCACCCCAAGAACTGAAGGTAACACTTTGCAAATGACTTAATATTTTTCCATCTGTTACAACAGATCAAAACTGAAGGACATTTGGCCTGCCACTAGAGTGGTTTATGTGAGGAAGAGATGTTTGGTGAAGGGCAGTGTTAGGGATTCTGCAAAACTCTCTCCTCGAAAAACGGAAAGTATGATGGGCATTAGCAGGAAGAGTACACCTCAAATCCTGCTGATTGCATAATGGCACTTTGGAGATTAGTTAAGGTCAGAATTTATGAGGATGAACAAGGGAGTAGTATCATCCCAAATAACATTGTTGCTGTAGTGCATACACTTCAAATTATATGACAAAGTAGTCCCTGCATCAAAAATAGAATTATATGTCTCCTCTGCAATGGAATGGGAGAGATACTGAAGACCAGATTATTTACTTGACTTCTTTATGTTTTAACCAGAGGATGCCTGCAAGATCATTCTTGTGATCCCAGGTCAGTTGTTACAGCATATCTGACAATTAACCACATTTTAAACTTTCCTTCCTTTTGATATGTGAGCTTGGCTTCTCTCATGTATTGTAGATAAAATGTAGATAACAGCTAAGAATATAAAACTAATTCTTAGGTCTTCTCTCACTTGTCACTGTCTCTGGGACTACTTAAGGCAAAAATCAAACAACCCACAAAAAGATGATAATTATAGCTATCAAATTAATATTTGTGATATGAGGTTTAACTGAACAATGTTAAATGCTTTGCCTCCAAAAATTCTTAGCATAAAGTCCATGGCAGAGTGGGGAATAGATCTCAGGTAGCATATCTTTAGCCTAGTGGCAATTAGAAATCTAACTATCAACTATCAAAAATCTAACAACAGTGATAGTTGAAAGAGAATACACTTTTTTGTTTTTAAGAATTTTTTTAAGAAAAGCGTTACCTTTATAAACTCAGCAAGCTTCACAGAAAAAAAAAGACTCTTCTGGAATAAATATCTAAAGTCTTTAATTAAGAGATAATTTATAAAACTGTGTAAGTATTGCAATGAGTCCAGATATAAATCATAGAATGCTCTTCAATGTCACCTAAGATAACTGTGTTCAGGTCTTTCTTTTTTTCCCAAAATTTAATATAAAAATATGGGGGAAAAAATAGTGCTTGAGCTATTCAAATTAACCTATTTTGATTTACATTTGAATGAGGGTATATGTACAGAAGTTAACAAACCTGACTCATTCTCTCAGGGCAGAATACAAATTTAATTTATTAATTGCTTTTCATTTTATTTACAGGTTAAAACTCCACTGAGACACACCATTTCACATTTAGGAGATTCTTATTGCATGGTTATCAGTAAGTTACAAATTAGTTAAGCATATAAAAAATCCTTCTCATTTTTTTTTAAGCAATTGCTTAAATATTCAACCACAATAAATTCATAGAAGTATCCACGTACTGCTCTATGCAAAGTGACTTATAGCTATCAATGTTCTCCAAACAAGCAAGAAACATAGTGAAAGGTAAATTAGTCCTTAATTGAGTGGCAATAAACTTCCGCCTCTTTCCAGGAGTTGTGCTTACTCTGTGCAATGCAGTACCTGAATGAGATTGTAGAACATGCACCCTTATTTTCTGTTTAAAGAGTGCTTCTGTAGAGGTTAGGGATGGAGATATGCAAAAGTCACTTGAGATATTCTCTGGAGATATTCAAAACATGTCTGGATGTGATAAAGTGCCATATGTTCTAGGTGACCCTGCTTGTGCAGCAATTTCGGACTATATCATCTCCAAAGGTCTCTGATTTCAGTCTCAATCATTCTGTGATTATATGATTTTGACTCTGCTAAATTTTAGCCAACTAAATTTCAAAATATTATAGGATGACAGCAAGCATATAGTAATAATGAAACCAGGCCAATCTCTTAGCAGGAGTATAGAATTACAAAAGTAGTCCACAGCCTTTCAAATGTAATGATGCTTGAAATTTGGCGCTCAGGTGATCTGTATAATGAAGTAATTTGTATAACATACTGATCAGTAACAGGACCAGAGAAGTATTAAAAATAGAAGATACAAGCAGGAGATTCAATGTTTTTGCAGGCACAGAACAGTCTGCAGGAAATTAGATGCATGCATTAGAAATACACATTCAGCAAGAATCCCCTTGAAAAAATATAGGAAATAGCAAAAAAAGGTAAGTTTCTACCAAGGTTCTGCTGGAAAGGGCACACAAATAATCAGAATAATTTATAATTATAAACGGGAACTAAATGGGGACTAAATGATTTAAGATCCCTTAGCTTGGAAATTGGAAAAATGAATTGGCATATCACGGAAGTTATAAGAAATTATAAGTGGTCTTGGATGGGTAAGTATTGTATTTTCATTCAGTGATTCTTAGAATACAAAAGTAAGTTGAAGAAATTAACAAGTAGGAGATTTAAAACAAAAGAAAATAACTACTTTTTCATCTTCACATAATCACAGCTTGGAATTCAATACCAGGAAAAACTGTGATGCTAAAAATGTAAAAGAGTATAAAAAGAATCAGCTAAATTCATGGAAAATATATCCATTTGAAATTAAAAAACAAGCAAACACACAAAAACAAAAAAAAAATCAGAGGTCCACACGCAGTTTAAAATTCTGGAAAACTCTAATCTGGATGAGTTCATTCACAGCCTGTTTTAAATCTTTAAGAGTTTCATATTAATAAGAGAGATGGAGTTTTGTTCAATTCATTATGGCAAATCTTATCTTCTTTTATACTTACTCTACAGCAGGTGGTTTGAATTTGTCATATTGGAGCTACATGTGAGAAAATATTTATAGTATCAGTTATAACATTACAGTATTTAACAAGTGATCTCAGGGTTGAGATTTCATTATGCTGAACAAAAAAATGAAGAACCTGCTTCTCAAGTGACAGACCATTGGATTGTGAACTTTCCTGTAATACAGGGAAATATTTTACTTAACAAACTAAAAATAAAGTGGAAGAATTTAAAAAAAAAAACTAATCTGAAACAATTTATCATGCAAGTGTACTATTCAGTATATTCGATGAAACTATAGAGATTAGAAAATAGCCAGTGTAGTTTCAATCTCATAATTATCTGAAATCCATACATCAGATTACATAAATTCTGAGGACTCCAAATTAGGTACCTGAATTTATTTCACTTTTAATAAATCAAAGTTCTGGATCTGAAACAGAATTTTAAGAAGTGTATTCCTTTCTTAATACTGGCTCCTTCTCCTTCTGAAATAGTAATGTGTACATTACAAATACAGGTACAAATACAGCAGCACCAATTGTTAAACTGAGTACTTTTTGACTAGGCTTTTACTAGATTTTAACATGTTGGGATCAGTGAATTTTGCAGACACATCACTTCTCTTGCTGTAAAGCTGGCAAAATAACTTCCCTCACAGTTGGCCAGGGATTTAATATTTGTTTGTATGAAATAACCTCTATCCTTGGAGATGAAACCTAAGGTGTCCTTAATAATATGCCACTTAAATTGCATCTCCTTCTTGGCTACACAGGTACTATGAAGCAGACAATCAACTCTACTACACGTTAGGGGACAGAGTAAAGAGAAGATCATTTTCTGCTTTTCTCTTCTTGCAACATATTTTGTATTAAGAAACACTTTGCAGTCTCTTGCCCCCTAGTCGAGATCGTCATTTTTTTTCAGAATTTTGCTAGATCATTTGTTTAAGCACTACATTACTCCATTGCATCAAGATGACCGAAAGATTACTCAGTTCAAAGGAGGTGTTTACATGCATGTTGTATATTTGTAGCGATTTGGATCTGTAGGGATCCAAATATTTTGGATGTAGAAAAAGTACCAGTAGATGGTGCTCAAGAATACATTGAACAAATGGCCATGTATTGGTCATGAATAAAGGAAGTAATAGCTAATGACTTTCTGAAACAGTCTTCCAACAGACTATCAGAAAGTTGGAAATCTTACATATATAAATATTCTAAAATGTAAACTGATGAGATTATGAAGGGATTATGTGATAGAATAGGGGAGATCCTGCATTAACAAGTTTTTGACATGAAGCTGAGTAGAAGATTTATCTGCTGCTTTAAGATGACAGTACCTAGATCTGAACTTATCGTCCAGCCTGTTTTTATATGCAATGAAGAAAAATAAGAAGTTATATATAGTATGCATCACATTCTTTTAAGGTGGGCATTTCTCAGGTTTATAGAGTCAATAAGTTACATTGTGTACAATACATGACTTTACATGCAACAATTCAAATTAGATACTCAAAAAAGGCTTCACTGACTTTGGAAAGAGACTCTTCCCCAGGCAGTGCAGAGACACAAGGATGGACCATTCTATATTTCCTTAGCTTTTGGTTACTGCAACAGATCTTGATTTCGGTGGAAAGTCATAATTAGAGTAATGTTGAAGTCTCTGTTGGTGGGATAGGATAGAAAATGGCCAACACAAAGACACTTCAAGGTCAGAGAAGCTCAAAGGACTTCTTAGTATCCTTCTGATTCCTCTCTGTTTATTACACCAGTTCTTTGGCACTGATGGGATTCCACATATACATGTGAAAAAATATGTTAATGGAAATAAAAAGTATTGCTCCAACTCTACTCTCATGTGTAATGAATACAATCATGTTCCAAATGGATGTTTTGTTTTATTGTTTAAAAGAGACAGCTATAGTCTATATACACACATTTATATTTGTATGTTTATATATATAAACTCTCACACACAGGCACTTGTATATTTGTGTGTACATACAAAAAAAACAAAGATATTTCACTTCCTTCAATTTTGCCATTTAATACATACAATAAATTCCAGTCAAAATATTTCCAATGAGAAAATAGAATGAAATTTTTAACTTCATTAGTATTATTTACTTGGTATTGCTGTAGGTTATATGAAAACTGGAGTAAGGTGTTGATGTAGTATTGCTCCCTTTTGTGGTAGAAGACTGGGGAAGAGTTATGTTCAAAGGAAAGGGGATCACACATAGCTGGCCTCTTGTGGAACCAATAATAAACTGTAATTCTTTTCTATCAGTATGTGACTTTCCTGCTTTCCACTGACTTGAAATACAAAGATTATTTCTATGAATAATCACTATAATGATTACTAATATAATCAGCATTTCATTAAATACTATGTTAAGATCTGTTAAGCTTTCCTTGCTTTATGTTCCAAATCATTTTCTTGTAAAACGATTTGATGATACTCTATAGTAATCATGCAAAAAGCATTGCAACCTTTGTAGAAATTTTCTCTCTTGATAGCTCCACCCTGTCAGATCATCCAACTAAATATTAGTGATGGGAATTTTAAGATAGAAATTAATTACAAGCTTGAATTGTTTCACAATAGTGTGATGCCATGTTTGTCTCATCACTTTCAATCTCAGTGTCTACTGTCACTTGTATCTCAATAAATAGCAGATTCTAGTAATTTTACAAATATGTAGAAAAGCGTATTTGGAGGTGTGCTCTGGAAAGTGAAATTTTATTAGTTGGTCATGGCCAGTGAAGAACTACTTTGTTTTGTAAGGTCTTGAATGAAAATCATTCCTCTGAAATGTGAATACTACTGTCTGCAGCAAACAAGGAGAGAGAGGTAGGAAAAGAGCAGAGAAAGGCCAATGGGCTTGCTGCAGTGTGTCTTGGTAGCATCAGGAAATTCCTGTTCTCAACACTTCTGTGAAATTCAGGTGTGCTTTTCTAAATATGTAGTTGTCGTTTATTTTAAGCACCTACTATGTCTGTGAAGATATGTGTAAACCTATGGCTTGCTCATCCTTCCAGGGACTGTCTTCTGTAGGTGACCTTCTGTTCCACTAGTTTTGATGTAATATGTACATGTTTTTACATTTTGATGTAACATATACACAATTGTTTTGATGTAATATGTTCCAGAGTAATATGTTAATCTGGAAGCATGATTATTGAAACCCTCTGCTAAGTATTGCTTGAATCATAATCTAGAAGGTGATTTTGAAAGAAACACAATTGTGGGGCTCCAAGTTAAATTGTTATTCAGTATTTTACAGCTCAAAACTACTCTGTTTCTAAAGAAGGAAGGGAAGAAGTGTTCCCCTCCATTGCCCATCACAATTTTCTTTTTCCATTTTGCCTATTTTTTCCTATTAGGTAGAGTCTTCAAACTCAGCCTGGAGTCTAAAAGACAAATTAATTTTTCTCTTTTCCCTTACAGTTACTTAAACAGAATTAATTAAATGAAAAGTTAGATTAGTTTAAAGCTTTTTCTTTTTAAGTTTATGAATCATTCACAGACTTTTTTTTCTGAATTTTTTAAATGCATTTTTTAATAGTATTCTATCAGTTCAGATAGACTTTTAGATTTAAACTGTGATTGTTACTGATCTTGATTGTGAACTTCCATATTATGGCCACTGCTCCAATCCTCCTTGCTAATACTTTTCATGGAAAACAATAATAACTTATTTGTGATGCATTATCTTCTACTTGGTCTTCATGAGGTTTTATGTGAAGTCCAGTGTTGGTCTCTTCAGTATGAGTGAGATTAGAAGGCCTCCGTTACCATTAATGGGCAGTGGCACAAGATATCTGAGGGGAGATTGAAGCAGTTGCCTGGAGAAGAGCAGCCTCAGCAAGGATGAGGGTTAGATGAGTGAATGGTGGAAGCCTGTATTTAGCGGTGTCCCCCAGGGGTCCCCCAGGGGTCAGTCCTCGACCCAGTCCTTTTCAGTTTATTCATCAATGACCTGGATGAAGGGGGAGAGTGGCCCTTCAGCAAGTTTGCTGATGATACGAAACTGGGAGGAGTAGCGGATAATCCAGAGGCCTGCGCTGCCATCCAGAGGGAGCTGGACAGACTGGACAACTGGGCAGAGAGAAACCTCATGAAATTCAACAAGGCCAAGTGCACGGTCCTGCACCTGGGGAGGAATAACCTCAGAAGACGCCAGTACAGGCTGGGGAGTGACATTCTGGAGAACAGCTCTGCAGAGAAGGACCTGGGCGTCATGGTGGATGACAAGTTGACCACGAGGCAACAGTGTGCCCTCATGGCCAAGAAGGCCAATGGCATCCTGGGATGCATTAAGAGGAGTGTCTCCAGCAGGTCGAGGGAGGTGATTCTACCCCTCTACTCCGCCCTGGTGAGGCCACATCTGGAGTACTGGGCCCGTTCTGAGTTCCCTAGTAAAAGCGGGATGCAGAACTGCTGAGAGAGTCAAGCACAGGACTAGAAGGATGATCAGGAGCCTGGAATATCTGCCCTATGAAGAGAGGCTGAGGGAGGTGGGCCTGTTCAGCCTGAGGAAGAGAAGGCTGAGAGGGACCCTGATCAGTGTATACAAATACTTCAAGGGAGGTAGTGAGGAGGATGGGGCCTGCTTCTTTTCAGTAGTGACCAGCAATAGGACAAGAGGAAATGGTCACAGACTGAAGCACCAAAAGTTCCACAGGAACTTAAGGAAAATTTTCTTGACAGTGAGGGTGACGGAGCACTGGAACAGGCTGCCCAGAGAGGTTGTGAAGTCTCCTTCTCTGGAGGTCTTCAAAATGCACTTGGATGTAGCCCTGTGCCATGTGCTCTAGGTGGCCCTGCGTGTGCAGGAGGGTTGGCCTAGATGACCTCTAGTCCAACTGCCCTTCCAGTCCCTTCCAGTCTTAACGATTCTGTGATTCTCTGATTCTATGCTAAAGGAGGAAATCTGACCTCTATGCCTATTCAATGGCATAGAGGGGTCAGAGAAGAGAATGGCATGACCTTCTCAGAGGTCCTTTCTCAGTGAAAGGACAAAGATATAATAGTCACATGGGAATTTGCTACTGACTACCAGCAAAAAAAATATTTTTACCATGATCACAGTTAAGACTGTTCCAAGATGCTCAGAGAGGTTGTGTTATGTCAATTCTTGGAAAATTTTAAAATTTCAGTTGGCACAGCCTTGAGCAGTCTGCCTTGTCCTTGCTTTCAGGGGAAGTTAGACTATATGACCCTCAAATTTCTCTTCCAACCTAAATTTTCTATGAATTTAATGACTACTCATTTCATTTTTTTTTCTTCCCGTTTTGTATTTTTTTTTCTCCTCCCTTTTTCCTACCTCTAACCTTTCCCACCCCTCATCACATGGTTCTTCATTAACTTTTGCCATTTTATATCTCCGTATCTGTTGTTTGTCTTGTGCAGGCAGAGAAGAAATCCACTCGGTGGAAAATATATGAAAAAAATACAGGGAGGCTGAGAAGAAAATGCAGCATCTTTTGTTCCATTCAATTCCATTACAGATAGGCAACTAACTTACACAATAGCCTGGGACTTCATCTGCTTCTATGCCGCTTTTTCTTCTCTCTCTTTCTTAATAGGTGCCCTCTTCTTGCCTTCACTACTTTGAATCTCTCTGCCTAACAGTGCGAATGAATCATTTCCAGCCCTAACCCAAATCAACCTCAAATTATCATTAAACCTTCTTCATGCTTTTTTTTTTTTTTTTTTTTTTTTTTTTCCCCATATCTTTCCCCTGTCAGTGTGTTTGTCCCTTTACCTCCTTTCTTCGCAGGCTACCATTTTAAATTTCCTGGTCTATCCAATGTCACTCTTTCAAATTTTTCTTTTAATTTCAGATTCTTCCTTTTCACTCAGCTTGCAGTACAATCAGAAACACTACCTAGCCTTTGTAGGGCTTTTTCAACAACATTCCCTTTATTAGGGACAGGTCTGTATGCTTTTCTCAGAGCTTATCACAATTCCAAATGTGATGATTTCTACAAAAAAGGAAAAGAGAACCTACCACTTGCAGATAAACATTTTTTTGGCCAAATTTTAGGCCATAGCATGAAATATCAAAGCTTGTTTTTTTTCCTTTTCAATTAAAAAAAATCAATAAAAGGTTGAAAATTGCAACTTAAATACAAATATATAAAATATAAGAGACATTTCTAATTTGGCTTATAATATCCAATTGCAAAATTCTCCTTGGTCCAAACATACTACAATGGTTTAAGATTCTTTCTCCCATTTATTTCCTAGCTTAGTACTGGACACAGGGTGACTATAAAACTGAATCAATGTCTGAAAAAAAAAAATCTTTTTTCTTATTTTTCTGATATCATTCCAATTCTGTCTTTATCTCTTTATCTTCTGTGATGTTTGCATCTTCTTTTTGATTCTTTCCCCTAATTCCATTACCTGTCCTTTTTCAGTGATCAGTCTAACTAATTTGTACTGCAGTCTTGAGTATCAATTACATATTCACATACAAAAAGGGCCGCTGACAATGTCTCCTTTTTCATCTTGGGCTTTCCTACTGCTTTGCATATGAAAATTTTCACACAATAAGAATATCTTGGTTCATTTTATCTGAAAGAAAAAATAAACAACTACACCAATATAGCAAGATATTCTTGATATAGCTAATATGTAAATTTTAAATAGTTTTAAACATGTCTGGTTGTTTAGATTTACTAAGATGCTACTTCTCTATTTCTTTTCTCCAATTACTTAAATTAACGCTCTGAAAGCATAAATTGTGTGAAAGCAAACATACACGTACATACATGCACACATACACACACACAAAGGATATTTCTCAGATGTCCTCTTCATTCTCTTTTCATACCATTAAGGATTTGTCCTTTAAAAATTACACAGTTTTATTTAAAAATATTTCCAGGGAATTTAGTTTACTAAGTTACTAGTTCGAAGTTTACTTCAAAATGAATTTTGACTCTTGAATGGGTTTAAACTCAAATTTAAGTCACAGCATTTCCCTTTTGACATATCACTAGAGACTTACTAAATCCAGGTTCTTTTCTTCCTAAACTAACCAAAAATTGATCATATCTGTGTAGTCCGCAGGCACTTAAAGGACAAAAATCACAAAAATATTCTACATGCAAAAAATGAGCTGATCAGTGATTATATCACAGTACTTAGAGTGTACTCTAAGAAGAAAGAGCTTGATTATTATGGCATCTACAGAGACTTACTGAAATGAAAAAAAAAAAAAGAAAAAAATCACTGAAATCAAT
Source organism: Crypturellus tataupa (assembly GCA_034781795.1). Lineage (NCBI taxonomy): Eukaryota > Metazoa > Chordata > Aves > Tinamiformes > Tinamidae > Crypturellus > Crypturellus tataupa. The sequence goes on along the minus strand of JAWLRI010000372.1, from coordinate 19,400 downwards.
GGGCTAAGAATTGAAATTATAGAACTCAGCCATAGAACTTGACTTATTAAAAATATTAGGCAAACAATCAAAAAATGTGCTGTATTTTTTATCTAGTTTCATAAAGAGCATGTATAATGCTGTCTGAAAACATTTTTATGTGTATATGTATACATATATGTTAGATATTTCATTAAAATAAGTCCTATTTTCTTATTAAATTATAAGTTGTGAACATTGTGGTATATCAGTAAAATCTGCTTATTAGTCATAAAACAGAATTATGAAACAAATAGTGGCTGCCTAAAATCACTTTGCTTTATGAAGTATTAAAGATAACTCTCAAATATCACAGACATATTTGTGTAAATTCTTCTTTCTTCATGAAAACAAGAAGTACATTGAGCCTGAGTGATAAATACTCCCCTATAATATGCAGTCTTTCTCATTTCAAAAGGAATTCTTTGTTATACATCTAGTTTAAAAAGTAAATACATACATACATCTTACCACAACTATAACATTGTAAGAACTCAAAAATTGATCTACACCCTATCTGCCTAGAAAGATATCAAAACCATTTGAAAGCATATTTCTGAGAAAGATGATGGAAAAGTTTATCAAAAGTGGATTAATGAACACAAAGCACACAGCTTTCACAAAAACAGTGAAAGCTATGATAGTTCTCAAGGCATATGCCAAAAGCTTTGGTCAAATATTCAGAATAAAGTTTGATCAAGATTTCAAATTCTTTGGCTCCTCCTCAATGTCCTATTACAAAATGCCTGCTCAATGACAATTGATATGCAGAACCTTTTTAACTCTGATGCTTTCAAAAAAAAGCCCTTAAACGGTGAGGCCAATAGGATCAATAAACAAAACATTATTGCCAAATGCCATTTTTGGAACAAGAGAATGAAGGCACAAATCAATGTCAATAGAGCTTGTTAAGACCCTGAGAAGTCATCTATCTGATGAACATGCAATCTGCTCAATATACAACCAGAGAAAAAAATAACTACAGAAACAGGACAGTTCCCTATTCCCACAGCAGTTGAGAATGTTGACTTAACAATTACTGTCCACACTCCTAGACACAAGGAAATGCCAGTTTACGAAAAGATGGAACTGAAAGGGATAGCAGAACCAAGGACTGCTGAATCTGAGAAAAGGATAGAGATGCAGGAAAACCTTCACCACAGAGTTTTGTGCCAAAAGCCCACCACTGTGGGGTCTCTCAGTCCATAGATCAAAACCTTCTGCAGCATCTTTAGGACATATGGCCCTCTTTGTTGCCAGGACCCACTTTTAAGAAACGTTTGATCTATAAAACAGAATCCACAGAAAGAACGAAAATAGCAGGTTTAATGTTCATTTCCCAACTAGGTCAACAGCCTAGAAAATTGGATCACTATATCCCTGATGTTCTAAAATCAAAACACTTTGAATCTGCTAAGCCTCCATCTCTGCAATTTTCAGATGAGTGCTTTCATCAGACACACTCCCACATTCCCAGGAAAGGCAACTCATATGCCCAGTTTGTCTTTTCTCAGTATATCATGCAGTTGCATCTAACTCCATTATGAAAGAAGAACTTATTCTTAGTTAAGAATAAAAGCAACAAAAATGTTATACTTACTGATCTTATAATTAGGGAAAATCTCAAGTCATAGAAATGGCATGTGATAACATGAAAATATATCTACAGAAGAATGGATCATTCTGAGTCTTTGGAGTTTTACTGACTGACTGAGTACATATTGCTAGATTTGTGATCTGCTCCTCATTCCGTAAATTCAGAGGGATATTAGCAATTATAAGTCTAAGTGCACGAGGATGAAATAAAAATACTTCATAGAACAAACAATCCATCCATAATTATCTGACTGACATGGCTGAAAGTGCTAAAAAACATGACAACTTTACTGACACAAAACATATACTGCACATTTTCATGACCATTTACCATCTGTAAACTAAGAACATACTCCTCAGCTGAAACAAACTCTGGACCAAAGTCCTATAAAACTGTTATTCCCAAATGAAAGCCCCAGCAACCTCAGCAAACTGCAAAGTGGTGTTAGACCAATTTTCACGTACAAGTTATCATCACTTCAATGACAGAGGGAAGGATAATATATCTACAAGTTTACTACCTTGCTGATATGAATTCCATCCTTACTTTACAGCTTAGATCAGCTAGCTAAAATGTGTTCATCTGGAGCTATTGCGATCTCTAGATCTTCAGAGCTACTAAGAAACAACAGACTCAGTGGCAGAAGTGGATTTAAATTTTGGACTTTTGGGTGGAGAAAAGTTATATGAGAATCAGAAACACTTAGGTGTCTGCGTACTGGTAAAAAGGATATCTCCTGCAAAAATTGGTTGAGGTAGCTGTTCCCCTCTGAATACAGGTGAATGCTATTTCAACTTTATTTGTAAAGTAAGCTAAACTAATAATTGATTTGTAGTCCTGTATTTTATTGATCTAGAGGGAAGACTCTGAGGGAATCAATGGCTGTTTTAGGATTAATGATGCTAAAAAACTTGCATTTTGTTATCTGATTTAAACTTTGTTCCCATTTGACTTTCAAAGATTCATCTAAGTAGAGTTAGGGCTTATACTGCCTTTCGTGAATTAAATATGTATGTGGATGTCCATAACGCACAGATTTCATATGCTGATTTGAAAAATTGTTATAGAGATGAGGCTGTTAGATAAGCTACAGATGTTTTTTTTCCACTATTAACTAACAACCAATCAGACATTAACCTGTAGATTAAAATATTGATTGTTTAGATTATTTAGTTCCTGCTAAACTTCTAAAGTAAATGTCTAGTAGATTTTTTTTTTTGCGGTAGGCTAAGAAAAACACCACATTAAACTTCTCAGTGGAACGATATTTTTTGCATTTCATATATTTGTTTTTAGATTATATCTGCATAAAAGAAGAATAAGTTTCATATATATATATATATACATATATTTCAACATCAAACTGGTCTGGGCAGTACTGCTGTGTTTTGTTTTGGATGGGTACCTGAATATGAATGTAGTATGAATATATGAATATAGTATGAATATGGTATATTCTCTTAAATGGAATTGCAAACCTACTATATTAATCAATTCAGAGACTACCATGTGTGTGTTTTGTGCAGGTGTGTAAGTGTAAGCACACTCCTAGTATATATTTACTAGGAAACAAATTACTACAAATTACTAGCTTTACTAGGAAAACAAATGAGTGTCATCTCAAATTTTCTGTGCAAGATGTTTGATACAATGTTCTTTCCTGTGAATTGTTCAGGACAATCCTTATATCCATTATCCCAAGACTTCCCTCTCACATAGACAAAGTAGGAAACTACTTGCCTTGAGTGTCAGATGAAGGCATTTGCCATTTCCACATTTACTAGTACAGGTTAGAGAATCTTTGGCATTATATATGAAAATATGTCTGTAGTCAATTTTCACACAACTCTATATAAAAAGCAGCTGCAAATGGTTGCAATAATTACAGTTGTTTAATGCCGTTCAAAATTTTGTTCAATTATGATGTCATGGATTTTTCTAATATAGCTTTAAGGTGGATGGTAAATTAAGTGTCTTTTTGTGCTAAACTAATGTATATGAAACTACCAGAAAGTATATAAAATGATAATATTCTGCATGTGTTCCAGAGCAATATGTCCAAGATAGATAAAACTTATAAAGAAATAAACAAACAGCATGTGTTTTGGAAAAGAGGACACATATATTACAAAAAGCAAACTAATCCCTGATGGAGTATTAGAAAGTCTGAGATTTTATGCCTAAAGCATTTAGAGTGTCATAAGAACTCTTAATGGACGTATTGCCTCCCAATTTATTCTCTTCCTATTGCTCGTTTTGTCTCTGCAGATAATTCTGAAAACTCACTGTTAAGAAAGCAGAACAGTTACTTACCATGTATGTTTATTAGAAATGGTTGGTCATGGAGAACACCAGTGAATGATGGAAGTTTATCTAGATATTTTACAGGTAATTAGACACAATGAAAACTGATGACTGCTTGGATTTTCTGCATTTTGCATATTGCATATTGCGCTTGATGATATATTGATTTGCATTAAGGCATTATTATACCTACTGCTGTAATGGTATTGTACGTGATCTGATGTAAAAACTCATGTCCTTTTCTAAAAATTCATAATTTATGTTTATGCTTCTTTTACTCTGCTAGGATTCACTTTTTTTTTTTTTTTCTGATGGTTCCATTGTGAAATCTAGTGTTGTAAAGTATATAAGAATATTTTATTTTCTTTCTTGGTTTAAGTTAAATAGCCAACACTTTAATTTCTTTATAGTTTTAATATTTTAGCATGATTTATCAAGTATTATATGGCAGTTCAATAGTTTTAAAACATGACTAATTATGGAAGCGTTTGTTACATGCATAACGCAGATCAATAGGAGCATATCCATAGAGTGAAGTCACTGGCGCTGAGGTCTAGTGCACTGAAATAGCAATAGGCACACATATATTTCTCTCATTTATGACATTCCCACAATTAGATCATAGTGATGCTTTCCTGCAGTGTTTCCTTTAGGCTGACTGCTAGTTAATTTGCACATGTACTTTTCAGTTTGTTCTTTTGGCTACATGCCTTTCTTTTCTCTTCCTTTTTCTTATTCTGAAGCACTGGCACTTAGAATCCAAAGATAATAAAGCTTCCTTCTTGCCATTCATAGCTGAATATCTTTTCCTCCAGTTCTCTTAATAAGATTCTCCTCTTCTTTCCTCCTTTGCATTTATTTCTGTTGTTCTCATATTTACTTCCTAACTCACTGCCATTCTAATTTCTTGCTTATTTTTAGGCAGGTAGGTGTTTAAACAATGAATTGAATGATAATGTAATTGCAAACAGAATTGTCCAAGGTTGGATCTATCAGAAATAAGAAATAGTTGTGTTTGTTTGAGCAAATCATATACTCACAGAATTGATGTCAAGGAAGGGACCACTGTAGGTCTCCAGCTCAACCTGCTGCTCCTACAAGATCCACCCTGAATTCAGACCCTAAGGCTTTGTCCAGTTGTGTCTTGAAACCCTTGACAAAAGTTTGTGGGCTTCATTTTCCTTTGTGAGTTTGAAATCACCCCTTTTCCTTTTATGACAATTGCCTTTTGATATACTGCTGTGAAACTCCATGAAAACTTTGGCTCTGCCCTGTCAATCATCTTCCTGCAGGGAGGTGAACACAGTTGCTAGGTCTCCCCAAACTCCATCTTAATAAGGGCGGTTCCTCAGGTTCTCTACAGAGAGAGCCCCCTCTCTCTGAGGGGTTCTAGCCTTCTAATATCTCATTCTCACTTGATTTCTAACAAGTTGATAGTAAGTTTGATATGTTCTTCTTGGATCACTGTCCAGGACAGGGAAGGAGTCTGTCAGTTCCTTCTACATAAGTCAGTTGACTGGCATGACTCCCATAAATTTAAAGGGGTGAGTAGCAAGAGGACAGATTTTGATTTTAAAGTCTGTTATCCTGTTCACCTATCCAAGTGAATTAGTCAAAAGTGCAGAGTCCCTGTGGTTATTCTCCAGGATTAATAACAGTGGAAGAGAAAAATATCTATCATTCTGATGTGGAAGTCCATTCCTTGCTTCTTGGGATGTTGATGTGTCTTCATCGTTATTACAAATTATGTTTAAGTGGTCACAATGGCCCTTTGTGTTCAGTATGGTTCAAGGGCTTGTGCTTTTGCAGAGTGCAGTAGAATAAGGGATACACAAGAATTATGTCCAACTTTCATGAACTTTTAAGAGATTGATCATGTATTGGTCCAATTAGAGAGCTCATTACTTAATTCTCCGGTGATCTATTAGTTAAATAAGTTTTGAGTTAGTCATCTGTGACTTATATTTGATAGTAATTGTTTTGTATTAAAAGAGACTACCACTCACTATAGAGCTAATAACTGAAAGTTTCTCCTTTTTACATGAAAGATATTGTGCTGGGTGTTGTAGTTCCTCCACTGAATTCTGATTTTGGAGTGAAAGAACTGGACATACCACCCACCAAAGATTTTTGCTACTGATAACTTGTCCAAGTCTAGGAAATAGAAATCCCTTACATTAGTGACAGAAGACTCAATAGGGATGTACAAGTAGGAGTCCTTTTCTCTTTGAAAGCAAAACCTATATGGAAAATTAAACCTCTGGCTATCTGAGGATCTTTGATTTTGAGGCAAGGCATTTTTAATTCTAGAATTCATATTATTAGAAAAATATTCATGTAAAGCATTCCAGATGTCATCAGACATCTACATAATGCTTATTAAAAAAAAAATGCTCTAAATAAAACTACATAATTGGTCTAATAAATTTCTCCCTTAAAAGCTAAGTAAATATAGAGAATGTCTAAATATAGATAATGCCTTCAGACTATGGATGAAGTTTTCTTCATCTTCTTTCTCTCTCTATTTTTCTTGTTTCCCAGGGCAGCAGAAGCCTCTATATTTCTTAATAGCTAATTACAGCATGGTGTCTATCTTTAAAAAGCCGTATATAATTCATGTATAAGTAGCTTGGGTATGACTACTTCCATCCTTTGTTAATTTTTTCTCTCATGAGTATTCCCTAATATGATTCATTGTTTGATGTCTCCTGATCAATTCATATTTTCACCCCACATTTTGGAGAATTGTGCTGACTTGTGAGTATAAAACTTCTACCACAAATAATGTGAACAAAACTTCTTTGCTGTTTAAGAAAAGTGGATATAAAGTTTCAACACAGTCTCAATCGGGGACATATATGTGGTAGACTGCAATGCATACAGTGCAATTTGGGAAAACAGCAGAAACTGTATTCCTGTTCTTTTGTAGATAGGATTTTCTTTTTAGTAATAGCAGGGATTTTATTTAGCTGATTTTCAGCAATTCAATAAACCATGCTTTCATCTTTTAGTTAAAAAGTATTTTGGGGTAGTAAGTGTTCCAGACGTGCTGTACTTTTCTTAAAATGTAGTGATTGTAAGATACTACTAGTGACCTTCTCTCATTGCCATACTGACACAAATTTTGGGATTGGAGTCCTACTAAAGCACAATTTCTTTTTGTGTCTAAATATTAAATTATGTAGTGAGAGATGTTTCATAGTGGTGCCATATTTAATGGCATTTGTGATCACTTTGCACTGAGTATCCTTTTGCTGTCCTTTTTTTGCTGTTCTTCAAAGTCCTTGCCATCCATACTTTTATAAGCATGTGTATTTATGTGTATATATATATACACCATGTATATATAAATACAATATATATGTATTTTATGTACGTTTATGTATATATAAAATACATATGTGTGTATACACACACCCACATGCATATAATGTATTGACATAGATATACTTGTTTATATGAATATTTGTATATGAAGAGTTCACAAAACTATGCTGAAAGTTATTATGGAAATGTGACTTCTTCAGTTAGAAAGCCAATACAGTGTTCTTCTATATTAGAGTAGAAGTATTAAAAACAGTTATTGCAGGAAAAAATTTTCAGCAATCTGAATATAAACAGTATGACAGTATATGAAATATAACAGTACCTCCAGTGACCTGTATAAATCATATTCTCCTTGTCAATAGTCTGAAAAGAATAAACATAAATTTGTTGAATAAATGGCTAGCTGTCATTGGTTTTTGTTTTTTTTTTTTTTTTTTTTTTTTTTTTTTAGATTTCTATTGCTGACTTTAAAACTGCTTTCTTTTGTACTTTTCTTGTTATTCTTTCATGCCTGAGCTGGTGAACTATGCCTGTGTGTCTTTCTTTGCAATAATGTAACTTGCTGGTAGACTGCCTTCAGACAGAGCCACCCTTCCACCTTTTCCTTATCTCTTAGATAAATTATAATCACCTCGCAGGAGATTGCAGTTATGAAAAATATCCCCAAAAGTTTTTAGCTGGTATTTGGTGACCTGAAAGTAAATAACAAATATTTGTCAAGCTATATAGATTTATCGATCTTTTTCCATTCAGTCTGCTTTATGCTTTCAAGATTTTACTGCCATAAAGACACTGATCTGTATCAAAGATACAGTTTCTATTTCCCGCTCTGTATCCCTGTTGATCGATCATCCTGGGGGGCTGAAACACAGCACAGCAGCAGATGCAGGAGCACAGAATGAAGGAGGGATATATGAAGGTCAAGTTGTTTAAGCCATGTTAGCAAAGGAGCAATATTGTGCATATTTGTACCCAAGGTCTGTGTGTATTAGTCAAGCTAAATTGCAGCAGAACTTACTAATTAGGACAGAGTGATAAAGGAAAAGCATTTAGATGGACAGGATCTGCATAAATCTCCAGAAGGGAGCCTGCCCTGCTGTCAGTAAATTACAGAAACAGAATTTGGAGAGTTCAAATTAAGTAACCTTTACATCAAGGCATCACAGTCAATACAGCTAATTCTGATGGAGAAAATGTGCTGAGAGAGGAACATAGAAAGATTCTAGGTATGTCTTAGCTTTCTATAAGTTATGAGTTTTTTTTTTTAATCAGTAGATAAACAGTTCTGTATTTAGCAACACAGGTTATAAAATTAGCACAGTTTCACAGTATTGAAGTTTTCATTTGCTTCTGCTTCCCTGTAGTTGTTGATCAAGGATCATATCTCTCCAGATACCTGACAGATAGAGCTTGCCAACAGAAGTCAGTAGCTTAGACCCAGCCATTATTACCTGATGGTATCCCTATTAAGTGGAATTACCATTCCCATTAAACAGCAGTTATTGCTATTAGGTATCATTAGTCTTAAATTGCTTCCTTGTGAAACATCTCAATTAAGCAGATTTCCCTGTTAAGTGTGTCCTGATTAAGTGAAGTGCACCGTGTATTTCTTTGTTTCCTCATGTACTTCTTCCCGTAGTCTTCATCCTTCATTGCAAACTCATAGACCAACTAAGTCTGTTCCTTCTAAGATTCACTAAAAAAATATATCCGGTTGAAATACTGACTGCAAAAGACCCTATTTTTTACATTTTGCCGTACCTTTATTAGTGGTACTGGAAATTCACATTCTGTTTTTACAACGTGTTAATCCCTGTTTCTTTACAGAATGATGTGTTCATTTTTATTAATAGGGCTTTAAAAAGTCATAGAACATGATGAATTTCGTAGAAAGATATGAACTATGACCATGTAAAATATTTAATTTTACTTATAATATTTAATTTAATTTTACATTTTAAAATATATTTTTAGAGAAAATTATAAAAATAATTCTATTTCCAAACTGATGTCATTTTTCCTCTAATGAAATGTTTTTCTTTCAGAGGTCAGAGACAATAGTTAAAAAAAAAAAGCAATGAATCTTACCACTTTTATTTGTTGAGAGAACATTTCTATTATGAACATGCTAGAGAAGAAAATAGAGGAAGGTGTATATAAAATTGTTGAGGGAAAAACTATCCAAACCAACCCTTGAATCAAATCAAACCTTTCAGTCAAATTCAAATCCATGAATATTAATATGTC
>JAWLRI010000371.1:285463-302663 GCA_034781795.1 Crypturellus tataupa | reverse complement strand
GGCAAATGAGGGGGGCAGATGGGGGCAGGACGGGATGGGGCAAATGAAGGGGGCAAATGAGGGGGGCAGGAGGGGATGGGGCAAATGAGGGGGGCAGATGGGGGCAGGAGGGCATGGGGCAAATTACGGGGGGGCAGATAATTTGGGGGGCAGGATGAGATGGGGCAAATGATGGGGGGCAGATGATGAGGGGCTTCCCAAGGGCAGGTTTCCTTCATCCCCCCCCAAATTCCTGGGAATACCGCTGGGAATTCCGCTTCCCGCCGGGATGGGACGGAGGAGGGAGCGGAGCCGCTTCCCGGCCGGCACCGAGTCCCCGGCTCCGGCATCGCTCTGCCGCTCCGCGAAACGCCCCAAACGGCCCCAAACGGCCCCAAAACGAGGGAATCGCACACGGCGACGCCGGATCCGGCATCTCCGCTCCAGATCCCGCCTTGTGCTCATGCCCGGGATACCTTTTGCCCCTCTTTTAACCCCAAATTCCATTTTGCCCTTGAAGAAGCCCATGAAGATCCTTAACTTTCCCTCCTCGGGAAGCCTCGCGATGGGATTGCTGGAAACAGGAAAAACTGGCCGGTTTGGGGGTAAAAGCAGGGGAAAAACTCTATTTTTGCTCCGTATTTCCAGCCAGGAATGCCCTGATCCCAAAATTAACGTCCGGAGCGGAAGAGGTTAAATGGGATCTGATCTATTTATTGGAAAAGTCTGGCCCTCTGTCACATTCTTCACAAGCCCCAGTGCAGTCAGGACATGGAATAAGTGAGTGCCAAGGAGGTAGAAACAAAAAGGCTTAATTGGTAAAAGATTTAATTAAAACAGAACAAGACTTAATTAAAAGAAACCCAAGATACGGCACGTAAAAACGTGTCCGAAAGCACCCTCGGTCTGCGGGCTCGAGCGTCGTTGCAAAATGATTAATAAGGAAAAAGAGAGGAAAAACGAGCGCGTTGCTATTGGAGCCCTAAACTCCTGTTTAGGGACCTCCCGGCGGCCAGAAATGGTCCCCAAAACACCCAAAACTTGTGGAAATGCCATAAAACTGCAGGGCTCTCCCGCCTGATGCCCCCTGTGCAGTGGTCCGGATTCCGGCTCGGCTCCGGAGCAGGGACGCGGATCCGGGATGTACTGTCATAGGGACAAACGTGTCCCTGTGCAGCAGGTCCGGAGCGGGCGAGATGCCAGCGGAAAGGGAATGTGGCCTCTCCCGGGACCTCCAAACAGCCCCAGCGGAGGGAATGGGTCTTATAGCCCAAAAAACCCCTAATATCTGGTAAATAACCGGCACGTTTTGAGGAGGATTCGGGCTGTCTGACCAGCAAGGACGAGCTCCGTGTCTCCCATCGCTCACCTGTGTCCTCCTCATCCGCAAAATCCCGAGGAACTGGATGGGAAAACGCTGCTCCTGCTCAGCTGGCCGAGCTTGGCATTTGCCCAGAGTAGGAAAAATAAGGAATTAGCGGCGCATCCAGCACCAGCTCTATCGTGAGGCGGGAGAAACTTGGATCTAAATCAGTAAAATATCGACGAATCCCTTTCCTTTCGGATGAAATTATTTTAAAATTGAAAACTTTTAAAGTACCTAAAAAGCGAGACACTGACGGCGCCGTGAGGGGCGTTAGGAGGTGGTTTGGACCCGGCTCTTCGCTCGTGTTGGCATCTCCGCGGCTGCCGAAACGCGCGGGACCTGTTTAACGCTCCCGTTGGGTTTTCTCTTGCCATCCCGCCTGGAAGAAATCCTGGCTTCTGCTCGCAGCCGTGCGCGGGTCTGTGCTGGCCGCGGTGGGATGGGTTTGCTGCGGGTTTCCGTAAAAACCAGCCTGTTCTCAGAGCTGCAGCCGGTGTCATCTGGTCACGAGGGAGTCTGTGTCCACGGTGTTGAGGAGGAAGAGCTCGGGGTGAGCGGCGAGCCCCAGGTGACACTGCAAGAGGCAAGGAAAGAGTTAGGGAAAGGGACAGGCGATGGGGACGGGGACAGCGCCGGGGACAGGGGCTGCTCCTTGGTGCCGTCCCCATTAACCCGCACATCCCCACGTCTGCAAATCAAACGGAAATGGGGGAATTCCTCTTTTTTTTTTCACTCAGGATCCTTAAATATTCAAACAATTTTGACACTTTTTAATAGTCGAGAGAGAAGCAGAGCGCTTAGGGATTTGATGGGTAATGGGGCCGGTAACTGCGAGCGCCTAACGAAGCTGCAGGAGCTGGAATCAGAGGCCGCGTGCAGCCGATGAGCAGGAAAAGTAATTAATAAATGAAAAATAATTAATATTAATAATGTAACAATAATATAATAAAATATAATAATGTAATAATTAATATTAATAAAAATAAACAGCCCGTGGTCCATGAGGCCGCAGGGCCCCTGGGCTGCCCCTTCGCGCCGCCCACGGCACAGGATGGCACCGCTCATTCGCTAAGTTTAAAGCCAAAGAAACAGCTTAATGCAACAAAAATACCTATTTATTAGCAAGCAGCTCCACTGCAGGAGCACGGGGATGCTCCGGAATAGCTCTTTTCTTCTGCAGAACATTCCCTGCGTCTCCTTAAATCAACTTGCTTCTTGGTGCAAATTAAAATTTGGCGGTAGACAAGCCTTAATTAGCACTAACTGATTACGGTTTGGTTAAATGGAAAGAAATTGTGCTGTTTCATAGCAGTGGGGTGCAGTGGGGGGCCCCTGGCCTCTGTTCAGAAGTAAAATGGAGCAAACGCCGTTTCCCACCCTCCACAGGAGGGGTCCCACATTCCCAAATTCCCAAATCCCTAAATCCCCCATAGGGAATGGGGCTGAGTTACCACCCTGGCCGTGACAACAACCCACGAGGCTGACTCTGCCGTCAACGCGGATGTGAAACGAGCTACTTCCATTCAGCAGACTTTATTCTCATGCTAAATCAATCCAAAATTGGGTAAAAAAAGATAATTGGGTAAAAAAAGAGATTTCGGCTGCTGCAAATCGAAAGGCAGGTGCTGCAGTTGGCACAAAACTAAACGGCATCCGTTCGCTCAGGGAATTGCGGCAGGCTTACAATTTAATTCCTTCTCTTGGAGAAAAAAAGAGAATAAAATCCCCCAAGAGATACCAGGCACATCCCAAACCTGGCCAGAGAGCTGGAAAAGGGAAAAGTGCCCAGGGCAGGACCTAATTCCAGCCGCAAAGCCAGAGCTGATGTTGGTCGGAGGGAGGAGGGAAGCAGCAAACAGGGACAGGGATTTTTGCCTCTGTCCGAGTTTTCTCGGAGATTTTTAGACCCTGAGAGCAGCGGGATTTTCCCTTGGATCTGCTGTAAAACCAGGCTGCGGAATCACCCCCGCTTAGTCCGGCCTCTTTCTATTCCAAACATCTTTTATCTAGCAGCTTCAGCACAAAAGTCAGATTTTGGGGGGAAAGTTTGAGTGAGTAGAGGACAGGAGGCAATAAAAAATGAGGGTTGTGTGAGCTGTGCCCCAAATCACCCCCAAAACCCATGGAAATCCTCCCAAACGGGCACCAAGCAGCTAAGGGGCCCTGATCCTTCGTTTTTCTTGGATCTTGATGTTGGCAATGGAGGAAAATGCCTCGAACGGCTGCAGCAAGAGCAGAATAGGAGGGTTTAACCCCTGGGGGACACAGAGGGACCTGCCCCGCACCGCTCGCCCCACCGCAGAGGGCAAAAAAAGATAAAAAAAAGACCCAGGAAACCAAGTTGAAAAAGTATCTGGCTTTTAATTGAAAACATAGTTCGTACAAACCAGTTCGTTGGCAGATACGGGGTGGGGAAAAAAAAAAATTAGTTGCACAAATAGCCAAGAAGCGAGGAGAACTCGATCCAGGAGCGCCCGCACGGAGCCGAGTCCCATTTCTAGAGAACAGCCACGAAAATCTCCTCGGACACGTTAACAATTCCCGAAATTCCGAACCCGCAACCGGAGGCGGTGGCACAGCGGTGTCACAGAACCCGGTGGCCAAGGCGGGCAGCTCCGTGTCTTACAGTCATGCTGGTCCCAAAGGCACCTCCTTTTAACGCTCCACGGCATTTTCCAGTTACAGAAAACAAACTGACACCCCAAGCTCGTGGTTTGTACCATGGGACAGCGGGATTAGGCAAGAAATCTGGGCGGGAGCTAATTCCCACTGGAATTTTGGAGCTAATCACCTTGACTATATTACGTTTTCCTGCTTGCTGCGTTTGAGGGGAAAATAAGCGAGTTTCTGCCGCCGGGAGGGCGGGCGGAGTGGAATCTGTGCTGGGCTTAACCGAGATGAGGGTTTAATACCGTGCTCAGCAGCTGGGATTTTGTCATCGTGTCATTTGCTTCTAGGAAACGTGTCAGCAGCAGCGTCAGATTCGTTACCGAGCTCCTAAAAGCCCTTCCCGGGTTTCCAGGTTTAGGGTCCGGGTTTCCGTGCTCATGGATAAGAGCAGCCCCCGGCTGCCACCAGGAAGCCACCGCAGGAGCCTCTGAATGTGCCTTTTGCCCCATGTTCGCGGCTCATGCAGGGGATCACAGGCAAAAAGAGCCCCCAGGCGCTACCTGCTCTGCAAACTGCGGCCCAATGAGGCTCCGAGCACCACCAGGACCTCCCTCTCCAAGGAAAACATCACATTTCCTGGGAAATTCGCCTCGTTTCCTGAGAAAAGGCTCATTTCCAAGCAGGGGCTAACGCAGCCCCTCGCTGGGGAGCTGTGCCTTAACCCTGTCAAGCATCTACAGCTCCGAGCTGAGCTTCCGCACCAAATAAAACCCCGGATTATCATTTCGGACACAGGATTTTCACAGTCAAATCACACGCGTACAAGACACTTAAAAACACCCTGTCGTGCAGGTTGTAAACGATTAATTCACAGAAAATTGGGAGAAAGAGGGCAATCCTTTCTGATCACAGAAGGTACAGTTCTCAATAACATAATTCTTTGCCAGGTTGTCTTCCAGACTAAATGAACCACAATAAATGCTAAGAGAGATGGGCAATGAGAAACTAGGCTCAACAGGATTTGAAAATAAAAACTGAATTTGTGTTACAGCTTATGCCCCACTCTTGGCATATTCTGCAGTATGAAACTAGGAGCAATGTAGTGCGAGCTTCTGAAAACTACAGTGTTTCTGTTGATCACACACATAGGAAATAAACTCACAGGATCATAAATAACCAGTAAACACAAAACCACTTTTCCTTTGCTGACCACCAAAATCACGTGCCAGGCAAGAAAGAAAAAGGGCAAAATGACAGTGCTAGTGCGGAGGGATCCTGCCCTCGTGCTGCGGGACGCAGCTCTGGTATCGCATTCCACACTCGTGGAAGCAGCTTGCACGTCACGTCCAGCCTCAGTTTTAACGAAATGGAGACTTTTCCTCCAGGAATTTTCAAGTGAAAAGCGAATCCAGCCAGATCAGGAGCAACAGCCGCAATCTGACTGCAGAGGTAGGCTCTGAATGTAGTGTCAGTGCTTTACACTTTGCCTAACGACGGCAGCAGGAACATCCCTCAGATATCACCAGAAGGGCTGGATTTTCTATTCCTAGCTTATTGATTCATCAGCTGTGCAGTTCCGGGCAGAACGGGTAGGTACCTGGAGCTTCAGTGTTTCTGCTACATGGATTAAAGTGCTACGGGGAGGAAAATCTGTCGTTTCGGATGCAAAATAAAAAAGAAACTGGAGGCAAAGACGAGCCGTAAGGAGGAGTCGCTTTGCAGCGTGGGGTGGGCTACTCTCTGCGGAGCTACGGAACGTGTTAGTGTCTGGGATCACGCTGCTTCGCACAGCTGTGATTAGAGGCGTTCAGCAAAGAAAAGGGCTGACTTTTTAGTACTTCAGCAGCAAACCATTCCCCGGTATGTACATCTTGATTCTTTTATACAACGAACATAACGACCCAACTATTCCCTGTGCAAATTGCACATACATTTGTATATGTTCACACAGTAAACCATAGAAACGCACTGGCTCTGATGGCTACTCGCTGCGTACGGACACACGCGGATCTACTTAGTGGGGGACGAAGGTGACTCCTCCGTGAGCAGCGTCCTGGTGACACTTACCGTCCTGCCACAGGCCAGGAAGGAGACCCCCAGGGCGATCAGACACAGCCAGGTCTGCAAAAGAAGAAGGTGCCGGAGATCACGAACAGCGCAACGCGTTACGGAGACCGTCACCGGCTCAGCACAGAGCAGAATCTCAAGCAAATCTGGCCTTGAAAGCCTCAGTTTCCCCATCTGCTCTGTGGCAGAGACACTTCAGTGCCTGTAAAATGGGACCGTATCAATATAACGGCAGCTCCTGGGAAAACAAATCCATTGATTTATCCCACCGCCGAGGACGTTCTGCTCAAGAGTTACTAACGCGGAGGCCGCAGGAGCCCCAGACGTACCAAATAGGCCACGAAGGACAGGTAGACGACGCTGAGAATCGCAGCACCGATGTACAGAGCCAGGTGGTTGAGGGCCATGACGTAGGCCACCACGAAGTACATGTTGATGCAGCAGACCAGAAGGATCACGCCGCCGCCGCCGATCTTCCAGAACCTGCAGGCAAAGCCAGAGCGCGCGGGGTGAGGCGGAGGGATCCGTCCCGTATGCGGATGAGAGCCCCGGGGCACGAGGGAAACGGGACGTGTGCCCGGGAAGCAGCAAGACGTCTGCTCCCGCCTGCACGAGGCTCCCTTTGGACTTACAATCCGTTGGCGAAATCGTTCATGACGCTGGGCAGGCTGGTGAACGTCAGGACAGGGATCAAAGCGAAAGGAAGCTGGAATATCAACAAAATATGGAAGAATTAAAAGTGGAAATTGCTCTGATCATTATCAGTACAGACAAACTTCCAAGGTGTGTTTGTATCCGAGAGCATTTCCCCGCTGCTATTGTAAAGGGAGTTCAGGGAACTTCCCCTAGCTGGAAGGAGGGAGCAATTTCAAGCCACGGCTGATCCCTTCCACCTCCCTGCGGGGGATCAAAGCTCCCGACAACAACTTGTTCTGCTCAGCTGCTCCCGCAGCCCTCCAGGGTGAAATATCCGGCAGCAAACGGCTTTCCGGGAGGCCCAGCTGCTCACCTGGAGGCTCATGAGGACGTTGAGGAAGTCATTCATGCCAGTCAGGTGCTCCACGTCCTGGAAGATGGCAACGAGCAGCGTGGGGGTGATGGCGATGGAGCGGGTCAGCAGCACGCGGGCGAAACGGGACCAGCGCAGGTTCAGGAAGCCCTGCGGAAAAAAACGGGGGCTGCTGCATGAAAACAGCACCGAGGTTTCAAGTGCGGCAGGGGGACAGGGGTGGAGGGCAGGATTAAAAACTCTTTTGTTTGAAAAGTGCCTAAAGGAGCTTGCTGTAACTTCCAGCAGGAGTTGAGTGCCCAAGGCAGGGGCCATAACACACATTATTTTTAAAGGCTTGGGAACAGAGTGAGATGCAGAGTCACAGGAAGCTGTTACCTCCATGACAAACTGCCCAGAATACGTCCCTGTCATCGTTGAGCTCTGGCCTGCAGCGAGGATCCCGATCGCCCAGATATAGAGAGCAGCAGGGCCGAAGTAACATCCCAGAACAACGCCCTGGAAAAGAGAATTGCCGGCGCACGTTGGTCCAATCCCACATCCGAGAGCTTGAGCACGAGAGCAGGCAGATTCCCTTGTGGTCAGCTCTTCCACCACCTTAATTCCAGGCCCTGAGTTGAAAGAAAAGGAATAATCCCTTTGGAGGGAGGGAGGAGCATTCCCCATGTCCGCAGCAGGTGAGGACCTCACTCCTAGGAATATTCAGGACGGGTGCCAGGACAAACTTTGGAATGGCCAAGGGGAACAGGTGGCCAGGGAATCCCCGAGGACACGTTAGATGTAGTGAGATTAGCAAAGGGATAATTTGGGCTGGACAAAGGGATCCTGAAGGATTTCAAGGACCTCCTGAGGCTCCTCCAGCTCTATTTTCGGTTTCCTACTACGAGTCGCGACCTTCAGCAATCCCTGTTTCCCCCAAAGGACAGAGTTGTCACCACCCAGGATGCAGAGGTGCCGGAGCTGGGCCACCCTGCCCAGCGGGTCACTCACCCCCTTGTAGATATCCACTTCCAGCGTCTCGTTGTTGCTGGGGAACAGCGAGGAGTGGGGGCTGCTGGCGTTGACACAGACCGCGTTCTGCAACGACACGCAGCGCCGCGAGGCTCGACTCGCTCAGCCACAGCGGAGCGGGCAGAGCAGCGCAAGAAAAACCAGCAAGTGCTGCAGGCCCCAAGCTGCTGGGTGCCTCTTTGGGCTAGTTTAAGTGGGAAGAGTCACCGCCCTTTCCCTATTTCCTCCTTTCCACAGAGGATACATTTTCCCCTTGACGCAGGGACACCGATGAGTCTCGGATCTGTGCTGGTTAAGCCCTCAACTGAGACAGTCCCTGATCCAACAGCTCCATGATCGAGTGTCAGCCAGTTCTCCAAACCCCAAAGAGCGACATCGCAGCTCCAAGCAGCGACTCACCACGTCCTCGTTGGTCTTGTTAAAGAAAGCCTCAGCAAAGACGGTCACAACGAAGATGTTAATGATGAAGGAGACGAAGAGAGCTATGCAGGACTCGATGAAGAAATATTTATTGGCTTCTTGCACCTCCCTCTTGTTTGCACGATTCACCTGCCGGGACTGGAAAGGAGAGGGTCACAGTAGCAGGTTGGAGAAATGGGAATTGCTGTGTTATTTACAGCTGCAATTACACTAGATTGACAGTGGGGTACGGGACACAGAGAAAAAACTCATTGGAAGAATAATCAATGCCCTGGAGTCTGAAAGGCAGCTGGTTTTATCAGCAGGGCCATGCTGGTCAGGAGATGGACATTCCTGGTCCCATATCCATGCGCAAGGAACACGTATCACAAGGGTCTCACAATTAACCCTGTGCCAGGGACTCAAGTGGCCTCCGCTGAGGGTTTGCCGCGTTCCCAGCAAAGTAAATGCTTAAAGAGGCTCCAAAACGCCCACGGCTGGGACTGCTTGAGCCTTCCAGACACCGGTGAGCCACCCCAGTGCACGTTTTTTGTGTTAATTTAAGCAACTGACCTTGACGAGCGCGGAGTGCAGGTACATGTTGTGGGGCATGATAACAGCGCCCACGATGCCCACGGCCTGCTCCAGCTGGGGCGTGCCGCAGTTCTGGCAGTACGGGATGAAGAGTCCCTTCAGCAGGCTCCCCTGATCTGGTTTTACTGTAACATACTGGACACAGAGACAAAATTAACCATTTCAGCCTGACATGCAGCACACAGCAGCTTGGAGTGTCTGGTTGAAGATGCTCAAGGGCCAAAATGTGGCCACTTTGGGAACAACGAGACCACAGCAGGGCACTCGCCCCTCATTTAATGGAAGAGGAGGTGGTTCAGTGAGGAGCAGGTACAGCTCGTGCTCGTGTCTGGCCTTGGGAGGTGACACTCAGCACCAGTGTAATTCAGAAAGCCCCAAATCAGAACCCTGCACCACTGCAAACACAGACCCTGCTCCAAACGGCCCTCATTTCAATCACAAGGGTCTGGCTCAGTGGGTTCGTGCTGTCCCGAAAAGGAAATTCTCCCCAAACAGCTCTGGGGGCAACCGGAGAGAGCCAGTGAAGGTACCTCGTATCCAAACGTAATAGCCATGATGGTGATCAGAAAGCCAAAGAACGCTTCCAGCTTACGCAAGCCTGCAAGAAGAAAAACGCCCTCAGCAACGTCCAGGCAAGGCTGCATCTCAGATGTTATTGTCAAAAAATTGAAAGAAAAAGGAGAAATTACCGTATTTGTCCAGGAAGAGAAACACGAATGTGTCAGCGATGGTGATGAGCACGCCACCCCACAGCGGGATCCTGCGAAGCCACCGGAGCAGGCATTAACTTACAGGACACTTTGACCTCCCCTTTTAGGCACACGAAGGCCCAAATCTCCTTTTAATGAGCGTTTGTTTGGGAATGGGACCGCATTGTTCAAGGGTTTGTTTGCAGTCTGACAAGACGTTTGTCTACATGGGGCAAGGGACCATAGGTTTATTTTCTGTACAAATAGTCCTGATAAGGGTTTTCTCCCTGAAACTAGAAAGCGAGTCACATGCCCACGCTGAGAGTGACAGGGGAGACTTAGAGTTTAACAACTAGTTGGTACAAAACTTCACCTTCCTGCTGTTTTTTCCCTTTCCAAGCTTCCTGCCCAAAGAGAATATCTTTCTGGGAGCCCTTTACTGGGGATGTAAGATTTGCCAGGAAGGCTGCAGTCTGATTTTGGTGCATCCTAAAGCGTAACCCAACCACCCACAGTTCCCTCTTAGCAAAATAAAGGGACCAAAGGCCGAGTGATTCAAGATGAACACGGCTCGGCTTAGATGAATCACCCTCCACAAAGTGCTTATTTCAGAAGATTTATAGGAAATAAATGAGCGTATTTGGTGCATACAGTGTCACTTTCTTAATCCTAAAATACACCAGTTTCCTGCTGGCCTGTGACAACAAATCCAACTTACTTCCCCATAGACAAGAGGTTCAGGGCGATTGCTGAGCCAATGACTTCTTGCATGTCGGATCCGATGATAGCGAGCTCGACCATCAGCCACAGGATGATCCGGGGGACCTAGAGGTACAGAAACCCCAAGACCACTAAGAAAGAGGGGAAAACTCCTCTCCGTGTAATCTCCTACAGAGGGATGTGATCGTGGATGATTACACACTGAGGATGGTGTCTTTTTCCAGACTTGCCACTGCCACATCAAATTAATTAGTGGAAAATGGTTGAAAACTGCCATTTTATGGCTGCTCCAGAGCAGAAATACAGGTTACCTGCTGGATTTCTCCCACCTGGGCAACGGATCCCTCCCCACTCCCAGGGCCTTCCGATGCTGCCCGCTCCGTGCCAGGGGCAGGGGATCACAGGGGCTGTGCCCGGTGGCCGGGGCGTCCCCACGAGGGTGTCACCCACCTTGTGGTACTGCCGGTTACAGACTTCAGCGAGGTGCAGCCCCGTCACCACCCCGAGCCGGGCCGCCAGCCGCTGCAGCAGCAACCCGATGATCGTGGCCAGCATCAGCACCCACAGCAGCTGCGGGAGACGGGGGGGACAGGAGTGGGTGCCCTGGGGTGACAAGACGCTGCGGCCACACGCGGGGTCCCCCAGGGCACACGAGTCGCGCTCAGCTACAACGGGGCCTTTAGTGCCCCAAAGCACAGGGCAGCACTGAGGGTAGGAGGGCTGCATTTGGGGTGCTTCGTTTGTAAGCTTCTCCACTGACCTTAAATCCTGCGACAGCCCCGGACTGTAAATCCGACTCGATGTTGCCCGGGTCCAGGTAGGCGATGCTCATGAGGAAGCCCGGCCCCGTGAAGGCCCAGAGCTTGCGGAAGCTAAAGCAGGAGTGCTTGGGAAGGGGAGAGAGGAGAGGGAGGTGAAAACCCAGTGTCGCACAGGAGCCTCCAAACCTCTTTATCCATCCCCAAGAACCACCCGGTACACCAAGTACCAAGAGAGAGCCAGTTTCTATTTATTTTTTCACAGAAAGGGGCCCTGGGGTGATCAGTCCTTCAGCTGGTCCTGAACTCCATGGTAATTCCTTTACTTTGGGACAGCCAGGGCAACAACGAACTCAAGCAGGGCGAGAGCTGAAGCCTCCTTTGCCTGCGTTGCTGGGTGAGAAGAGCACCTAAATGCTGAACTTTAAGCCCTCCAGGAGGACAGTCCTCCCCAGGGCTGCTCCAGGGGCCAGTTAAGTCTTGATAAGGGAACAAAGAGTGACCGTCCCCTCCCCTGGGGCTCCACACAAGGAATTTCTCTGCTCTTTGGCTAGTTTTGTCGCCTGCAGCCACGCTTTGTAGAAGAGAAATTACAAATGGGAAAATAGGACCACAGATTCACCCCTTTCTCTCCCAGATCTGCACCCACTGGAGCAAGGCAGCCTTGCCACCCTTCCCAGTCTCCACAGAAGGGGAAGCAGCACCCAAGGGAATTACTCACACGGGTGCCAGACGTACTCAGATTTTCCCTTTGGAGGAGTTGGCTACACTCACCGTTTCATCCTCAGGAATGGGGATCTTGCTGTCAAAGTAGGTGGTAAAGGGCTCCTCGGAGGAGCCGTCTGGAGGCTGCAGCGGGTTCATGCTGCTGGAAATTGTGCTGACAGCCTCCCCGTTTTCTCCGGAGACATCTTCTGGAGGGATGAGGAAGGAGAAAATGAGCACGGAGTTAGTATGAGGCTCTCCGGAAAGACACAAAAACTGGGCAGATGCCCAGAAGGACCCAAAGGCAAAGTGAAAGAGCGTGTCTGGCTTCAGTTAACAGCAGCCAGGCTATTTTTGAGAAATAAACACGTGAAAATAATACATTAAGCTGCCCTAGGGCCCTGGTACAGACTGGGTTGCCTGATCTCTCCCTCTTTTGCAGAAGGAGGGCAGGCTGGGCGAGCTGGCTGCTTATTCAGATTCCCTTCGAAACGCCGGCCCGGGGCACTGCCTGCAACAGCAATCCCGCAGCATTAACCTAATGATTAACTGCAAGGCAAATCCAAGAGAGACAACGTGTCCACTTCTACACGACCACAGGGAGCCTCCGCGGAGCCGGCCGGGAGAAACGGATGTCTGAGGAGTCTGAGTAAGCCCAGGAAGGATCCACTCCAAGGAGAGCACAAGGCAGCATTTGTTTGGAAGTAAGCGACAAGCAGGAGGCAGGAGACCGCCTGATAATGCTGCCTTCTCCTGGAGCATGGAGGAATGGGGAGAGCCAGCCCTGCTGCATTTTCAGGACAGTTTCTAAATTTCATTAATGAGAAAGATGCGTGAGCGGAGTCCAATGAAAGCACAAGGAGCCAGATCCAGAAATGCACACGCAGGCTACGCGTAAAGACAGACCCTCCCCGGGTAATTCCCAAACACGCCAGCTCCCATGGCAAGGAAATACTCACTGCTGCGACCTGCACGGGGCATCTCGCCCTTGGAGCCGGGGAGCAGCGCGCGGCCCCAGCGCTCGTCCGGGAGAGCGGGACTCAGGGCAAAGCCAGCGCTTTTGCCAAGTTTCCTATTGCATCACCAGGGCAAACTGAAGTTGGTGGCTCCTCCTCTTCCCTGCCTCCCAAATAAATCTCCCCGCCTCCCAGCAGACCCGTTTACACACAGGATCTGGAGCTGCCCATCTGTGTGCAGGGCAAGAGAGGGATGTCACCGCACAGGACCAGCCTGCTCGTCTAGTTAAGCAGGGCTGAATGAGCTGCGGGAACTGTAAATCTATCGCTGGGGTCATTTGAGAAGCGTGAGGCTTTGTGGCCACTCTGATATTCAGCCTATGGGAAAGGAAACCTTGAATTCCTAGGGCGGTTTTTGCAGAACGAGGGAATAAATCAGGTGGAAAGGAAGGTCGACGTGTCAGAGCAGGGCTGATGTGCCGCAAAGCCGGCCTTACCGTAGGACGCTTTCCGGTCCGCTGCGGGCCCCATCGTGGAATCCTTCCTGTGGCTGGGAAACTGGTTTAAATTGGCCACGTTGGCTGCAAACGAGAGAGGAAAGGGTTTGGTTATCGAAATGTATCATGGAGAATAACGACCTGCAAGAGGGATGACAGAACCAACAGCTACCGGCAGGGACAGAGTTATTTCCACAGCCCCTTTCCAGCTTCCGAGCATCCTGAAGGCCAACGAGGAGAGTGTTTGGCCTGGAACCCGCCTGGAAACTCCGGTTGCCACAACATGGAAAGCGAGCAGGTGGCTCAGCTGAGCAAACGGACACAGCAGAAGCGTTTGCAGGCTCCTCAACTTGGGACACTGCGTGTTGGGAAACTCCAGCCAGAGGAAGGAGAGTGGAATTTCCTTGATGTGTAAAAAAATTGCACAGCATCCTGCCCGCAGGCATCATTCTGAGCCCCGTGGTGCATAGTCTAAGAGATGATTCAACTCTTTCATCATGGTGAAAGAGGTCTAATTTAGGACTAATTAGACCTCCTTTTTAGGTCTAATCCATGCAGAATGAAACGGGGATCTGCTACAGGACTTCAGATGAAGCCGGCATCCCCCAGGCTTTAAGCAGTCAAGCCCCGAAGCCATCAAGGACAAGGCAAAGCACCGTATATACATTTGGTATGTAAAGCACTCGGCCTCCACCAAAGCCTGTTACACATTAACGGGGGGTTTCTTCTATTGGCTCAGCGACTCTCTGCGAAGATACACGAGGAAAACATTAGCTGGGAATTTACTTTAAGTGACGCGAACCAACCCGGGGGGTTTTAAAGATAAATTCACTGATTCCACAATGAGCAAACGTCCATCAAGGTGGTTCGCAACGAAGCTGGACACACTGAGCTCACGCAGGAAGGAGCAGGGGCGCTTTTTGCGGGCACGAGCACAGCTAGTATTTACCTACCCAAACCATCTCAGCATTTTAAAGGGTTGATTCTCAAGCGAAAGGTTAATAAAGACTAAGAGCCCCAGGGTGCTCCTAAGCCATTACATTTCCTGCCTCTCGCTTGGACATCGTTTTTGCAGCTCTCAAGTGGCCGCGCATGAATTTAGCAGCACGTGAGCTGGAAGGAGGCAGGATGTCAGGTGGCCCCGCAGATACCATGAGTGCTCCACGCTTTACACGCACCAGCACCCCTAAAACCCCTGTCCTGGAGAGGCTTTAACCGCCACCAAACCGCTCTGTTCCCTGGGGAGAAGCGGCGGGTAAACACACCAGGCCTCTTGCACGGCCACAACCACAAGGCTGCAAAACTTATCAGTCCCAGGCGGCAGTTGGGCACTTACCCTATTTTATTCCTTCCTCGGCTAAAGCACAGAGCTAAGGGCTTTCGAAACCTACAGGGCAGCAAGAAGTCATATTTTCCAGAGGGTCAGTCCCGTGGGCAGGAGCAAACTCAGCAGCAAGGTCCAAGCAGCGGCCACTTCGTTCAGGAAGGCAAAGGGGAAGATCACAGGGTGAATACCCGGTGCAGCGCGAGAGAGCATGGAATATCTCCCTGCAGAACACGTCTTGGCCTGGGTGCAAGCTGAACGGGCCCCTATCTTGGTCCACAGGCTCCCCCAGCAAACGAGCTCCCGGCAGACAAGCTCCCGGCACGCTAGTTCACCGGCGTTCCCGCCACGCGGACAGTTCTCCCACAAAATTCCAACAAAAGCTGCCATCACGCAGGACCCACACAGGAATATCCTGCCCGTGCCATTTCATAGACTTCCAGCTGCGCTGGGAGGACAGAGCTGGAATGTTGCTAAGGGAACTAAGGCAAAAATACATCCGAGGGATGGTTTTTCCTACCGGCTGCTTTAGGGAGGAGATGCTGTCCCTGTTCTCCTACAGCAGCAGGTGGAGGAAATTACAGGGTTTGCTGGACACGGAAGGGAGGATTTATCCTTCCTTCTATCCATAACCTCTGTGAACATCTTTAGGCAATTCCTCACAGGGAACAAGCACCTTACGGGTGTCCCAAGGCCAGAGCACCTACAGTTACCCAATCTACGAGTTAACAGCCCGAATTCACTCTTATACAAGACACTCCAGCTCCCACACGGAAACATTCCTTGGAATAAATCAAAAGGCCAAGAAGAGACTATTGAGAGGCCGCTCTAATCCAAAAAACAAACACACTAGTCTCTAGATATTCAATAGCTAAGCAGCAGATAATAGAGCATTCTTCTGCGTGTAACGTGGCTTTTTCTTGCTGAAAAACCTGCATTTTGGCTCAACAGGCCCGTTCTTAATGCCGCAAAGCAGAAGTGCTGTCTGGTGGGGAAGGGCAAAGCCTGGGAGCTGCTCACGCAGCGTCAGCGCGAAGCACGAGGGTTTGCACACAGCAGGGACCTCTGTCTTGTCTCACGCAGAGAGCGGTTCCTGCGATGGAAACGGCTGCACGTGACGCCTGGTTTGTGCAGGGCACGTCGCTGCCCTTGGCCCCTGGAGCAGCTTGGAGGCGTCTGCTTGGCCTCTCCGTCCATATCTTGCACCGCCTCTTGTGCTCATGACCAAGGACAGAAGCAAAATAAGGAAAAATAGGGCCGTAAACATGGCCCAGTGCAAGGCAGCTCACCTGGCCGGCTCCAAAATAGCTAGACGAGCCAGCTCCCTGCTAATTGCTCCCCTCTTACGGTACAGTCCGGGTCACCTACTTGCTTGGCCTGGGTGAAGCCACATTTCAACCTACACCAAGCACCGGGGCGCCCAGCCCTGCAGCTCCGATCCCAGCCGCTCGGCTCTGGAAACAGGGAGCGATTTATTTATTTGCTTTAGGGATGTGGGAAGAACAATACGTGGGAAGGAACGACCTGAAAGCAAGGAGAAACTCCTGCAGAGCGGGCTGGGATCAGAAGGGTCCCGGATTTAAGAGCACGTCTCTTGGCTGCTCCCAATTGCTCTTTCCCGGTTTTTGTGCGCGTGGAAGGAGAAGCAGGATGTTGTTGCATACCTGAGACTTAAAGTACTTAAGCAACACAGAATTTTAAAAAATCAACGTCAATTTGCAACGTCCCCTGCAGAGCAAGGGGAGGCGCTTGGCTGAGCTTGGATCTACAGCGATCGCTGCCGGCCTCGGCGTTCCCTGCTCCTCCCGAGGGAGACGCCGGAGTTTGGACCCCAGGGACACCCAGTTGCAGCTCCACGATAAGAGGGAACCAAATACGTGGCCTGGATCCCACCGGCCCTGCCTCCCTCCAGGGCTGGGAGAGGATCAGGATTTTCTCTGCCACCCGCCCGGGCGCAGCAGGACTGGGCACATCCAGGACCCGGCGCCTGGCAGGTCCCGCACAACCCGTGAAACTGCGTTTTGGCAGCAGACAGCAAGCGGCGCCGGCAGCTGGAAAGCAGCGGCGACCTGGGCCACGGGGATGGTGCCAATCGTGCTCGGATGGGCTGTTACGGCGCAAAACACCCACTTTGGGGGCTTGATTTAGAGAAAAGCAGCAAGGAGGTGACCCCGGCGGCGGGTTCAGCTCGGGCCGGGCGCTCGGGCGGAGGATTAAGGAGGGCGGCGCGCGGATCCCGGGCCCGGACGGCGGGTCCCGGCCTGGCTTGTGGGGCCGGGGACACCCAAGGTCACCAAGTACCGGGACAAGAGGTGGCCCTGACAGCCCCCCGGCTACAAAACACCCCCCTTTCCCATCCCGGGAGCCCCTGAACCCTCAGGGGAGCCCCCAGCACCCCCGGGGGCAGCACTCGCCTCAGTGTGTGAGGAATGATCCCCCCCCCCCAGCACTCACCGGAGTGCGTGTCCCTGTGGGAGGGACCCGCCTCCCCGCGCCCCCGGGTGCCGGTGCCCCCC
>JAWLRI010000371.1:252363-267349 GCA_034781795.1 Crypturellus tataupa | reverse complement strand
CCGGGGCGGGGGTCCCGGCGCGGGGGGAGGGGGACGGCGGCCGCGCGCTCCCGCCCCGCCGCCGCCCGGCGACAACAATGGGGCCGCGGGCGCAGCGCCGCCCCTTATATACCCGCCCCGCGTCACGTGACGGGCGCCGCCCCCCCTCTCCCCCGCCAACGCCCGCGCCGCGCGGCCTCACGGGAAAGCGAGTCCCGCGGCCGCCGCCCCGCAGCAGCGGCGCAGGGTAACATAAGGGGGAGGGCGCCGCGGGGGGCGCCGGGAAATGTAGTGCGGAAGGGGGCGAAAGGGATGCTGGGAAGTGTAGTTCGGGGAAGGGGTGCGAAAGACCGGGTCATCCCCCCCCCCTCGCATCCCCCTGGATCCCTGTTAGGAACCGCCCCCCCATATGGAATGGGAGGAGGAGGCTGCTTGGGATCAGGGGAAAGGCGGCTGGAAGGGGGGTCAGCAGGAGCCTCATGGAGTCTAGACAGGAGCTTAGGGAGGCTGGAAACGGGAATAGGGAATTCCGGTGCCTCCGGAATCACCCAAGAGCGGCAGCTCTAACGCGCGAGACGCCAAGGAGCAGCCGGAGAAACGGAGTCTCGGGAGGCCGGGATGAGCCTCCGCCTCCATAGGGATCTCCAGGCGCTCCGGCCTTCGGCTCTTCCCATGGGAGACTCGTCACTCACCTCGGAGCGCCGGGAACGCGGCCGCGCAGCTCCCGCGGGGGCCGGGAGCATCCCTGCGGCACCAGGATTAGCCGAGGAATTAACTAAGGAGCAGGTCGAGGCCCTGGGTTGGGAAGGCCGCTCCAGCAAAGTGCCATTCAACAGCCTCTCCAGCTGCTGCTCCGAGTCGCTTCTTCCCGGGAAAAGGCCGGGATGGAGGAAGGAGCAGCCCCGGTGCCGCCTCGTCCTGCCGGGAGCTCCGAGCCGGAGCGCTCGGCCGGCGTTTTCCCATCGGATGCATTAGGAGACTCCGTCCGCACCACGAGACGCGGGTGGAAAAGGATTCCCAAGGCCCCGGCGCTCTCGTCCACGGAACGATAGGGAACGGGGGCAAAACAGGGAAAACGGGGGGAAAACTCCTGCCAGTGCAGGAGTTGCCTTCCCCTTCGTTCGGGCTATTTTCACTTCTCCAAGGAAAAGGCAGGATTTTCAGACACACGGACAAGGACATTGGGAACGGGTTATTTTATGGCTTGTAATTAAAGGCAGGCAGGATTTTAGCAGGGGATGTGACTGGGATTGTCGCGTGCACCAGTGCCCAGGGATATCCCTGACTGGTGCTGGATCTTCCCGCAGCCCCATTCCAAACCAGGCTCCGGGAGGGAATCTATTTTTTCCTTACCTATTTTGCCCACAAATTCCCAGGGAATGCAGGGGTTATCCGGGTATCTCCCTCTCCACCACGCTCTTATGGACAGGGAGGAACCTGCTCCACTGCCATCCCGGCCACCTGCACGGAGACACTTGGGTCACCGTCACATGCAGCAGTTTTGCCCAAATCTTTGCGATTTGTCTAATTCTTCCTCGGTGCCCACAGGGCTCGGGCAGCGCTGGCTTCTGCGGGGGCACAAACCAGGTCCGCATGCAGCTACCAGCACATCTTCACCCAGGACACCTACATCTTCCTTCCTTCCCCTGGAAACCCTTAAAATATGTAGAAAAAAAACCCACAGACCAAACCAATGAGCTGTTTCTTTATCCGATTTCGCTTCGCTTCGTGTTTTGCTCTGACTGCGCGCACTATACCCACTAAATCTGGCTATCGGGTTGCTGAGGACCTCAGCACCGGCAAGGGGAGGTTGGAGCACGACGTGGCCAAGTCGCCCCCGCTCCTGGGGTGGCCGGAGAGGAGAAAATAAAGTCACCCCCTTTGTCCGACAGAGGCATTGTAATAATAAAGGAAAAAAAATAATAAAAATCCCCCTTTCCGTCCCCAGCCCGAGCCCACCCCTCCATCAACGTTTGGGACCCGCTCGGCTCAGCACGTGCCAGGGAGAAGGTTGGTTGGGCCGATTTAATCAACGTTCGTTCGCGCACGGGGCTGAGGGCGCCGGGAGCCGATGCCTCCCGGGAAAGCGGAGCGCGTTTTGCCATGGAAAAAAAAGCCCCTTCCGCCGCTCTCAGGCGCTTCCAGCGACGGCTCCGCGACGCAGCCGGCAACGGGGTCTCGGCAGCTCGTGCCCGCGAGAGGGGCCAGCAGAGGAAGCAGCAGGTCGGGGGCTTTGCAGGAGGTGCCCGGAGCTCCGCTCGGGTCCTGGCGCTCTCGGGGAAGGGTCTCGGTGCCTCCTTTTCCCCTCCTATCCCTCCTACTTCAGGATGATGTGGTAGCTGTCATTGGTTTCAGCTGCAAGGGAAGCGGAGCTCGTGAGCCCCGCGGCAAGGGGAGCTGCCGGGCTGCTCCGCCGCGGGGACCGCGCGCGCTCACGCACCTTTCATGGTGTCCAGGACAAAACATGATTCGTCTTGGAAGTTCTGGATCATCTGAAAGAGGCCACGGAAAGCAGCTTCGTCAAAAATGTGTTCAAGAACAGCCCGAGTGCTCCACGGCCTAAGCAAAAGCCTAGTTTCCTCTCTGCAGTGTCATGAAGCGACGAGCACAGATTTAGAGCACCCAAAGGGCTAGGGGTTCATCAGGCAGCGCTCTGGGAGCGAGGGAACGCTCCAGCCATAAATATTTATTCCTTTATCTCTGCAAAAGCAGCAAACCGAGAAGCAAGGAGCAGATTCCCGAATGTTGCTCAGGGCAAAGTCACCCAGGAACCTCCTCTGTTTCTATAGCAAAGCTTGGAGAAATGTGAGCATGGAAAGAGGGTGCACAAACAACCCGGACTAACTCTCAGCTTCACAGGTCTCACTGAGGTGTCACTGCCAGCACAGCGGCATTCCCAAATCCTAATATTCCTGGCTCTGCGGGCTTCAACGGTCGTGTCGGACCCTTTGGAAACTGGAGGGGACCTGAGCACGGCCCTTCCCAATGGGCTGTGGCTGCTCGAGCCGGCTCCAGGACCTGCTCCACGGGGGCCCAGGGCAGCAGAGCTCGGGGAATGTGAATCACCCGGCTCCCGAGGGAGCAGGGAAGTCCTTGGGAAGCAGCCGGAGGCTGTTACCTCATCGCTGATGAGCACGTGGATCCCGGTCGGGCCTTGCTTGTAAATCTGGCTGATCTGGTGGGAGGAGATGCTGAAGAGCTGGGCCAGCTTCTCCGTGAGCTCGAGCGCCGTCAGCTCCTCCAGGTAAATGGCGTGGTACACTGCGAGGGGGAGGCACCGCTGCAGCCCGCGCGGTGACATCCAGAGCGGTGGCACCGGCTGCCACCGCGCTGGCTGCAACAGCAGCCGCTCAGCTGGCCCTGTAAATCACCCGTGTCCCCCAAGCCCTCCATTCTGACTTAGCACCGGTCGGGCAGGACTTTGCCCCATTCCTGCTGGTTTCTAATCATGGTAGGAAGGAAAAGATGCTCTGGCACCTCCCCAGAGATGCCCCTTCCCCAGCTCCTGCAGGGAAAATGGGAGGAATCCGAGTTGGGAGAGGGCAAGGAAAGGACGAGCCGCTCGCTTTGGCGCTCGTCTGGCTGCTCCGCGAATGTAGGTCACTCATTGTCGCGTGGGCAGGGCTGGAGTCTCACCGGAGCCGTCGCCCGTCAGCTCGGCGCGGGCAAAGCGCCAGCGGCGCCGTTCTGCAGTCACCCATTTGGATGGCAAGCGGAAAAACCAGCAGGATGGGACAGGGGCAACGAAAGCACTCGCTGCAGCCTTGGATCATTCGTACCAAAGGACGGAGCTGCAGCCTTTCTGCTTGCTACAGGGCCTGGGAATTGCTGTCTCCTTGCAGGGAGGCAGCAAGGACAGCAGCAGCCACCGCGAGAGGTAATGGTTTGAAAGACAAAGCCACAAAAATTCTGCGGATTAATTGTGTTAAACGGAGCTGGAGAGAGGGACCCTTTGCTGGTGGGGCCTGCGGATGGCTCCGGGCTCCGCTTACCGAAGAAAGTGCTGCTGGCGGCGTCGCCGTCCTCGTGTTTCTGCTGCTGCAGCTCCCGCAGCTGCTGCGACTCCTGGCACACGTAGATGGTCAGACGGGGCCGCACCATCCTAGGGCAGAGCGGCGAGTGAGCGGTCAGCCGAGGGGCTCGGGGCCGCGCGGGTCCCCGCCGCTCCGCCAACGCTCCCCGCTCCGTCCCCAAGGTGCTGGGAGGCGGCGGGCGGATGGCCGGGCCGATCCGTTGCGGATGGAACGTTAATTCCCTGGAACATGCACGTGGTTCTGGCTGTCCCGCATCATGAGCCTGTGCCGAGGCTTCCCAGGAGCCTCCTGCTGGGATACGGACCCTGCCATGGGCTCAGCTTCCCCATCCCGCTGCACCAGTTCCTTTGGAATGCCCCAATTTGGGCAGACAGTGGGAGTTAAGCACCAGGACTAGCTTTTTTTTCCAGGGAAAGCTGCAAAGGAATATTCCTTTCGCAGGAACGCTAACCCACGGAGACGGGTTTAGAGGGAGTTTCTGGGTTCCCACGTCTCGACGGGGACACGTACCGTCCTTTCAGCGCATTGAAGAGCCTGATGCCGTCTGCGGGGCCGCAGATCTGGATAACGTCTTCCCTGGTCAGCTTCAGTAAATCCGCACCTGGGAATCGAACAGCGGGAGGAGAATCACACGGCCAAGGCCGGGTTACCGGGGCAGGGGGAGCCCGGGACACCCCGTCCTCCCGCAGACGCCCTGTGCCCGCACCCTGCCCACCCCATTTCTCTCAATAACAACCTATTTTCCTCCCCGCAGAGGGACATTTACGAGTTTTTCCAGCCTGGTTTCGCAAGAACGCGTTCGGGTACGAGCGTGTCTCGCGTTACGGGCGTTTTTCTTTTTACAGTTTGCTCCCCAGCGCCTCAGTGACCCTGGAGAGCGTTGGGAGAGTCACTGGGTACAAAAGGAAAGTATCTGTGAAACATTTCTTGCTGCGTGTCACGTCCGCCTGCACCGCAGCAGCCTTAGAACTGGGGGGTGTTGGCAAGTTTTGGAAGAGAAACCGTTCACAGTCCCCACCGTCCAGTCGAAAGCGAGGTGAGAAACGAAGAACACAGCGTTCAGGTAGCCAAGTTTTATTGGTTTACAGGAGGATTATATTTTAAAACATTCGCGTTGGCCACATGTACGTGCAGACGGGCTCAGGAGCAAGGGGCAGGCGAGGAGAGGGCTGAAACCTACCTGAGAAGTTTGTGAAGAGCCGCGAGAAGGTGGAGAAGCGGTTGCGGTGCAGCCACTGCTGGGCCTCCTGCGGCGTGCTGGTCGGCAGCAGGTTCTGCAAGGCAGGAAAGGAGGGTCAGCGCCTCGTGGACAAGGGACAAATGCGTTTCCATGCACAGGTCAAAGGAACCGCTCTTAATCACAGCTTAAACCAGGGCCCAGCCCGCCAGGGTCACGCACAGAAAAGCTGCGGCCTGGAGGGGTTTGGATTTACAAGACGGCAGAGGACGGGCAGCGAAGGGGAGGCACCGGGCACAGCGATGCCGCGAGGGAGGGCGGGCGGCGCTGCAGGTTTCTCATCCCGTCACGGCTCTTCCCAGCCGGGAGTCGAAGCTCCAAATCCCCAAGGAGGCCAGCGAGGGCGGCCGGATCCTCCTGCGCTCAGGGTTGCTGCCCAAAACCCGTCACACATCCAAGCCCGGCCCTGCGAGCGGGTGTAGGGCCCTCCTTGTGCTCGCCAGCTCCAAAAGCAGCCCCAGATGGACCTGCCACCACTCGGTCCCCAAGTCCCCGTGGCCATAAACCCAATGTGTGAAGTGTGACTTACGTCCACGATCGGAGGGGGCGGCTCGGGCTGATGGTTTGGGGAGCCGTTCCTAGAGAGGAGGAAGAGCCGGACTCGGGGTTAGCGCCACTCTGCCCGCCTTGGCGTCGTGTCCGGCCGGTCACCGTGTCCCGCAGAGCCGGGGACAGTGTCCCCTGCGCCGCAGCAGCCTCCCGCTGCCCAGACTCACCCTTCCCCGATGGAGAAACTGCTGTGGGAGCTGTTGAAGCCGGGGGACGGCGCGTTGTTCACGTACGTTATCTCCGGCCAGGGAGAGCACTAGAAAGGAAAAGGCAGGAGAGTCACAGGAGGCTCCGGACAAGTCCACGCGTCTGCTCTGCTCGTGCTGAGCACTGGGTGGTAACAACCTGCTCCGGAGCAGAACCGCAGAGCAAAGTCAAGGGGACTCGTTGCAGGCGGCCCCAAATCTCAGGTTAAACGAGCTCCAGGAGTCACAAAAGTCAAATAGGGGGTGATCCAGGATCCAAATCACCTGTCTGGCCCCAAGGAGGTGGCACCAAGTGGCCAAGCACACGCATGGGGCAGGACAAGGGCTCCCTCCCCAGGCGTTCGGCAGCGTTTAGCACCCAGCCTGTTCCAACAGACTGACACTTTCTACCAGCCCAAGAAGGTAACAACAGGGGTTTTTCCTCTGACTCAGCCCGCGGCGGTGGCACCGGCAAAACAAAGTCTGCAGGTTGAGATAAAAATCTTGTATTAAATCATCTGGCACAGATGGGGAAAAAAATCAGCGAGTTTCCAAGCACTTGAGCCCATCTAGCAGGAAATGCCTCTTCTGCCTGCAAAAATTCAGTGCAAAAATCTGCACTTGCCTCGCGGCTACAACTTAGCAGAGCGTTTCACAGCTCCCAGCACGTGGCTTCTCGTCTCTCGTGACCAAACGAAGTCAGACTTTGCGAAAGGATGAAGCCCGAGGGCCTCTTTTCTGTGTGAATTTGCTCCCCACCTCTGTGAGTATCGTCGTTTCGTAGGAAGGCTGGTACTTCTCCTTCTCGTGTGGCGTTCGCTTCTCCATCTTCTCTCTGTCCGTTTTCTGTTTCCGATCGGCTCCTTTGGGCTGGAAAAGGGGATATTTCTGTCAGGACGGAGCTGGGCAGTGCAAGGGAGGCAGGAGTAACCTGGCATTTACTGTAATGCAGAGGGCAGACACGATGATTTCTCTTTTCATTCACCCACTTGTTGCTTTACAGAGGAGAAAGGAAGGGAGCTGGGATGAGCTGCCTGGAGAATTAACTATGGGCAGAGCGTCAGGACGAGCATCCTGATCTACCCAGCGCCCCCAAAAACAGCCTTGAACCCAGAGCGTCTCAACAAGGAGCTGGAGATCCCGGATCAGACACACACACGTGCCCAGAGGAGAGAGGAAAAGCCCAGAGCCCAAACACACAACCCGCAGACACAGGGAACAGGAGGCACCCGGGCGCGGAGACCGGCACCGACACAACCTGCTCCAGCGACGGGAGGTGACACCAACAGGCAGGATCCCGGCCAAGGGCTCCAGCCAGCAGCAGCCCCCGGGAAGCGGCCGGTAGACGGGGAGGGCCCCGTTCTAGAGCGGCAGCTTTTCAAACTCCAGCGGAACCGGTAACTGCAACCGACCGCTTTGGCCCCGGGCCCAGCGGACAGCCCGGCCGGGCGACCCTTGGGGCAGCGAGGGGAAGAAAGAAACCCCCAAAATACAGCAAATAAACACCCCCATTCAGCCCTCAGCACAAAAAGCTGAAGTTTGGGAGAGCAAGAGGCAGATGCCTTAAAACCCTGCGGCTCCTCCGGGCTTGGAGCAGCCTCAACCTGTGCTCGGCAGCCGTCTGCGCTGATGCTGATCGCGCTGAGCAGGCCCTGACAAATCGCTCTCCTGCCTCGGAAAATGTATAATCCAAGTAGGCAAAACAGGAGAAGGAGCGGGGGAGAAAAAGCCCAGGCAAGCTCAGCAGGGCGCGTTGCCCAATGCCCTGCGGCAGCTTCACGGCAAAACCACGAAGCGGCTCCCGGCACCCGCGAGTGCCAAGGGCGCCCGCGGGGAGCGGGGACGGCAGCCAGGAGCTGCGGGGAGGATTGGGAAACGCAGCCTCTCCGGGGCGACGCCGTGGAGCTGCCCTGCGGGGGACACGCGGGCTCGTGGCAGCGGCGGTGCCGCCCTCGGGCACCTGCAGCCAACGCAGCGCCCCGAGGCCTGCGGGCTCTGGGGCGGCTGCGGGACGACTGGCACGGGAGAGCAGCAGGAATCGGGGAATTGGGAAATGAGGAGCTTGGTCCCACTCCAAAAGCTCTCAGAGGGTCTCCAAGGTGATGGGGCTTGAGGCTAAATCTGGGAGATTTTGGAGAGAGGCAGAGTAAGCCCCTTCCTCCCTGGCATGTTGGTCTTGGCACACTGGTTTTGTGGCCACAAGGACATCCAGGATGGATGGACACAAGGGAACCAGAGTGCCAGGCAGAGAGGGGAACGCAAGAGGAGGATGGAGACGCTCGTCTGCCTGGAAGCAAGGCAGGGCCCTGCATCCTGCTGTTCCCTGAGGTTTCCGTGGGACCTGGGACTGGCTTCCCGGAGCAGGAAGAGCTGGATCTGTGCGTGGCGGGTTGGGTACCTTGAAGACCTTGATCTGGCAGCTGGCAGAGTGCAGGTGCTCCGTGTACTCCCCGTTCTCATTCTCCTTGAAGGTGTCGATCTGGACGCGGAAGGGCACCCCCTTCTCCCCTCCGTGCTTCCGCATGGTGAACTCCGTGCTGATGCAGTGCACCTGGGAGAAGCCAAAGCCACCCGCTGTGAACAGTGTCCACGGAGCTCGTAAACATCCCAGCGCCCTCAGGATGGCTCCGAGAGCGCTCGGATGGGAGCAGAGCGAGCCGGAACGCCAGGAAGGAGTTAAGGGGACATCAGGGCAGCGCTGGAGCCACATTCCTCCAACGGGTTTTGCAACCTCTTAACGCTACAAGTGAGCCCGGATCGGAAGGGAGGGAGTTCAGCTGCATCAAACACCTTCTGCCCGTTTATTCGAGGGGGAAAGGCCACATTTCCAAGGGGTTTTTCAGCAGCTGGTGAGATCTGCAAAAGCAGCTAAGCAAGACGGAGACCTAAATCAGGGAAAAACAGTGGGAGTTGAGTGCTGGCAGGAATTCTAAAAGCAGCACCCTGCACCTAGGGAAGCCTTGCGAAGGGAATAAAATCCCTTGGGAAAAAAGCTGGCCCGAGTCTTTTCTCAAATATGCAAATAAAACAACTTACAGGTATTTAGCTGCTCTTGTGTGGGCTTTTTCATCCTTAGAAAAGTTTTATTTGTCCTAAACCCCTGCAAGAGCTGCTTCCCCACACCTCCGTTTACCTGGATAAACACCGACGTCCTTTTTGTAGGATCCCACAGGAACTCCACGGTATTGAGCTGGGTTGGATTCGCTCTAGGATCGATGATCCCCACGGACATCGGGATATCTGCAGGAGCGCACGCGGAGAACAAGCTGCACTTAGCGGCAGGAGGAGGCGAAGGAAGAGAGATCCACAGGGAATACAGAGAAGCCGCAGGGAATCTCGCTTTCCCTCTCAAGCTGCAGGACATGGGTGGCACTTGGTCCTTTAATGCCAAGAGCCCCGGGGTTCACTGGGGACGTGTCACCTGCCCTGCCGACAGCCCTGGCCACGGGACTCACCTATATCGAGTATCCTGTCGCCAGGCCTGTTCCACCTCCAGCCCTCGAGCTGCTGGTGCTCCGTGTACTGCAGGCGCCGGTCGTGGAAAACCACCCGGAATATGCTCTGGAGGGAAGGAATTGTCAGCACCCAGAGCTGCTCCTGGGAAACCCGAGCTGCGTTTCCCTGGGAGCGCCGGGGATGAGGATGCCCCGTGCGGGATGATCCCAGCCAGACCCGTGTCCCTGCGCTCTCCGCTCACCTTCACCAGCTTCCCGTTTATCTCCGGCAACTCCCCGATCTTCCTGTTATCCAACATTCGGATTTCGTACGATTGCCCTGGGGGAAGGAAGACAAAGTCACGGATGGATCTTCGCTGCTGTCCCTCCTTCGCCGTGATGCTGCCTCATCTCCTCGCCACGCGTTGGTCATACGAGCACGGGCCAAGAAAAATGGGTGCTGCTGCAGCACCCCTTTCCAGGGAAGGAAAATCCCTCTCCTTTCCGGGGAACCAGTGGTGCATTCTAGGAATTCTCTTCCCAATCTAACACGTGGCTGAGACCAGGACCCGTCCGTGCTGTTCTCCAGAGCGCCGTGGACACGGCGGGCCACAACATCAACCAGCTGCACAAGCCACCCTGGGCTACGCAGGTGTTTATTACATTAATTGCAATTAATGCAATCCACGTTACCGCGGTAAGGTCGAGGGAGGCAGGAGGATGCAGTGAAAGAGAAGCAACCCGGGTTTTAACAGCAGGACGGTTTCTCTTTGCAAGGGGACGTTTCCAAAGGTGAAATTTTATGGTTAAAACTGTGTTTCACGGAAGGACACGGGGCGCAGGGAAGGCACCGGCCGGCCTCACCTTGGTTGAGATACGTGAGCGTCTCGTCGTGCAGCTTCACGGCCGGCGACGTGGCCGCGCACAGCACGTACTGGAAGGGCAGAATTTTGTTCTCGTTTTCAGGGGGCAAACTCGATTCCTCCTGCTTGAAGATGGGCAGGGCCAGGACGTCGCTGCAAACAGATTTGTCAGAGATTCATTTCGGCTCTGGCTACGGGGAGATGATGCGGCTGCCCCTGCTAGGGAAAGCGCTGGGTTTTTTAACTAAGGAAAATGCAGCCCCTGCCCTGACATCCGGCTGCAGAGCGGACAGAATCGGCTGCAGCCAGGATGACCCCAATCCCCATCCTTGCTAGAGGGTTTTCCAAGTCGGTTTCCCTATCCGAGACGCACGTTTCCCGCTTCAAACGCTCCCCGCTCCGTCCAGGGCTCTGTTGGGTGGAAGGCACCGGATTAACGCTGGGATGAGGAAGGGAAGCAACAAGTTTGGGATAACCCCCCTGCTCTGGTTGCTTTGCCCGCAGGCAGAGCTTCCGGATAAAGGATGGGTGGGAAATGGGGACTCTGGGCTGGATAAAACCTCTTCCCACCGCAAAACGGGCCGGGCTGCCCCACCGGCCCCGGAATTCCCAGTGGAGGAGCCCAGGTGGACTGTGCCGCCCTTTGGATGCTCCGAGCGCTCAGGCCCTGTCCTACCCTCCCTGGGGATGCAGACTGCACCCCCGGGATCTGCCTACGCTTCCAGCAGCTCCGCTTCCACCCCAGACCTCCATCCCCAGGCGGACGGGATGCTCCGAGCGCCCGGCCAACACCGGAGACCCCGGCGGTTCCGGGCACACGAAGCCGCCGGTACCGGGAATTGGGAGAGGGGCTTCCAGCAGCCCTTGGGGTCCATAAGGACAGCCAGGGGCTTCCCACCTCCGCCCATCTGTTCACATATGGGAAATACGGGATAAAAGCAGACGAGTGGGAGTGTGTTTGCGGCTCCGGAGGGACGAGTGGGTCCTGCTGGAACGGGTCACTTGGGAGCAGAGCTGTCCTTGCCACAGGGCTCTTCCCACCGCGGCGGGAGCCCGTTTTAGGAGCGGTTCCACCGCACTAAGCTCCGCTCAGCTGCATTCCCTGCGTTATCGGCCTCAGGACTCCGGGTACTCGGAGGGGTGCAAGGAGGAAGGAGTTAAATCAGATCCTTGGAGCAGCATTTTGCTCCTTCTCCCCCTTTTAGTTGAACATTAAGTTTTCCCAAGGAAAAACTGGACTTATCTGGCCAAACACTAGGCTCCCCCTAGAAGGGTTTTAACCCTTTGGTTTCAGGGGGTCAAGTATCCACCCTCCTTCCAAAGCCTCCAACCTCGCTCCATCTGCACCGATTCCGCCGGAGCAAACGGCTCCCAACGATGCCTGGCAGCTCCGCGCCGGCGCGTGCCGAGCTCCGTGTTGAACTCTCCTAATGGGAGCAGGTGAACACAGGGAGCCGCGTGTCCCTGGCGGCCCCGTGACCCGGCAACGCGCCGCGAGGACCAAGATCCGGAGCCCGAGACTCCTCTCGCACCTAAATCCCAATTATCGGCATCGCTCCCCAGCACCTGGATGCGCCAGTCGCGATGCCGACGGTGCAGGGGAAAATCCACGTGTGGAACGAAGCCAACTGGGAAGCAGAGGGTGAATTCGGCTGCAGAAGTCGCTCCTCAGCAGGGCGATGGGTGTTTCTTGCTAAATGGATCATCCCCGGGGGAACATCCCTGTCCACATGGTGGGATCGGCCGGACAGGACCCACAAGCAGCCTCCCGGGCCGGGCGCTTGGATCATTCCGATCCCATCCCGTTCCCGTGCCAGACGAGCCAGGTAATGGGGTCACTCCTTACATGTTGCAGGGCGCAATAAAAAGTTAAATATTTCCAGGTAGAGCCACGTTCTAAAACCAGCGGGAGCTCAGAGCGCTCCGCAGGCTCCGCGGAAAGGGCCTGGGCTCCCGGCGGCATCTCCGCAGGAAAAGCCTGGGAAGGCAACGTCGCTCATCCCGTATCCTGGTACTTTTCCATGCTGTCACGGTCCTCCCGGCATGGGATCATTTTAAGTTTTGTTTGGGGAGACCCAGGAGGTTGCAAGAAAAGGGCCCTGGGCAGCTCCCTAAATATGCTGGGATTTGCAGCTGGGTAGAGCCGAGGAAAAGAGCCAGGGAAAACGGTGGATTTCCATGCGGATAAACTCCCTGCCAGCCCCCAAAACACCTGCAGAAACTCCCCAAACCCTCGGAAACCTATTATGCATCCCTAGGGAAGGCAATGGGATTCCCTGTGCAATTTTGGGAGCTGTTTGGGAAAGGAGCTTTGCTGAAGCGCTGGGGACGGAGGAACCCCTGGAAAAGAGCAAAGAAACAGGCAGAGAGAAGCTGCAAGGGCAACTGCAGAGCCAAGGTCCAATTAGCGCTTCCAGAGGCGCCGCTCATCCCCCCAATGCCGAGTTCCAGGAAACAGCAGCGGTACCAGGAATTGGGAGTCACTAATGAGCACAAACGGCAGCCACGAGCGCTGCTCGTCCCGTGGTGCCACCAACCAGCGGCCGTTCCCGAGGGAGAATTGCGCTCCTGCCGTAACGGGAATAAATATCCCAGGGAAAAACACAAGGCGCAGGGAAATAGAAGGCGATAATGCCCTCGGGAAGGAGGCGGCTGCCGAAATCGAGGCCCCGATGGCGAGAGAGGAGGGGGAAAATGTGAGACGGCCGGAGCCAAAGGTCAGCGCTTCCCCGGACGCCCCGGCTCTATTTCTGGGCCGCTCAGCTCGGAAAAGCCCCGGGAGCAGCATCGGGTTTCAGGCGGCCACGCGAGTCCCGGCGGGAAGCGGCAGCGGTTAGGATCAGCTCCGAGGTGCCCCCGGCGCAGGACACGCACCCGGGAGGAGGGAAAGGGAAGCGCGGAGCTTCCCGATCCTCCCGCTCCAGTGCAACCCAAGGTGGGATTCGTCATGGAGAAGCAAATGCACCAAAAGAGCACGGAAAAGGCCAAACGGGAGCAAAACCCGCGCTCAAACCTCATAGCAAAGAGCCACCACGAACACCCCACCTGCCCCAGCTCTGTCTGGGGCTCAGGATTCCGGATGGGGAACGTTCCCTGCTGGATCCACTGGCTGCGAATGCCCCGAATCGGTGCATCGGGCCGGAGCAAGTGGCACTGGGGGCTCCTGTCTCAACCTGGGGCCGCTCCGGCTGCACGCAGGGCTCCGGCATCGTCCCAGCTCCGGCCCATCCGGCCTCGCTCCAGGCTCCGCACAAGTCCCCGCTCCAGGAGCCGCGGGATCCCCACGGGGACAGCTCTCTGCATCGGGCATTCCAGCCCCGCGGGGCTCCTGGTTTTCCCACTCCCTTCCAAGCGGGACAGCATCTGCTCCCGCGCGAGGGTGGTTATTTAGGGCAAAGCAACCGCCGCAGGGGTGGAAAAGCAGAGCAAGCGGGAAGGGTCCCTGCTAACGAGCAGGGGGATTTAGCGACGGTTCGAGGGCAGCGGGAGGGACAGACGCCACAAAGCGGGGGATGCTCCGGTGTCCGCGGGGATCCCCTCATCCGGAGGAGGAAACACAGGGATAGCTGGAGCTCGGGTCCTTCAGCTGGAGGATCCTGGCGGCCCCAGGAGTGGCTGCCAGGGCCGGGATGGTGACACGGTCCCCAGGAACCGCCCCGGTGCCCAAGGGTCCCCCGGGCTGGGGACCGGGCTGCCCGACCGGTCCCTCCCCAGGTGGTCCCATAGACACGGCACGAAACCAGCCCGGGGGAGGACGGCGGCCTCAACGGCGCTGCAAACCCTTCGGGGGGCTTGGGATGGGCGGGAGAGCGGAGCCCACCCGGAACCTGGGGAGATTGGGGAACCCACGCGGATCCGTGGGACCCCATGGAGCCCCCGTGGATCCTGGGCAGCTGCAGAACCCGTGTAAGTCCCGGTGGGGATTGTGGAGCCCAGATGGATCGGTGGGAACCCATGGAAGCCCACGCAGATCCTGCAGGGTCGTGGATCCCACACTGATCCATCGGAACCCGTGGAGCCCAAGCGGATCCCAGGGGGGCTGCAGACCCCACGTGGATCCTGGGGGGATTACAGAGCCCACACGGATCCTGGGGGGACTGGGGAGCCCACGCGGGTGCAGGGGAACCCGTGGAGCCCACGTGGGTCCGAGGGGACAGGGGAGCCCACGCAGATCCGTGGGACCCGTGGAGTCCATGCGGATCCCAGGGGGATTGGGGAGCCTCTGTGGATCCCTGGGGGATTGGGGAGCCCACACGGATCCATGGGAACCCATGGAGGCCACGTGGGTCCCGGGGAAACTGGGGAGCCCACGCGGGTCCCAGGGGGAACCCGTGGAGCCTACACGGGTCCCGAGGGGATTGGGGAACCCCTGCAGATCCTGGGGCGTTGTGGAGCCCACACGGATCCGTGGGCCCCCGCGGAGCCCACACGGATCCCAGGAGGAGTGGGGAGGCCCTGCAAATCCTGGGGTGATTGCGGAGCCCATGCGGATCCCTGGGAACCCGTGGAGCCCCTGCGGATCCTGTGGGGTCGTGGAGCCCACGCGGCTCTGTGGGAACCCATGGAGCCCACGTGGACCCTGGGGGGATTGGGGAACCCCTGCAGATCCTGGGGCGTTGTGGAGCCCACACGGATCCGTGGGACCCCGCGGAGCCCACGTGGACCCTGGGGGACCCCAGGGAGCCTAGGCGGATCCCGAGGGGCT
>JAWLRI010000371.1:135386-196376 GCA_034781795.1 Crypturellus tataupa | reverse complement strand
CAGGGACCCGAGCGCCGCGGGGACCCTCCGCGCTGTCACCGGGGCGGGGGGGACGCGAACGGACCGGCCCCGGCGCCGCGGAGCCCCCCGAGCCGGCGCGGATGCTCCCAGCAGCCGGGGCGCAGCCGGCATCTCCCCCGCTTTTCCCTTTCCGCATCTCCCCGGGAAGGACGCGGATGCGCAGGGCCGGCAGCCCCGCGTTATCCGGCCCCGAATTCCGGATTGCCGGGAAAGGGCGCAGAAATGCCGGCGGAGCGCGCGGATGGAGGCAGCAGGAATCCGCGTTTCGCCGCCGCGCGACAGGGAAACGCAAGGTGCCGGCTGCCCTCGGCGCTCCGGCGGCTTTGCGCGTCTCCGGGATGCCGGGAGATGCCGCGGATGGACCCGTCCCGACGGCGGCGCGATGCCCTTAGCGTCCGTGGAGGTCACGGCGCTCGGGGCGCTCCGTGCCGGACATTGGTTTGGGAAAGGACGGATCCGATCCGAGGCGGAGGGTGGCAGCGGGAAGTGCGGATGCGACCCGCGGAGCGCACGGATGCGACCAGGTGCCACCGGCCTGGGGGCTCCGGGGGTGTCTCCTCCCGCGGGAGCCTCCATTTTAAGCCTGTCGGAGCGGGGAAGCACCGGAGCTCGAATTCCGGCTCGGCACAGGCCAGGAAACCTCGGCTTGGGATCCATAGTGTCGTCCTGATGGATGTCGGAGCTGGAGCTGGGCAAGGCCGGCGGGATTCAGGGCTCCTCCGTGCTGGGACCCATCCGCTCGCTTCCCATCGGAACGCGGGAAAAGCAATTCCAGCTAAATCTGGGGGCAGGCACCAGCAGGTCCTTCCCTTCGGAGCGGCTCAGGGTGACTTAGGGATGCCCTGGAGCAGGCCAGGATGCTCCAAGTGGGAAGGTACCGGATTGGACCATGACCACGTTCCCTCCGTGGCCCCAAACCCCTCATCCCTCCTGTCTCTGTGACATGAAATAATAAACGGGCAGCGGGGATGGAGCTGCCGCCGGGATTTTATCCCATTAGCCCTCGGTGTCGCCTTCCCCGTCCGGCTCCGCTTACAGCCGGTGTCGCCTTTCCGGCCAAGCCGGGGCCGCTCAGCTCCGTGCCGGAGTGGGGACTTTCCTTGGATTTGCAGCCTCGGAGGGATGGATTAGCCAAGGGTGCAAGTAAAGATGTGGCTGGAGGTGCTGGAGCAGGAGGAGGGATGCAGGAGGAGGGATGTAGGAAGAGGGATGCAGGATGAAGGATGCAGGTTGAAGGATGCAGGATGAAGGATGCAGGAGGAAGGATGCAGGAGCAGGGATGCAGGAGGAAGGATGCAGGAGGAAGGATGCAGGATGGAGGATGCAGGTTGAAGGATGCATTTCACCGCATGCAGATTTTAACTTTTCCGCCCCGTTTTGCCCTTGCGCCTCCAGCTCACGGTTTGTATCCTGCTCCGGCCGAGCCAACGGCGGGAAATGCTCCTGCGGAAGTGCCGATGCCTCTGCAAACGCTGCTCCTTTTCCCAGTCTCCTGCTTTGGGCACAGGTGTCCGGACCCAGTCGCTAAATCCCCAGGACACGGATAATCGCATCCCGGCCCTATCTGGAGGGAAACGCTGTGATTTTCCTGGTGGATTTTCCTGCTGGATTTTCCCAACGTTTCCCAAGCCGTCCATCTTGGTGGTGGCTTTAAATAACTGCCTGGAACCACCGGGTGAATTCTCGGATTCCGATAAAACCAAGCGCCGTCGGAATTGGGGGCCAACCGGCGGTTTCCGCGAGCCCTCTCCACCGGGAATCCCGGCACGGGCCTGTCCCATCCCGGCTGGAGCCTCCTGGCTCCACTGAGCCCGTCCCATGCAGGAGCCGGAGGCTCAAGCAGCCCGGATGGATGGAGAGGAGCAGGGGACGAGGCTGGAAAGGGACCGCGACAGCTCGGAGCCGCTGCGGAGCCGCCAGGTAACGCGGCCACCCCCGTTTAAAGGCAGCGTTTTCCTTCTGGGATGCCCCAATCCCGGGATCTCTCCAGCTTTCCGAGCCCCAAGGAGCTGGGTTGAACTCATACATTTAGCTTGCAGGTTGCACTGGGGTTGAGCGGTGCTTGAGAGCGTTTTGGGAGAAGAACTGGGAGTTTTGGGCTGTCTCCAAGCTAAATGCTGCTTGAATTTGGTAAAGAAAAGCCCTTTGATTTCGCGGTTTTTGTCAGCATTTTGTGCTCCCGGAAACTTTAATTTTGGGATCGTGCGCTGAGCTTTGCTCGGAGTTTCGGTCGTCGTGACGGCGGCAGCAAACGCGCTGTCAAACCCGAATCCCACTGATTGCAAACTCCCACCTCCGAGGCCGCCCTCGCGCCTTGGATAAGGGATTAATTCGGAAGTGAATGGGAAATAACGAGTTTTGCACTAGCGTCGCGGTGACGATCCCTTTGCCTAGGGGAGCAGGGTTGCTTTTTTCCCCCTTGCTCTTGGCATTCGCTTGCTCCCGCATTTCTTTTTTGTGCAAACGCTCTTCCCGGCCTGGGAGATAAACCCCAACTTCTTGCAGTGACGCTATTCCCAGCTTTGCTTCTCTCACCGTTGCTTTCCCAAAGGGAAAACTGACGTTTTGCCCAAGCCGCAGGCTGGAGCGCGCGGGATTTTTGGGAGCCTCCGTGGCCGTGTCCGGTGGCCAAGTGCCATCTAGTGAGTCCTGCCGGGATCTGCCCGCTGCAGCCAGCAGCTCGCTGTGCCGGAAAATGCGGAATTTCATTTGTTTCCCCCTCTAGTTTGCAAATCCTTCGCAAGATGGGAGAGGGAGATCGTTCCCGCTTGGAAACGCTCTGCTTGCATCTAGTTTGCTGTGTTAAAAACCATTATATGGTGGAAAATGGCCATCCCAGGGGCTGCTCTGTTTTGGTATGAAGAAAAAAGCGTCTTGTTGTGATGCTCCCTCCTGCAAACCGAGGGCAAGGCACACGGAGCTGCATTTCCTTGGGATTTGATCCAGGCTGCTCCGTGTGGGGTTGCAAAGCCCTTTTTGAGCCCTGCACATCCCTCGCTTTCCCCTTTTTCCTCTTTGCTCAACAGAGACCCGATGAGGAGGCTGTGGT
Source organism: Crypturellus tataupa (assembly GCA_034781795.1). Classification (NCBI taxonomy): domain Eukaryota; kingdom Metazoa; phylum Chordata; class Aves; order Tinamiformes; family Tinamidae; genus Crypturellus; species Crypturellus tataupa. The sequence goes on along the minus strand of JAWLRI010000371.1, from coordinate 193,306 downwards.
CGACCAGGGAGGAACGAGCAACGTGGTCAATATTCACTATGAGAAGGAAGAGCTGGAAGGTGAGTTTTCAGCAGCGAGTTTCTCCAGTGTTGATGCAGATCCTGGAAAAACTCCTATTCCCACAGCACCGCATCCCTAAAATGTCCCGAAACCAGAGCTGCTGCCGCTGTTTTCGCAGGCCACCGGACCCTGTACGTGGGCGTGCGGATGCCCCTGGTGCGGCAGAGCCACCGGCACCACCGAGCGCACAGCCAGAAGCATCGGAAGCGGGAGCGGGCCAAGGGCTCGGCCCCGGGGGGCCACAGCTACCGCGGTGAGTGCCCTGCGGATGGTCGATGGCCAAGAGACCCTACGGCCGAGGGCTTTTTAGTGCATTTAAATGCAATTTAGATTTAGGCTTTTCCTTGGAGTGACCCAGGCTTAAGGTCTCTCTCAGACCAGCCCAAGTATTTGCAGCTGAACTAAAGCAAAGCCCGTTTTGCACGGGATTCCCCGTTTTGCAAATCCCGTTTTGCACTAAAGCAAAGCCTGTTTTGCACGGCATTTCCTGTTTTGCATGGGATTCCCCGTTTTGCAAATCCCATTTTGCACTAAAGCAAAGCCCGTTTTGCACGGGATTCCCCGTTTTGCACAAAAGCAAAGCCCATTTTGCACGGGATTGCCCGTTTTGCAAATCCCATTTTGCACTAAAGCAAAGCCCGTTTTGCACGGCATTTCCCATTTTGCACGGGATTCCCCGTTTTGCAAATCCCGTTTTGCACAAAAGCAAAGCCCATTTTGCACGGTGTTTCCTGTTTTGCAAATCCCGTTTTGCACTACAGCAAAGCCCCTTTTGCACGGGAGCGGAACGTGCAATGTAAATTGAAGCGCCGCATGGTAACGGGCTGGGGTTTTGCCTCCCCCAGACACCCCGTCGCAGCGGGTGCAGTTCATCCTCGGCACAGAGGAGGACGAGCAGCACGTGCCGCACGAGTTATTCACGGAGCTGGACGAGATCTGCGTGAAGGAGGGCGAGGATGCGGAGTGGAAGGAGACGGCCAGGTAAATCCAGCTTCCTCCGCTCCCAATTCCCTCCTCCGCTCCCAATTCTCATCCGGCAGCAGCCCGGAGCGGGGCCTGTTTGCAACGGGGCCGACGGCATCCGCTCTCCGTGCGCTGCAGGTGGCTCAAGTTCGAGGAGGACGTGGAGGACGGCGGCGAGCGCTGGAGCAAGCCCTACGTGGCCACGCTCTCCTTGCACAGCCTCTTCGAGCTGCGCAGCTGCATCATCAACGGCACCGTCCTGCTGGACCTGCGCGCCAGCAGCATCGAGGAGATTGCAGGTACGGCCGGGAAGCACCACGGTCCCCTTAGCAACATCCACGTTCCGCTTATCCCCATGCCCTGCATTCCCGCAGCTCCCAAATGCAACCCAAATGGCACCGCCGATGCCTATTTTTGCTTCAAGTCCTGAGTTTTTTGGATTTCTGACCACACTCGCTTGGTCTGCCTAATCCTTATTAGGATTAATGAGATCCTTCAGATTAATAAGATCCTTTCAGATCCTTCTGAAAGCAATTTGTGGGGCTAGAGAAGTGGCTGGAGCATTTTCTCCATGCAAAGAGGAGCAGGACATAGAAGAAGCTGCTCTTAGTAACGTGCAACCTGCAGAAGAGCTGAACTTCATTACGCAAATTATAATATATATAGTTTAGTTATAACTATAGTTTAGTTTATAGTTATAACATATATAGTTTATATAGTATGTAGTTTATATATAGTTATATAGATAATATATAATTATAGTATATAACACAACAATATAACTAACAATATAACAATATAACTATTACAAACAATTCCCTCACTTTTTTTTTTTTTGATTTGCCCTATAATCTGGGGTTTAAGCACTGCAAACACAGAGTTTATCTGGCAGATGACCAAGGAATGTATTTCTGTGTGGAAGATAATTGAAGTTAATTGAAAAAGCAGCTTGGTAGAAATTATCTGTGACTGGCAGGTCTCCATTCAAGCCTTGCACGAGCTGCTGAAGTCAGCTCCATTCTTAGCACATTTCTCCCTAGGCTCTGCAAATTAAAGTCAATTGAGCAAGGAAACTCAGGGAAACTCTGTGCTTATAATCTGGTTAAATGTGAGGCCGGATGGGGCAAGAAAATTGTGTTATTTAGAAGGGGAAATGATGATATTGGCTGCGGGCTGAATAAGCGCTTGGATGAGGTGTTTTAGCAGAGAATTCTTGTTGTCTTTGCAAGGGCTGGACTTTATTAACGCTTCTCTCTAGATGAGTTGCATTGGTGTGGAGGTACACTGGGAACTGCAGCTTTTTCCTAGGATTTTAGGGATCTGGAGCTGGGGTTTTCCACCCCAAAGGGATACGTTTCTCTTCGCCCTCCCCAGATGTGATCCTCGATCAGCAAGAGCAGTCCAGCGAGTTTGACGAGCGCATGCGCATGCGGGTGCGGGAAGCCCTGCTGAAGAAGCATCACCACCAGAACGAGAAGAAGTGGAACAACCTCCTCCCCATCGTGCGCTCCTTCGCCGACGTGAACAAGAGGCAGACGGATCCGCACCTTCCCGACAAACCCGGTGCGGATTCCTGTGGAATTTCGGGATCCATAGGCTTAGGAGAACGCTCCCAATTGCTTCATTTTATCTTTCTTGCTGTCTTTCCTTTCCCCATCAGCCCAAACTCTGTCTCCTCATCCACCTCCCGCCACTGTGGAAGCTAAAAACGGGACGAGCAGCGAGACCAGCCCCATGGATTTAAGCAAGGTGACACGCGTGCCGCTTACTTAATCCTTTAGGACCAGATGGGAAAGTTGGTTGCAGACAGCGCTGCAGGGAGCCAAGGGCATGAATTTGGGGGTAATTCCCTGAAAATTGCATATTGTGGCCAGGCGGAGCTGCACTTCATGAAGAAAATTCCTACCGGGGCTGAAGCGTCAAACGTTCTTGTAGGAGAGCTGGATTTCCTTCGCCGGCCCATCGTGGCGTTCGCGCGGCTGAATCCCGCTGTCCTGCTCTCCGGCATGACAGAAGTCCCCATCCCAACAAGGTCAGAATAAGAACCAAGTTTTGTTATTTAGGAAACAAGAAAATGTCAAGCTGTAAATGTTCATTTGGCTCCCTAAGGAGGGAGGCCGATGTGAGTTTGTGTTTCTCCCACCCCCTCTCTCCTCATCTTCATTTCTCTCTTCCCTCCTGTAGTTTTTAAATTCATTAAAATCCATTAAAATCCATTTTAAATCCAGCTGATTTCAACCAACAGTAAATTTCTTAAGGACTATCAATTTTGATGAGTTTTGTGAAAAGCAAATGGCCAAGACAACCCAAAATCCCCCCTAGTCCTCCCATTTACCCGAGACAGAGCAAATGCCACCCTGATGAGGACTCAGGAGAACCTAATGTGACACCTCTCCTGAGCCCTGCTTTGGCCTGGGAGCTCCTCTGTGTTTCCTTGGGTGCTTTTTAAGCAAGGGGATGTTCTTCTCTCTCCTTTTGTCTCTCTTTTCTCGCCCAGGTTCCTGTTTGTGTTGCTCGGACCAGGAGGAAAAGCCCCTCAGTACCACGAGATTGGCAGGTCCATGGCTACGCTCATGACGGATGAGGTGTGATGAGATGTGTGGGATCCCTGCGGGTCTTCTTGGCTTTCTCCATCTAAACCACCTCTTTCTGCCTCCGCGGTAGCGAGGAAGCACTTTGGCTTTAGTTCTTGCTTTCCAAATAATCCATCTTTCCAAATAATCCATCCTTCGTTGCCCCTCCGCAAAGCAATCCTTTGGGTTCATGTCATTCCCAAATGCCGGAGGCGGAAATCCCATCCCGAACCTGGTGCATCACGAGCTCATCCGTATCCCTAAGGCACCTCCGGATGGCATTGCCATGACCAGCAAAACCATGGAGGAGGTGACCACAGATGCCACCACGCTCTGATTTTTAACTTGAATCAAAATTTCCAGGAAGTTCAAGTGCTTTTTGTTAAAAAAAAGACTCTTATTCACCCAAATGCTCCTTGCACTGCTAGGAAATAGATGCGTTGCCTTCCCATGGGTTCAGGTCTACTCCCATCCGCAGGTTTTCCACGATGTTGCCTATAAAGCCAAGGACCGCAGTGACCTCGTGGCCGGCATCGACGAGTTCCTCGATCAGGTCACGGTGTTGCCACCTGGAGAGTGGGACCCATCGATCCGAATCGAGCCCCCAAAGAACGTCCCTTCACAGGTAGATTTGGTCTTATTTTTCCCATTGGGAGCTGAGCCACGTTGGGAATTTTAGTACAAAGTAAATGCCAAAAATAAAAATTTACAAACAGGTCAAATATCTAGATCAGAAGCAAAACAAACTAGAGTTAAAATCTGTATATTTACTTTATTTCCACATGACCAGAAAAAAAGGAAGACGCCAGGAGCCCTCGATGACACCGATGGCCATAGCGAACCCGAAAAACACAGTGGTCCTGAGCTCCAGCACACAGGAAGGTGCAAACTTTAAGGGTTATTTTTTCTGCCTCCTAAAATCTGAGCATGGAGCTTCCCTTAGAGCAGGGGGCTTGAGCTGGTCACTTTAGTGAGTGGGAGGATTGTGCATTAACAAGGACAAGGGGAAGCTGTAAGATGCAGGCTTTGCTGCACACAAGTTTTCTTGATTTGGGGTGAAAATAGGTGCTTAAATCTCTCCCAGGGCAGCTAGGCTGCTTTTTTTTTTCCTTAAAGCAAATAATTTTCCAAGTAGGAGAGGGTTGGGTGTTAAGTCAGGTCTCTGTTTGCTGATAAAGTTCTCCCATTCCCCCTCTTTTCCCCCATGCCTTGTTTTTTCTTGGATGTAAAAGAAGGACAATAAGGAGGAGGATGCTTTGTAGGCTTGGAAGTTGCTCTGTTTTTGGGGATTACTCTTTTCTTCTTGGGGATGGGGGGGTAAAAAGGGCATCTTGTTGTTGTCCTCATTCATTTTTACTTCTCCTCCAGGCTCTTTGGGGGTTTGATCCTGGACGTGAAGCGAAAGGCCCCCTGGTTCTGGAGCGACTTTCGGGACGGTCTGAGCCTGCAGTGTCTGGCGTCCTTCCTCTTCCTCTACTGCGCCTGCATGTCCCCCGTCATCACCTTCGGCGGGCTGCTCGGGGAGGCCACCAAGGGCCACATAGTGAGAGCAATCCCCTTCCCCAAAGACAAACACTAATTTGCTCATCCCGAATAGCTTGGGGCTTCATCCATGACTTTCCCATGGATGGAGGCGGTTGTTCCTGCTCCCTGTTTGCTCACTGCAGCCTCCGTTCCCCCGCAGAGCGCCATGGAGTCGCTGCTGGGAGCATCCATGACCGGAGTGATGTATTCCCTGTTTGCCGGGCAGCCCCTCACCATCCTCGGGAGCACCGGCCCCGTCCTGGTGTTTGAGAAGATCCTCTACAAGTTCTGCAAGTAAGACCGGGGGGCTGGCCGGGCTGGGCATTGCAAGAGCCTTGGAAAGAAGGGAATAACACAGAAAAGAGGATTTTCCCTTTTTTTCCCCCACTTAAAGGCAATTGTAGGATTTAACTTGTCCTCTCTGTTATGCATGTTGAAGCTACTGCTTTAGTAAGTGATGGCGTGGAAGGGGTTGGTTTCCTAAGGATGGGAGCACAATTTCCTTGGCTACCTGTTTTACTGCGATATCCAATATGTGATGCAGCCCGAATAGCGATCCCGTTGTGATTAAAACTATTCCTGTGCTTAAGTCCCGCTGGTTGTAGCCGATCACGGGTCTCATGTGCACGAATGACACCTCGCACAGCCTGACCTCAGCGAGCCTCGGAGGCGTTAACGCTGCGTAATTATTCAATAATGCTAATTATGTAATTAGCCTCCCCTCTTCCCGGCCCACACCCTGTGCTGCAGCCCCGGGGCTGGCTGCGGCGCTCGGAAACCAGCTCCGTTGTCCCGAGTTTTGATGCTCCCAAATTACTTCCAAGCTTCAGCGTCTCCCGATGTGTTTTACGCCCTCGATGCCGTTCTCACAGGGACTACGGGCTCTCCTATCTCTCGCTGAGGGCCTGCATCGGGCTCTGGACCGCCTTCCTCTGCATCGTCCTCGTGGCCACGGACGCCAGCTGCTTGGTGTGCTACATCACCCGCTTCACCGAGGAGGCCTTCGCCGCCCTCATCTGCATCATCTTCATCTACGAGGCTCTGGAGAAGCTGTTTTGGCTGGGGGAGACCTACCCCATCCACGCGGCCAGCAAGCTGGACCTCCTGACCATCTACTAGTGAGTTCTTGGGTTTTCTCCCCTAAGATGCTGCTGTTTTTTGGTTAGAGATCAGCGTTTCTGTGTTGTTGCTTCTTCCTTACCCCTCTCCTGGCTTCTTTCCTCCCAGCTGTAAATGCGAAGCCCCAGCCCATCCTACCAACGAGACGCTGCTCTTCTGGGAGAGCAACAAGATCAACGCGTCTTCAATTGCTTGGGAAAACCTCACGGTGTCTGTAAGTGCCACGAGCAAACGGTTTTCCTTGCAATCCAGCCATGGGGTTAATATTTCTGCAGCAATTTTTGCACAGTTGTGAATTTGGTGCAAAACTTGGAGCCCTTAAGGTGCTGGTATATCTCCAAGAGTGCTGGTGCTGCTGTCATAAATCAAGATAAAGTGGTGGAAGTTGGAAGACCTCAGTTTATGCCTTCAGTAATTGATTTCCTTTATTAATTGCTAATAAATGTGGGTTCCTGGCTCTTATTCAGCAGTGTCTGTAAGAATGTGGATAACTCTGCATGTGTGAGCAGCCACTGGGGTGGTTGTTGCTGTTGTAGGATGCAAGAATTTTATGGGCATCCTCATGTCTTTCCCAGGTCCTAAGAGACCTTCTCTGGGAAGGGACAAGTGTCTCTTCTCGGTTCCCACCCCTGTTATCTTAGTGATCCTTCCTTGTTCCCCCTGCGTTTATCCCTAAGAGTTTCCAGCATCCTATGCTGGATGCTTCCCTCTCCTGTGGTGTCTTCCCTGGCCATGGTCACCTGCTCTTGGAATGGTTGAACATCCATGGATGTGTCCTGGGTCTATGTCACAGTGTCCTCATGTGGTTGGCCTGTCCATGCCACTCTACGGAGTCTGATGTGCTGCATGGTCAGGCAGTAGCAATGGTTCCCTTGGATGTGGGACCAGGATCCCTAGATATCCCTTAGGAGTCCAAGGTTTCCTTGCCCCTCGTGCGTTTCTCTTGTGTCCTGACCCTCTGTTTCTCCAGGAATGTCGGCATTTGCATGGAGAATTCCATGGACCTGCCTGCGGACACGACGGCCCCTACACACCCAATGTCCTCTTCTGGTCCTGCATCCTCTTCTTCTCCACCTTTGTCCTGTCGGGCTCCTTGAAGACGTTTAAAACCAGCCGCTATTTCCCAACCAGAGTAGGTAGCCAACAGTGGCAAGGAATAGTCCTTTACTCCTGGTCATCTTTGCCACCGCTTACCTGCAAGTCCTTAATGGAGAAGCCTTTAAAAGGCCAAGTTCTCCATCAGCTTGGATGTCTCAAACCCATTTCCACCAGTGCAAAAGGATTGGAACTGTTCTCATCTGCATTGCAACCTGCCCCAGGGGGCATTTCTTGCTCAGGGTGATGAGCAATAGGAAATTGGGTCCTTTAGAGTTTTCTCTTCACTCTTCACTTGAGTTATGTGCTCAAGGGGAAAGCTGAAAGAAATGTGAAGTTTGCAGAAAAAGTCTGTATTTCTTCCTTCCAGGGAACAAATGATGCCATGGTGCCTTATTCCATTAAGAAAGTGGCAGCTTTCTTAAGATCTGAATTAAAGCCACGACTTGCTCACCCCATTAAACTCTTTGTTTTTCTCTGTCTGAAGGTCTTACGGGGGCAAATCCAGCAGCTAATGGAGGGATTTGGCTGTGTGTCCTCAGAGCGGTGGGATTTGGGTGACCGACCTTAACGTTGTGTCCCCTCCTTGTGCCCGGCTCTGTGACGGTGTTTGCGATTCCTCTTTCAGCTCGGGTTTCTCACCCCAGGTACGATCCACCATAAGTGACTTTGCTGTTTTCTTCACCATTGTCACCATGGTGATTATCGACTTCCTCATCGGGGTCCCCTCGCCCAAGCTTCAAGTTCCCCACATGTTCAAGGTAATTGAGGGGTTTTGAGGACAAGGGGGACACGATGGTGGCCGAGCAGGAGGCGACGCTGCTGTCTCTGCTTTGTCGCAGCCCACCAGAGATGACCGTGGGTGGCTCATCAACCCCATAGGACCCAACCCGTGGTGGACGGTGTTGGCAGCGCTCATCCCCGCTCTGCTCTGCACCATCCTGGTCTTCATGGACCAGCAGATCACTGCGGTCATCGTCAACAGGAAGGAGCACAAGCTCCAGGTAAGGGGGCTGCTCCAAAGTGGCTCCTTCCCCAGCTGGTTCCAGGAAAAACAGCTATTCCCAGGGTTGAGCAAAAGCATCCGTTTGGGACGGGGTTGATCTGCTCTGTGGGATGCTCTCTGAGGTCATTTATGTTGCAACAAACTGCAGAGAACTCACATGAGCCGCCTTTGAGAGCAGCAAACCAACCTTAAAGCAACAGAAAAGAGGTTCTTTTGTCCTCAAATGTCAGCATCAGCAAGGGGAACGAATCGTTTTGCCATGCTGCTGCGGAAAACACTCTTTTCTTCCTTGGAAATAGTGGAAACTTTTTATGAATTAAAAATAAAACAGCACTTTTTTAAAGTAAGAATTGCATAAAAAAACCCCAAATCCACTTTGAGCTCTTGCCAGGCTTTCACAAGAGGTGCTTGCACAAAGCCTGGCTGTTCTTTTCCTTTGTTTTTTCTTTTATTTTCCCCAAAGTTGGCTTGGGCTGTGTTGTGCGGGTGCTGCGGGATGCTGCCTCTGTCTTTGCTCCCCGCAGAAGGGCTGCGGGTACCACCTGGACCTCCTCATGGTGGCCGTGATGCTCGGCGTGTGCTCCGTGATGGGGCTGCCGTGGTTCGTGGCCGCCACCGTCCTCTCCATCACCCACGTCAACAGCCTCAAGCTGGAGTCCGGCTCCTCGGCGCCGGGGGAGCAACCCAGGTTTCTGGGCATCCAAGAGCAGAGAGTCACCGGCTTGATGATATTTGTGCTCATGGGTTGTTCCGTCTTCTTGACTGGGGTCTTAAAGGTAAGAGGATGCAAAACCTTCTAAATTACTCCCTTTGCTTCAGGAAGAGGCAACCCCAAACCTCAGGTGTGGATGCATGGTTAGATTCTGCCCTCAGTTATATTTTTTTAGCCCTTTAGCCCTCGATTTGGTGCGCTGGAGGGAAGCGAGCGACACAGATGCTTCATTCTTCATGTGCCTTTCAAGCCCATCTGTGTTTATGGGCAATCAAGTGTATTCAGACCGCTGCATCTGTTCTTTTTCAAACAAGCAGCAGTTTATCGGTTACAATTTACTCCCAAAATGCCTCGGAACAACCGTTTCTGGTAGTGAAACACATTGCGGTCGTTCCCAAGGGCTTTCTTGCATGTTTTTCCCACAGAAATAATCTCATCTCCGGGTTAAAAAGAAGCACTTTGTGTTTCTGTGTTGCTGCAGGAATGTATAGAAATGGTTTTTCTACTGCTACAGAATGGGGTGTACCTGGATTATGTTAGAACACTGGTGAAACCAAGCATTTTCCTCCAAATTTTCTGGAAAATAGGAGCATTCTGATGAAACCCAAAGGTAAAAGTATGCAATGTAACTTTTATTCTCTAAACGCTTTTATTTTCTTTGCAGTTCATACCGATGCCTGTGCTCTATGGGGTCTTTCTCTACATGGGTGTATCGTCGCTCCGAGGAATTCAGGTCTGGGCTTTTACAGCGTATCAGCTTCCTGCTATTTAATCTCAGAAGCACCAAGTCTTTTGATCAGTGATTTGGGAAAAGCCTCCGAGTGCAAGCAACGAAAAATAACGTGGGCAAGAATGAAATATGGGGCTTTTTGGGTGGTTGGGAGGGAAGATTTAGCTCTCCTTGCTTCAGTCAGGGCATTTTGTGCCCAAGGGGATGACACGTCCCTGGGGTCTTGCAGTTCTTTGATCGCTTGAAGCTCTTCGGGATGCCGGAGAAACACCAGCCGGATTTCATCTACCTGCGCCACGTGCCCTTGCGCAAGGTGCATCTCTTCACCCTGATCCAGCTCACCTGCCTCGTCCTGCTCTGGGTCATCAAGGCGTCCCCCGCGGCCATCGTCTTCCCCATGATGGTGAGAGCCGTCCTCGCATCCGAGCGCAACGCGTCCGTTTTGCTAATCTAACCGCATCCTTTTTCTTTGGGAAGGTTTTGGCTCTCGTCTTCGTGCGGAAGGTCATGGATTTCTGCTTCTCGAAGCGGGAGCTCAGCTGGCTGGACGACCTCATGCCGGAAAGCAAGAAGAAGAAACTGGACGATGCCAAAAATGAAGCCAAAGAAGAAGAGGTAACATTTGCAGAGCTCAAAATTATGTGTCTCCATGGGGCTATTCTGCCTGTTACAGAATTTTGACTTTTTTTTGTCCCTTTTTGTTGCAGGAGTCTCAGAAGATGATGGAAGCTGCTGCTGCAAATTCAGTCCAGCTGAAGCTGGGCAAAACCAGCTACTCGGATGTCTCAAAGCAAGATAATGACAGGTAAAACTGCGCCGAGTGCCAGGATCCCCCAGCTCGATGGGAGTTTAATCCTTTCCCGTAATTTAATGACCCCCAAAACCAGCTACACACCAGGCAGGGCTCAAAATGCTTAGAAATGGGGAATTCGAGCACGTGTCTGCCAGCAGCAGTGGCTTGGGAAGGTGCTTTGAGATGCTAAATGCCTGTGAGACCCTTTGCACAGCAGCTTGGTTCCTAAATCCCGTAAATCTGTGTGTGTTGAGCTGCATTACATGGGCTGAGCTGCTCCGTTCTCTGCGGCCATTCCTCTGTGCGTAGATGGGCGCGTGCTAATGCCCTTGGCATCGGTTCCTGCGGTCCCAGCACGTGCTACTTATATTTATTGCTACTTAATATTTATTGCTACTTAATATTTGTTGCAGGGTTGATCCTTCCGAAATTAACATCTCGGATGAAATGCCCAAAACAACCGTATGGAAAGCTCTCACCATGAACTCGGAAAAGCTCTAAATCCAAGGAGGGAAAAGGTAAAAACTGGCTGGCATTAACGTGACCGTCCTGTCCATCGGGACACCCTGCAGCAGCCAGCAGAGCCGTAGCCGCCTCTAATCCCCACTCTCTCTGTTTCTTTCTCAGTTTTCCTAATTAGAGGGCTCTGTCTTTGAAGGAGAGGAACGAGAGATGACTCAGGGATGAGCCACCGCGAAGGCACGGGCAGAAAACGGCTCCTCGGAGCGGAGCAGAAGGACGGCGAGTGAGCAAAGCCCTCCCTGGTCCTCGCTTCAGTCCATAGCTGGATTCGCATTAAAGCCATTCAGACGTTTTTCAATTTTCTCTGTGCTTTGGGCATTCGGTGTCTTCAGGCCAGCGCCGCGAGGTGCACATCGCAGCGGGAGTTCGGTGTCGTTTCAGCCTCTGTGTGTGTTGCCGTTTCGTAGTGGTAGAGGAACCGCTACCGCTTAATCATCCAGTGCTCTTGGATTTTTTATATCTGACTCCCCGCTCCGCCTCTTTCTCCTTTTCCAAATATAAACTCTGAATGTACGAAACCATTTTCTGTTATATTTGATGCATTCTGTTATATCTGATGCATTCTGTTATATCTGATGCATTCTCTGTTTTGTTCCTAGCAGGTTGTTGCTCCGGTTTGGAGTTATTTGCATTCCCTCGTGGTGCAGGAGGGGTTGTGTCTGCCCTTGGGAATGCTGGAGAAGCCACTTTGCTGCCGGGCGCTGGTTTTGGGATCATTTCTGTTTCTTTTGGGGCTGTGTTCTTCCCCCTTTAAAGTGGATATAAAGGATCATGTTGCAGGTTCCCTATAGGATCGTGTGAGGGACCAGATGAGACCTGCTGCAGGGAGACACCAGGTCCCCATGGATGTGGCTTTGGGGACATTGCGTGTCTGATGCCACCTCCTCCATGGGGACCCCTCTGTCACAAGGTGGCTCTTTTGCAAGGTGGCTCTTGGTCCTTCCAAAGAGCATCTCTTCTCCCAGCATGGGAAGAACCAGGAAAAACTGTTCCCTCTTTCCCCATGGCACTTGTATGGGGTCCTCTTGCAATTCCCTGGTAAAGGCAGGTGGAAAACGGTTTCCCCATCCTATTCTGGAGCTCCAACTTGCTTGATAAGCAAAATTAACGCCCAAAAGCTGCTTTTACCAGGGCACTTTTGCAACCTGGCTGTGGTTTGCACCATCAGAGGGGAGGTGGCATAAGCTATAAATAAGGGGGAAGGTGGTAAATCCTGGTTTATGTTGGTGTTGGAGCCCGTCCGAGCCCTCTCCCACTTTGGCTACAACTGGGATAAGGAGATTCCTGTACCTGTGGGCTCGGAGCCTGGTTTATATCTGCCCAAGGGGGCTGCAATGCTGCTTTTAGACCCATTTTGGATACTGTTGGAGAGGGATATTCTCCCTTCCCATAATAAGACATGTGGAGCCCTAATTTGGGGGGTATTTTAATCCCATTGGAGGTGTCAGTGTGGGCTCGTGGCCTGCAGGAACCTGCAATGAGCTTAGGGGATGCAGCACCACTACTGCCTTTAAGAAGGAATTATTGGGTTTCTAACTCATTTTGCTTTATTTCTTAAGATATATTTTCCCCCTCTGGTCTGTTTGTTCAGCTTTGTGTAGAAACAGAAAAACTATTTTTGCTTTGGAGATACTGAAATACATTTATTTTGTGGTAAGAGACGTTCTCGTTTGGAAGCTGCTCCATGTTGTCCGTGAAGGTGGAGGGGGAGAATGGATGTCATTCACCAGCTAAAAATCCTCGTGTGTCGTTGAGCTTTTAATGGGATTTATGCCCCAAAACTCAGCCCTGCGTCGCCTGGGCGAGTCGTGTCCGTCTTCGAGTTGTCTCTGTTGCTCCTTGACCATAATGGGAAAATAATGCAATAATAAAGAAGCGAAAAGAAAAGACTCGTTTGCTTCCCCAAGCTGCATTGTGGAGGGGCTGCATCGCGGTACCCTGGTGATTTTGCTGCATTTATGGGTTTTCTTGTTTAATTATTATCGTTTTTAATGGTTCCCTCGTCTTCATTGCTATTATGGAGCAAGGAGGGCTCAGCCTGAGGGTTGCTCTGTACATCGGGAAAACTTCTAAATTGCAGCGATTTGCAAAATATAAAGGGGGGAAATGAAGTGTGGGACCCCCTTTTGCTGTGCCAGGAGAAAAAGGGGGCTTTGAGGTGCTTTTGGCAGAGAGAACAGAGAAGAGCTCTAGTTTTAGTCAGGATTTATTAAATTTTGGGGGGGAAAATGCACATTGCAGGACCGTGGGGTAGAGCTGGAGTGGACTGGGGGAAAATCCCAGTGCTGCTTCTACATGGAAGATCACTGGAGAGCCAGGAGCTGCTTGATGTGGTGGAATTTTGCAGGAAAATCCATGGGGACGAGCATCCCGATGCCGGCATCTCGATCCAGTGCTTAATTATACCCGGAGCCCGGAGAGCATCACGGAGCTGCTCCCCCCGACCAGCCTTTCGGGGCTGCTTTCCTGAGATATGTTTAAAATCATTAATTGAAAATCATTAATTGAAAATGGCTCTAACGACCCTGAGCGCTTGCGGACGGCGCTGGCTGTGTCCGACTCACCGGCCGCCGGGAAAGGGGAGCCCGTGGGCATCGTCCTGCAGGTCCCTCTTGGTGGAGCTGTGGAAAAGAGGAAAATAGGTGGGAAAAAAAACACTCCGGGGGTTAATTCCAACCAGAACTGCCTACCAGGAGGCTCCGGTGTGTTTTTCCTTATGGAAAATATGTCCGTGTGGTCGGAGACCTGGCTCTTCCCGGTGGTACCTGTAGCGCTTGGTGTTGATGAGCCAGTGCACGAAGTCCTTGGCCTTCATCTTGTCCAGGTAGTGGGTGAAGTCGCTGGTGAAGGTGCCCTCCGAGTGCCGCTTGTGGGTGTCCGTGATGCTCCGGGTGCTCCGGGTTTCCAGCGCCGGCCGCCTGCCCCGGATTCCCTTTCCCGGGGATTCCCTTTCCCGGGAAAAGGGAATTTCGAGCCCATTAAACCTGCTGCAATTTGTTTTAACCCTCCTCAGGCCACGTTGCAGCATCCGGACAGGGGCTGCACTGCGTCTTGCTCCATGGTGCCTTCTCCAAACGTGCATTTTTATAAGGAATGGGGCTGAGGACACCGGGATGGGGTTGGGAATCACAGTGTGCTCCCTGTGCCAGGTGCCTGCCACCTTAGAGCTTTATTTCGGGCAATTTATTAGCAATTTTCCTGCTTTTAGGTCAGCTCCTGGCTCCATTTCCCCCCTCAAGCCAACGGCATCTCCCAGAGCAAACCCCCCCATCCCCACTGGAATTATTTCCTCCCTCTCCCCTTGGAAACGAGGGTTTTGCTAGAGGTGGCCCCGTACCTGGGTGCATCGGACGCGTCCTCGGCTCCCGCGCAGCAGCCCCCCAGCAGCAGCAGGGCCAGCAGCAGCCCCCGGAGCCGCGGCCACCCCAGCGCTCGCATCCGGACCCTGCGGAACCAAGGTCCGGAGCGGGTCAGGGCTCCGAAGGCTCCCGGGTCTCTTATCCCTGCTGCTCCATGCAAGGTGCGCAGCCCCCAAAGAGCGTTTGCACCGTGCAAAGGAATGCAAAGGAACGCACGGTGCAAACGTTTGCAAAGGAACGATTTGCAGCAGATTTCATCACTTCAGAGTGATATCTGAAAACTTCCCCAATTAATAATTTCTTTTAAAACCAACATTTGGAAGAGCCGTTTTGTAATGGGTTTCTATTTCTACTCCTTGCTGCCTGGTTTAGCATTCTGGGGCTCGGATGCTCCCAAATCGGCAGCATAACCCAGGCAAGCAGAAACCCCAAGTGCTACCTCAAACCCCACAACCTTCCCCCAAAACCAGCCTCCTGCTCCCTTCCCGCATCCTTTCCCACTCCGTTCCGCACGGAGCCGCTGGGATGGCGGGCAGGGACCAGCGCTTACCTTGAGCCGCAACAGCCGCGTTCCCAAACGGATCCCAACTCCCTCCTCGGAGGCGCTTGTGGCGAAGCCTGACTCCTTCCCGGCGCTTTTAAGCTCGTTAGCAGGATGCTCGGGGATGACAGGTAGGTCAGCGACGTCCCGTTTTTAGCCGGATGGGTCATTATGAATCATTACGGGGCTTTTTTTTTTTTTAATATTTTTTTTTTAAGTGGGGCTGCTGCAAAAAATAAAGTTGTCGCCTTATTTTGCAGCTCCTGCCTTCAGCGCTGAGGGTGGCGGTTGTCGCTGCTGCTGCTTCTGTTGTCCCTTTTCTTGCTGCCACCACAGACGTGACCTGCTGCTTCCTGCCTCGCAGGGGACCCGGGGCCCTGTTGCCACCAAGGATCTCCCGATGCCGAGTGATCCGTGTGCCCGCGGGGCTGCTCTCCCTGATACTTTTGCTTTGACTGGGGGAAAAGCAATAGGAAAAGATGAAATAAGGGAAGCGGTTGGGTACCGCAGCGCCCGCTGCGGGTCGGTGAGGATGAGGGATGCGTCCTACGGGCTGCATGAGCATCGCTGGGCAGAGCGCGGCTTTGTCCCCAAATTGGGGACCGCATGCAGAGCAGGGTAGGGGCTCTTAGTGCTCCTGGGCTTTGGGGATGGGTTTGGGATACGTGGAGCAGCCTTGATCCTAGGAGCAGCATCCGCAGGATGGGGATGCTCTTGGCTCTGACATTCCCTGTTCTGGGGGGGGATAAAACTTTTTTGGGGAAAAACAGCCCTTTGCAGGGACGGGGAGACCCAAGCGGCCACCTGGAGCCCGGCCACCCTCTGCTCGGGGACCCTGGGGACAAGCGGAGCCCCCTGACCCATGGAGGGGACAGGAGCTCCCCATGCGCTGCCCCTCGCTGGCTTCTCCTCCGGGATAATTATTGCTCTTCCACCAAAGCCTCTTGCTAATTACTGTCCCTGTCACAGCGTGATTAGCGCTCAAGGGGCTGGGGTTGGGGAAGAGTCTTAATGAGGGCCAAAAGTGGCCCTCAAACGGGCTGCTGTGGGGTTAATGAGCCGGCGGCAGGCCACCTTGTTGCCTGCCTGTCACCTGGTTGATTAACGGTGTCTAATTAGCGAGGTGGAGGTCTCCGCGAGCCGGGAATCTGCCGGGTTTGGTCCCGGTTATTGGGTGATTCCAAGCAGCAGGTGGCAGCCTTCGTCCATGGCTCTGCCTCATCCTCGTCCTCCTCCGGGATGCGGAAGCCGCCTCCGGCTCCCCATCTGGCATGGGGAAGGGATAGGGATGGGATGGGATGTGGATGGGTACGGGGAGCTGCTGGTGCTGCCACCAGCCCGTCTGAGTCGGTTTTGGGATCAAACCTCTGCTTTTGCCCAATTCCTCCTGCTTTTCCAGAGGATTTTCAGCTTCCTCCTGGCTCTTTCCAAGGTGCTTCATGCGGGAAGCGATTTGGGGCCAAATCAATGTAAAAAAGAGCAATGAGGGGAGAAACCCAGCCCCAGCCCCCTTGGTTCCAGAGCGGCACTCGGAGGCAACATCCCATCTCTAGTGTTTTAGCCATTCCGGAGCCACAGAGTTCATTTTCCTGCCTCTTTCTGGCTCTGTGCACGTTTCGGGGGTAGAAATTCATTTTGGGGGGGTTGGCACTCCGTTTGGGGAGATTTTCACCCTCCGCGCTGCCCCCTCGCTGCTGCAAACGCAGCAATTAACCCAGGGCGGGCGGGCGCAATTAGGTGACCCATTGCCCCCGGGGCCGCGCGTGCTGGCGCAGCCGGGCTCCGACGGGGCCGCGCTCGGAGCGCCCGGCGAAACGGAGCGATCCGGAGCCGCTGCTCTTAAAAGGCAGCTTTTATCTGCCGTTCAACCGTTCCCGTGGGATTCCTTTGAAGTGCCCTGCCAGGGTTTTCCTTATCGGAGGAAGCCGATAGCTGTTGTATTTATTCCCCTCGCGCCGGTGCCGATTGCAGCTGGCAAGAGCCGCGTGCGCTCTGATCCCGACGGCTATCGGGCTTTGCTGGCAGCCAAGGACTGAGCTGCAACCCCGACCTTGGAGAAAAGCAGCGAAAAGGGTTCAAATTCCCTTTCCCTCATGGAAAAGCAGGGAAAAATCCCCCCATCTTTCCACAGCTGCAAGAATTGATCCGGTTTCTATTCATTTCTTTTATTTGCGGCTTGCTTTTTTTTGCATTAAAAGAAAAGGCGATTGCTACAGGGTGTTTTTAGCAGTCTGTTCTTATCCGATTCCTCTCCTGTTTTTTTTCCCCTGGTTGCACAAGGGGGCATTATCGGAACCTGCAGCTGCACCTTGCTGGTGGCACCGGTGCCAGCGCGGGTTAACGCTGCGGCGGTGACGGGCTCGGAGCCCGCGGGCCGGCGCTTCCCTTCTATTTATTCACCCGACTTCGCTTTGCAAAATGCCAGAACCCCCCCTTGCATCCTGGTAGGATTTTCCACGTGGAATCAGCAAGTCGGGACAGCTCGGAGCGAGCGGGTTGGATTTGCTGCTCTCCGTTGCGTTTGCAGTTGAAATCGCATTCCCGCCCTGGGATAGATCCCGGCTCCGGCAATGACCTTTCCCAACAAAGTGGCTTTTGTCTGGCACTGCCGGGCTCCTCTTTGGTGTTTTCCCTTTCTCTCCTTTTATTGCGGCCACCGCCCCGCTGGTGGCACAAGGCCGCATTGTCCCCGCTCCCGGTCGGACTTTGCTGAAGGAGGGAGATTAGGAGCAACCGGGCGGCGCTGGGGCCGCATCCGGGAGAGAGGACGGCGAAACTTGGCACGAGGGAAGCGGGATTGGCAGTTGGAGCTGCTCCGAGGGCCAGTTAGGCCCTTTTCCCCCAGTCTTTGGATTTGAGAAGTGTTTTGGGGGATGCAGGAGGTGCTGAGTTGCAACCAAGGATTTATCCTGGCTTTTCCCATCCAAAAATCCCTGGAAGTCTCCTTCCCTTCTCTTGAATTCTACATTTTGGGGGTCAGACCCATATTTTCCAGTGTTTTCAAGCTGCTCCTCTCATTCCCAGCTCCGGGATGCTCAAAGCAAGGGCCGGATTCCCATGGCCGCTGCCTTCCCTCCCGCTGCTTCATTCCATACAAAACCCCGTGCATTTGCACAGAGGCAACATCTGTCACTTGCTTTTGCATTTTTGCATTTTCCTTTCCCCTCCTTTTTTTATTTCACCTCTATTTTCATGTTTTCCTCCTTGCAGCTGGTCCTGGAGGCAGCACCTCAGCCAAGATATCAAAACCCTCCCCAATATTAAGGTTTGCTGCCCCAGTGGTATTCATGTGCATGGGTTTTTTGGGGCTGTGCATGGGTATTTGGGGTTATGCATGGGTATTTGGGGCTGTTCGTGCCTATTTTGGGGCACATTTCCCCATATTCTGGGTTTTTTTGGCTAACACCAGCACTGTGGTGCTCCAACAAGCTTGCACTAAACCCGGTGCAACCAGAGCCGCTCTGAACGGGCAAACAGGACTCTGCAGCTGAGGAAAGATATTAAGTTTCGGGGCTGTTACGACACGTGAAAATAGCTATTTTCTTTCCCTCCTTGCCAAAGAGGGGGGGAATGTGTGTGGAAAAAAAGCACTTTTGCAATCCCTGCAGTAATTACCAGCTAAGGGGGAGGATGCTTAACTTGCTGAGCAGGGAGGAATGGAGCCTATATGAAATTCTTGGTGCATGGGCCTTTTTCTGGAGTCACCACCTTATTTTTCCAGTATTTGCCTTTGTTTTGGAGATGGACAGGATGCAAAGGTGCTTTGGAGCAATGATTTTCCCCACTGACACAGCATAAAACAGGGAAAAGCTGGGAAAAGCCATGCGGTGTGCCCACAATTGTGTTATAATATTCCCAAGAGCAGGCGATATGAGGAATTAAGGCAAAACCTGCTTTGGGTGCTCGTAGCAGCACTCGGGGGCTGCTGAAATAGTCATTTCCCCAGAAATCCCTATTTCTGCTGCGGGTTTGGGAAGCCGGCTGCTCCCGTCGGGATGCTGGCGGGCACCGGCATGCAGATGCCATTGCAAAGGCCGAGGTAGCCCGGCTCGAGCTGGGATTTTTCCCAAGTTTTGGCCGCTCCGGTGGCTCAGGGAGGGTCTCGGGTCCCTCCCGCCGCGCTCCGCATTCGCAATCCCGACTCCGGGTCACGTTGGCGCTGACGCCCAGCTCCTCCTGGAGCATCCGTGATTCATCCCCGAGGGCGGCTCACGCCCTGGCCGGGTTTCTTCTCCCTCCTGTTGGCAGAGCCCGTGTGGGTGCCCCCTGTGCCACCCTCTGCAGGGTTGGATTCCAGGGGCCCTTCCCAAGGGCATCCCGCGCTACCGTTTCCCCAAGGAAGGGGCTTAGGAGCATCTTTCCAAATGGGAAAACTGAGGCACGGAGGGACCATGAATCTAATTGCAAGGAGGGCAGAGAGGGTGTCAGGATAAAACCAGCCGCAGGGTTGACCCTGAGCGCCGCTTTGGCATCTCCGAGCTCTGGGAATTGGGGGAAGCGGAGGGAAAGCAGGGTTGGGAGGAGGGATTTAATGCGGGTGCCCTGGCCAGAGCCCGTGTGGCAGAACTGGTAGGGCAGAGCGTTGCGCCCAAGTCACCCTTTGGAGCATGTGGCTTACGACTCCTCCCGGGAAACCGGCTCCGAGGAGCTCCGGGGCTGGGGACCCTCCGGAGCTCCATCCCCATCCTTCTTCCTCGCTACCTTCTCCTTGCAAACCCTGGTTTTGCAAACCTGCAAACCCAAAGCTGGTGCTTTGCCTTTGGCATCGGCTTGTTCGGAGCAACTTTGTGGTTCCAAATCTCCCTTTGGCTCCATGCGGCTTCACGCCGGGCTGTTTTTCCTCCAACTGGATCAGTCAGGGCTAATTAAAGGTATCGTTCCTCGCTATAGCTTCCACTCCAACCCCAATCCATGGGAGATGCCCTCAAGGGCCCTATGATCATTGTGGCCACCAACCCAAGCTGGCTTCGAGATCCCTACTAATAATCCGTTTAACCCTTTCTGCTTCCAAAACTGGCTATCTGAGAAGCGTTTCCTCCCTGCGTTATTTCCTTTTAAAATTTCCTTTATTCACAATAAATAATACACTATATTACAAGGATCTCAATGCAAAATCTGAAAAAAAAAGAAACAAAAAATGACGTTCTTCCAGCAGCCGTGAATAAATAGGACTCACCAGCACCAGCTAATGCAGGAAAGAGCATCTACAGCAACATGGGGCTGCGCTGGGGAGAAAATGGGGGATTTAGGGGCATCCACCTGCCCAAAGTGGACTTGTGGTCATCCATCCTTCCTGCCTTCCACCCATCCATCCATCCATCCATCCATCCTTCTTTCCTTCCATCCTTCTTTCCATTCTTCCTTCTTTCCATCCTTCTTTCCATCCTTCCTTCCTTCCTTCTTTCCATCCTTCGATCCTTCCTTCCATCCTTCCTTCCTTCCATCCATTCTTCCTTTGTTCCTGGTCCTCTCCGGCTGTTTCCATGCCCTGGTCCACCAAAGGCGCAGGCGAACACCTGGACGTTCCCAAAAAAAGGTGCTCTGGGATCTCTCTGGAAAACGTGGGGCTCTCCCACGGCCAGGGGCAGCGATGCCAAGGGCAGGGATGCGGATGGCAAGAGCCGGTGGGGAGGCCGAGCCTCTTGCGTCGCATTTCTAGCGCTTTTGCTTGCGTCGGGTGGTGAAAAATGCAGCCACTTTGCTTCTTGCTTGTGGGAGGCCTCGGAGATATAAGACTTTGGGTTTTGATTTTGGATTTTTTTGTGTGTTTTTTTCTTATTTGCTTTGTTTTTTCTTTGGCTTAAGAGTCTACTGATGCCGCCTTTGGGACTGCGTTGGGCGAAGTTTCTGCCCCGACTTCTGCTCCGTCCTCTGCTGCTATGGGGTGGTCAGCTCCATGGATTTCTTCCGTTCCTCCCGCTGCTCTTCCCACTCCTCCTCGGACTCGTAGGTGCCCTTGACGATGGCCATCCTGTCCGACATGCTCATGCAGTAGGGCACCAGCACGTAGAAGTAGAGCAGCGCGGCCAGGCAAGCGCCCAGGATGGGCCCGACCCAGAAGACCTGGAAGGCAACACGGGGAGAGGAATGGGATGGGAGAACCCAAGTTGGGTTGTCAATCCCAACAGCATCTTTTGCTCCTCCACATCTAGATGTGAAGGGATGAGTCTTTCCCATGGACTGACATCCTCTTGGCCTCCCCTTGTTGGAAAAGTCAAGTGAAGGCAAGTGCAGGGATGTGATGCTGGAGAAAGGAGGATCTCCCTTGTCCCACAACTCCCTTTTATCCTCTCTGGAGCCTGGAAATGCCCCCAGGACTCACCCCCCTCTTCCCACTGGCTCCGCGGGGCTGATGCTCACCCAGTGCGCAGGGCTGAACCTCCTCATGACGACAGCGGGGCCGAAGGAGCGCGCCGGGTTCATGGAGCAGCCGGTGAAGTAGATCTGTGGGATGCAGAGAGGAGCTGGGGGTTAAGGGGCATCATGTTGCCTCTCACATTCGCATGGGGGTTAGGAATTTTGAAGGAGTCGGGATGGAAAGTGATGTGCCCCATCTCGCAGTTCCCTCTTTGGGAACTGCTGGTTCCTTTTGGGAATCCTGTCCTAGCTGCTGCCTGGACACTCACCCCGATGAGGTGGCCAAGAGCAACGGAGAGGCCGATGGAGAGCGCGGGGGAGCCCACGCCGCCGCTCCGGCGGTTGTCCGTGGAGGCGAAGATGCAGATGGCCAGCTGGAAGGTGAGGATCATCTCCACCACGAGCGCCTGGCCCGGGCTTGTGTTGTTGTTGAGCTGCGAACGGCGGAGACGGGTGAGGACGGAGCAGCCGTGGGGCCACCGGGCTCAGGGTGACCCTAGTGTCCCACAATGAGTGGCCCTTGTCCTCCCACCGCACCAGACCAGGAAGTCTACGGCTTGTGTTGGCCATTGCTTGGGGTCAACGGGATGGGGGTGCCAACCTCTTCCTCCTTGGGTGAGGGGAATGGGAGAGAAGGGGACAGATCTCCTATGGCTACATTGGGGACGGAGGTGTCTTGGGCTGTCCCAGTGCCCTGGGGACCATCAGATTCAACCATGTTGGGCATGGAAGGGGAAAAGGGACCTTAACCATCACAACTTGTCCTCTGGTTGAAGCTGGCACAGATTGGAAAGAGGATGGGAGGTGGTGAAGCTCCTCATCCTCGTCATGGAGCCCTCATGCCGCTCCGAGGGTCCCCTTGGGGTGAAACGGGCTCTGCAGTCCCCATGCTGGGTGTTTTCCCTGCTCTCTCCCAAGGATTGGGCAGGCGCTGCCCATTCCACAGCTCCTGGAGGTCCCCCTGTCCTCCTGCCCTCCAAGAACCTCATCCCTTCTGTGCCCTCTCCCTGTGCCTCCCTGAAGGCTCTCTGGTTCCTTCTTCTCCCACCTCCATCTCTCCAGCGGGCTGGTCCCAGAGGGCCCCTAACCCCTGCCCTGGTGTCACCCGGCTCCTCTCCCTACATCCCTCCCCCTCCGCATCCGGCTCGGGCTCCCGGCCCGGCTAATCCCCGGGTGCAGAGGCTGGAGTCACCTCAACGGTGCCGGTGACTCACTTGGGCCCTTAGGATAAAGGAAGCGCTTATTAAAGGTGAAAAAACCACCCCACTCATTACCCCGCGCAATAAAGCTGTCATAGCGCTATTCTGCTGGCTACGCCGGAGTCGGCTCCTCTCTCCTTCCCGTCCCTCTCTTCCCGCAGGACGGCGCACCGAGACCGACCGCGCTTAGAGCTTCAGCTCCGGCGGCATCAACTTGACATTCCCAAGGGAAGGAGACCCTCCAAAACGGCGCCGTGAGTCACGTCCGGGCGGGAAGACTTACCGCGTTGATGGCCAGGTTGCCACGCGTATTGGCCGGCGTCACCCCGTAGAGGATGCCCGCGCCGGCGATGGCCCCAACCAGCTGGGCCACGACGTAGAAGAGCGTCCGCAGGAAGGAGATCTGGTTGCCCACGAAGAAGGCGATGGTGACGGCTGGGTTGATGTGGGCGCCGCTGATGTGGCCGAACGCCTGCACCATGGTGCCGATGGCCAACCCGAAGGCCAGCGAGATCTGCAGGATGCTGGGCAGCGCCGAGGGCCACTTGAGCGCCGAGCCGAGGCCGATGAAGACGAAGATGAGCGTGGCGATGAACTCCACCGAGACGGCCCGCGCGAAGGCCAGGGTTAATATTTCCCTCTTCATGGCTGCAGCGGGTGGAAGGCGGCGAGCTGAGGTTGCCAGCGGCTCCGGGCTCTGCCGTCTGCACCGTGCGGTAGGGCCATACCTATCTATATATGCAAGAGCGGCAGGGAGCTGTGTTACAAGGCTGTGGGCGGAGCCGAGGAATTAGCCAGTCCTCCCAAATTATCATGTGAAACTGGAAAAGTTTCCATCTGAAAATAACTTGGGAGCCTCTTGGTGCACCAGGGACTCGGATCTCGGGGGCATTTCTCTGCAAACGGAGAGCCCCTATAGGGGTGACCCTGGGGTCCTTAGATAATGCCCGTTGCATAATGCCCTGGGCTTGTTGCTCCATCGTTCCCTTTTGCAGCCGCCCGTGGGGTGCTGAGGATTTCCCTGCAATGACAGAGGACACTAGGGATGGTCCCTGTGTGTCCAAGCGAGCGGCTCCCGGATCCCAGCCCGTTTGGGAATGCTCTGCATGGGAAGCAGGGCCGAGCTGCATCCCGCTTTGCTGCCCTCCTGCTCCGCTGCTCCTTGTCCAGCAAGGGGACATCCCTCCCTGGATGTTTTGGGTTCTTTTCCTCGCTTTTTGTTTTTCAGAACACAAAAGTCAGCAGTTTTGCTCTTAGGAAAGGCAGCAGAAACTGTGGGGATGCGGGATGGGATTGCATGTCCCCTTCCCATCCAAGTGCAGCCCCAGACTCCATCCATGTGCAAATCTGTGGTTGGAGAGGAGCAGAGCTGCACACATCTTCCTTTTTTTAATTATTGTTACTTTAAGTTTATGATTTATGTTCCAGAAAGGCGTAAAAACGATTGAAATCCCTATTCAAGCTTAAATTCATTGCTGCCTTCTGCTGGGTAGCTGCAGACCTGCACCTACCCTGGGCCAGAGCTGTTGAAATTAGGAGAGAGCAAAATGGGGGGAATTTCCTGCTCTGGAGCCCCAAAATGTTGATTTTTTTCCTTCCAGCTGCATCCCAAGTCCTGGGAGTTCAGGATTCGGAGGGTCTCCAGGGCTGAGGGTTTGTGCGGCTCCGATGCCGATATTGCGCTCTCCCGGCTGGGCTGCTCCGGGGGGAGAACGCGGAGTTAAAACCCGAGCTCTGTTATCCTAGAAACACCTGGGCCGTTGGCGTGTTTTGGTGAAAGTTTTGCAATCTGGTTTTTCAAGATAACCCTGGCCAGATTCCAGCCGGGATAATTACCCGCCACTTCCCTTCAGCCCTGCCTGTGGTTTCAGCTGGAGAAAAGGCTCCTTATTCCTTTGCTCCAAACGCTTCCCTAAGCTGCCGCTTTCCGCACGTTCCTGCCCCTTGGAGCCCCTGGCAGCATCCGTGCGGGATGCCAGGCTGGATCCTGCGCTCGTTCCGTGCCAGCTCCCCCGGGAGAAAACCCTCCAGCCGGAGCTGGGGAAAATCCTCCGGCCGAAGCCAAAAGCGGTTGGGAAAACTGCCAGGGAGCAGCGAGTTGTGGCTCCGATGACAACCAAAGCCATTTTCCCATGGCCGTTTCCTGGGTTTTCCTCTTGGAGGGGATGCCCGGTTGGCTTCTCTGATGTCTAATAGGATTGTGCCGGCCTCTGGGGAGGGCAATGGGAGGGTCCTTTGCCTCTCCCCAGCCACGTGGTCATGGAAGGACTCGTGCGTGTGGCAAATCCCATGGAATCGACCGGGATGGGACATTCATGAGGGTCTGATGGACAGTGACACAGTGGGGTCCCGCAAGCCTCATCCCCTGCCCTTGGAGCCCGCGTGGGCTTTGCCCCTTCCCTTATAGATGTGGGCGCTATTAAAGCACATACGGGTGCCAGGTCCCGCTGTCCCGTCTGCATTGGCTGCCCCTGCACCCGGCTCGCTGTCCCTGTCCCCATCCTGGTGCAGCTCCAGGTCACAGTTGGATGTCGGATTGCGCCGGCCGACGCGGATCGCTCGCCCCGCACCGGGGTCTGCAGCATCCCGGTGCGCGGCAATGCCGGGAGCAGCATTAATAGCCACGGGAGGCACCTCCTTCCCCTGGCATCTGGGATTAGCTGGGATTAGGTGGTTGGAGAAAGTTGGGGTTCGTTTGGTTTTTAAGAGAAAGGGCATTTTGGGCTGGCTGCAATGCATTAAGGGAAGGGGGAAAAACATCATATTGGGAATTAAAAGCAGAGCAGAACATGGCAAATTTGACCAACTGTTGATTGCTCTGCATTTCTGTCCTAGTTCTGGCTGTTGTTGCAGCCTTTTGGGGGACTTTTGTGGCAGTTTCTCCCTCCATAGAGAGAGGTCGAGCTGCTGGGTGCAGAGCTGTGAGCTGAGCCGTTTGCAGCCTTGATGATGGGAGAAATTACGAGGATTAGCGCGAAACCGCACGGCTTCTTTCTAGTGAAACTCGATGTGTCCATGCAGATCCCAGGGCTTTGCAGAGAGGCTTTCAAGGATTTCCCTCTCCTTCAAGGCTTATCCTGCTGCTGGTATCTGCATCTTCCCCAGGAGCAGGAGGCTCTTGTTCCCCTTCCATATCCCAACAGAGAGCCCTGTGGAGCAAAAAGCCCAAGAAACGATGAGCACCGGCCAGGAGAACCTTTCCTGCAGGAG
Source organism: Crypturellus tataupa (assembly GCA_034781795.1). Taxonomy (NCBI): domain Eukaryota; kingdom Metazoa; phylum Chordata; class Aves; order Tinamiformes; family Tinamidae; genus Crypturellus; species Crypturellus tataupa. The sequence goes on along the minus strand of JAWLRI010000371.1, from coordinate 167,543 downwards.
ATCTTGGCTCCCTCCCTGCTATTTCAGCTTGCAAAGAGTCTCCTCAAGCCTCGGTGCCACCAAGCTGGTCAAAGTGACCTCGTAACCCGCGAGCCTGTAAACAGCCGCGATGCTATTTAAATGCTGAGTAGCATTAATGCTTAATAACAGCGTTGCCCTGCTCTTGGCGTGAACGTGGCTTGATGGCCTCGACGGCTTAAGAGGAAATGACCACGAACGCTTTTGGCCTGCAATGGAAATGCCAGCCTTCTTAATACGTCATTTGCATCGCAATCGTCATTAAGTTGCCACACGGGGATAATGAGGCATATCAGGGAAAGCAGAGGCCCAGGGAGACAGATGTGCGCAAGGTCACGCAGCGAGAGAGCCGGGTTGGAAATCCAGGTGGATTTGCAGGTGAATCGCACGCCTCGCTTTGCAACACGCTGGTTGCATCTCCGCTCATAGGGCTAAACTGAAGTTTTACAAGCCAGAAACCATTTACCATCAGCCTTGGGATGCAGACAGCAAATTGGTGCAAGCAATATTGAGGATATTCGCTACGGAGGGTCGTGGAAGCTCTGATATCAGCTCAGCTCTGGGCAGCTCTGGTTGTTGCCCATGGTGCTCTCTAATTTGGGCTGTGTGGTGCAAACCTGGAACGACCGGCTCGGTTTCCTGACGGTGCAACTTTTGGAGTTGCCATTGGAGCGGATGACCTAGCTCCGCGGAGAAGGTGCATTCATGGACTCTGTTTTTTTTGCATTCCCAAAGCTGCTCTAGTGAAACTTGGGGTGTCCATCCTGGCGTGTCAAGGTCAGAGTCAGAAATAAGAGGATCGAGTTGTCCTAAAGGGGGAATGGGCTTTATTTTATGATGGCACTTGCTGGTTGCATCTTCCAAACAACGATCATAAAATAAAACCGTAAAATACCAGCAAGTGCTGGTATTTTGCAAGCTGCACAAAGGGTTTGCAAACCTCTTATATGACTATAAATTGTTTTTATTTGATTTGCAAGTACTGATTCGGTACGTGGAAGTGATTTGAAGCGCTTTATTTCAGAGCAAACATTAAATTGACAGACATTGAAACTCGTTTTCTAGGACTTTGCTCAGTTCATCTTAATGTTAAACATTGTCAGGGTAAATAATAAATTAAATGCTTAGATTAGAAGGAGAGACAGGTAATTAACACAAAACTTAAGAAAGGGAAGAATAAGATTCAGTCGTGCAGTGTTTTCTACAGCAGCTCCTTGATAGGATAAATTCTATGTAAGTTTTTTGGGGTTTTCCTGGCATATATGAGTTAATTGATGAAAACTGCTATTCTGACAGCAGCCTTGAGGAGGTATTTGCATTCATTGGCCAGAGAACCAATATGGATCTTGGCATCAGAGAGAATAAATCCAAGCAAACAGAATTCTGACAGTTTTCCCCCTTCTTCCACAGGGAGAACTAATGACAACGGGAGCAGATCCCATGTTCTTGACCTCACTTGGCACAGTGAAGACCATGAAAACATCTTGTATGGGTCAGAATGAAGATTCGTTGCTCCTGTTTTCTGTCCTGTCTGAGGAGGAGCACAGCAAGAGGCAGAAGAAATAATTAATTCGATATAAGAGGATGGTACAAGCAGGGTGTCTTGGATAAAGGAGAGGAAGAGAAGAAGAAGAGATGGTGATTCACGCTGAAAGACTCAGAAGGAAGAAAATTATCAGCAATGTTCTCTATGATTTGGGATTGGGTCCAGTTTTAGTGAATATTTCCATTGTTGACCTTGGAAGGAATCGACTCAACAGGGTGACGATACCTTGTGATGATGAAATGCTGAGGAACATCAGCAGTAGAAGGAGGAATTGGGAGGTTGTGTTGGAAATGTGTGACTCTTGATGGGATGAAATGAGAAGGGATGAAATTAAGTGCTCAAAAGTGCAAAACCAAGTCCCAAATTCTTTGACTACTTTGGGAACTGTAACCAGGGCTTTACAAAGCAGGAGAAAGCGGTGCCAATTGGTGTGGTATGAAAATGGCCTGGACGGTAGGAAGCAGGAGGAGGGAAAGTGGCTCAAGTTACTGCAGCAGCTCTTGAGAAGATCAATCTGAAACACTTTGCGCAGAAAAGTAGAGGAAAGAAGGCAAAAAAGCAAGGGAGAAGAAGAGCTAATGAAACTGGGGAACAACCAGGGTGCAAGGACCAAGGAGCCAGGAGTGATCATGGGATGGAAATTAGGAGGACGTGTCTCATCCTCGGAGCAGAGGGATTTGGCGAGAGCTCCCCAAAGGAGTTGGGGACTCAAGGACCCGTGTCCAATGCCACGTCCTCGAGAAGCCTCTGGACATGCAAGAGATGCCCATGTCCTCCGGGAAGGGCGCTTCAGCCTCTCGGCAAGGCTTGGAGTCAGCGAGATCCTTGCGGCACGGAGCAGGCTCTCCGTGTTTGCCAACATGCAGGCGGCGGGCAGGGAGGGGAGCCAGGTAGGTGAAGTTCAAGAGCAATGAGGCATCGGGTGGCAACATCCACACCCACAAAAGGGCTCTAATAACAGCCCTGCGCAGGGCCTCCGAGCTCCTCGTGGAGGGCGACCAACTCGGATGTAGGCAAGGGGGAATTGCCAGCCCTGGGAAAGAAGGAGCCTTCTCCTGGACTGGAGAAGCTGCCAGGAAGAGGATCCTCGTTGTCCTCGTTTCTGTCGCTACACCAAAACTGCCTGTTTTGGGCTTAAACAATCCGCTGAGCTGCAGTGTGTGTCCCCAGGGGAGCCTCATCCACTTGACGCCCCGGCAAAGCCAGGGGAGAAAGAGGAGAGGTGAAAGACTCGTGCGACCAGGGGTTGCTCTCCAGCGCGTGTCCGTGTTGTCCTGGCTCTGCTCCCGCCCGGGGGCGGCTAGACCTTCTCCGCCATCCCCCTGGGAAGGGTCTGCGGGGAGTGGAGCTCCACGGACTGCCTGCGGCGGACCTCGCGCTCCTCCCAGTCCTCCTCCGGCTCGAAGCCCTTGAACACGGCCAGCCGCTCCGAGAAGGTCTTGGCTTGCGGGCAGAGGACGTAGTTGTAGATGACAGAGGCTGCCGCGGCTCCCACCAAGGGGCCCACCCAGAAGACCTGCAGAAAGAAGCATCAAGGGGGTGAGAACTGGCCTGTTTGGAGGGTCTCTGAACAGCATTCAGGAGGTTTTATGTAAAAACCTTCCAAACTGGGTGCATTTGCAGCAAAATCCAGATGCTGGCCCTGCTTTCCTCAGTCATCACTGTCAACCGCAACTCCTGTCCATAGCTGTCGTTCCTGATTATGTCCAACCAACCTGTCCATAGATGTCCTGCCTGACTATGTCCAACCAACATCTCTTGTCTCTTCCTCCTGTGTTTTGAGTCAGAGCTGTGTGATTTTCATTAATGATAGGTGTGTCCTCCTGCCCGTTTGTGCATCGTAATAGTGGCGAGGAGCCCATCAGCTCGGGCTGGACACCTCTGAGCACGTTTTCCTGAAGGACCATGGCTCCTACTCCGAATATGCTCCCTGCAATTGCAAATGTCCAGGAGAATCCATGGAAAATATGAGCCCAGATCCATCTGGAAGCAGGAAAGCTTCCCAGTATGGCGAGAGGAGCTCAACTCTCCGCTGGTTTTTCTTTCTTTTGCTGGATAATGCTCAACAAATAGCACACTCTTTCCATGTTGCAATTCCCCCTGCTCTGATAAGCCAATTAGGAAGCCAGTGGCTCCACCTCTAATTGCTAATCTATGCTCTCTTCCATTGCTGAAATGCCAGGAATCCAGCATTCGAGGAATATAAGTAACCCGAGGGGGCTCATCCCCCAAAAAGGGCATCCGGACCTGCAATCACAGGATGCACAACTGGAATTCTTACCCAGTGGTCGCTGAAATCTCCGACTATCACAGCAGGGGCGAAAGATCTGGCTGGGTTCATGGAGCAGCCGGTGTAACGGATCTGCGGAGAGAGGACCCGCTTGCTGTTAGCACGAAGCCCCTTTCACTCATTTTTAAGGGTTCTGCTGTGTTATTAGTGTGATTCATTCCCTGCCCTGATGTTTTTCCTGACGATTTTGTCCCATTCTGGGGACGGGGATGCTGGTGGCTTCCAGCGCTTGAGTCAACGCACTTGAGTTGATGCCCCCTCTATTTGCGCATCTTCTCCGTGGACACACGAGCACCGGCCACGGTGCAACGGCTGCAGGAAAAGCCCTGGCTCCCTCCCAGCACCTCGGGCTGGCCGAGGTGTCCTGCATGGTGACAGTGACAGCTGGGACAATCCCCTCCAGTGCCACTTTCTGGAGCAAACTGCTGCTCCTCACCACTACGGCCAGCACCAATGGACACATGGACTTGCAGGTTGTTGGAGATGGAAGATGTGATGTAAAAATATATATTTTTAAGGCATGCACTGAGAAGCTGGTGGGGATAGGGGCTGCTTTGGTTCTCCTAATACAGCTGCTCCCTGTGAAAATCCCCTGGGAAGGATTTTCCTGGCCATCCATCCCAAATATTGGTGCATAATGGCCACAGCTTGATGCCTCCTTGCTTACGTGTCCACCCTGGGATAGAAGATGGAGCTGATCCCTGGGTTCCTGTCTAAGGAGATCCCAAAAGGACTCAAGGAGGAGCCTTGAGGAGGCTCTACACCCCTCTACGCACCCCGAGGAGATGTCCCACAGCGACGGAGAGGCCGATGGAGAGGGCGGGAGACCCCAGGTTGTCCTCGCGACGCTCGTCCGTGGACGCGAAGATGCACAGGACCAGCTGGAAGGTGAGGAAGAGCTCGACGGTCACAGCCTGCCCCGTCGTGGTCTCGTTGTGCAGCTGGATGGGGAGGAAAGTCAAACCAAGGGTCACATTGGTGACACCAACAGCTGGAGACGTTAGTGGGGGACACAACTCAGGAGGAACCCAAAGGGATATAGGAAATAAGAGAGATTTCAAGCAGCAAACTGAGGAAAAGGAAAATTTTCCCAGGGAAATAAGTGAGTAGAGCAATGGTTAATTTTTATTGACATGCCAGGGAATGTTTTTGTGGTGTTTCTCTGGATATTTCACATTTTCCCCCAAACCTTTCTTACCTCTCAGAGACTTTTTGAAGCCTTTCAGAGAGGAAAAAAGAAGTTTATGTGCTGCATTTTGAAAATGTCAAAGAAAAAAGGAAAAAGAAATGTTTTGGCACTGCACAGAAAAACTTTCTCTGCCCACTCCTTTCTGCAAGGATTTGTCAGGTTTGATGCGGCTTTCTGCCTTGCTGCGTCCCCCTCGCTGCAGACTCTGCTTTTTGGCACTTTGAACGTTTCTTGGCAGCTCTGAGCCCAGATTTGAGGGCTCTGGCAGCACTGCTGGTCACGGGCCTGGCTCCTCCGCATCCCCCTTTGCTTCATTTTCTTGGCTTTTCCCTGTCTTTTGGGGGATGCTCTTGCAGGTGGCCACAAGATGAAGAGCCCAAAGGGGAGAAATCAAAGTCTCTTTTTTATTTTATTTATATTTTTTCCCTCTTCTTGGTTGGTTTAAGCTGTAAAACAACCAGACTGGGCACTTTCAAAGTCTCTCCTGCAACTCCTCCTTGTTTTCTTGTTGGGTTTCATAAACCCCAGCTATTATCAGTCTAAACAGCCTTGTTCTCCCAGTTAATCCGCACTCCTATTCTCAGCCTTGCTAATCTCCTTGGCAGCGATGCCAGGACCTGGCAGCAGCGCATGGAAGAGGGGATTGTGCCAGGCCACTTCCCTCGCTGTCCCGTTTGCTCTTGGGTCCATCCTAGCACGGATCCGAGCTGGCCTCAAGGGCTTGGATGCTGCAGCCCAATGCTTGGAGCAAGGGGCATGGAGAGGTGATGCTCTTGGTTGTGTCCTTCCCCATCCCTTGTTCTCCTCAAAATATGATACAATCCTAACCAATCCTTGATACAATCCTAACCAAAATTGAGGGGAGGATGGTCTCATCTCCCAAGGTAGGTATCTGACCAACATTTTGTCCCCAAAAGCAAAGGCCCAGCTTCTTCCTGGCTTCTTCCCTGCCCCTGGAAAGTCTCTTGATGCAGCAACCTCGCAGCGTTGGCCTTCACCAGACACCCAAACCTAATAAAAGGGATCGTTGATGTCCACAACACATTTCTCCACATCCCTCAGCCTTCCCTCGCTCCCTACCCCATCTCTCCTGCTCCTCGCTAGCCCGTTCTCAACTCGAGCTCTTACCTTGTTGATGGCCAAGCCTTCCCGGGCGTCCGGCGGGGTGATCTCGTGCAGGATGGCAGCCCCGGCCACGGCGCCCAGCAGCTGGGCCACCACGTAGAAGACGGCGCGGAGGAAGGAGACGTGCGAGCCGATGAGACAAGCCAGCGTCACGGCCGGGTTGATGTGGGCGCCGCTGACGTGCCCCAGCGCCTGGACCAGCGTGCCGATGGCCAAGCCGAAAGCCAGCGCGATCTGGAGGATGCTCGGGGAAGCCGAGGGCCAGTTGAGCGCGGAGCCCAAGCCGAAGAGGACGAAGATCAAGGTGGCCAGGAATTCGGCAAACACGGCCCGCGTGAAGGCTACGGATCGGAGTTCCCACATCATGGAGAAGGTCTTGGTGGTGGTTGCCAAGACTGGGTCTTCTGGCCGGGTCTTGCTACCACGGCTGCTGTGTCCAGAGAGGGTGACAAGGGAGGGCATATATATATATGGATGCAGAATGCCAAAGGAGCTCCTGCCGATGGAGGTGGGATCATGATCCCGGGAAACCTGATGCTTTCCTTGTGTTCCAGCTGAGGGAACTTCAGACCCTGCCCCCTCCATTAAGCCGGGGAATGCAGCGTTCGCCACCCTTGGGGTCATAAATCAGCCTTGAGCAAAGTCACGAAACCCTGTGCCTTTTCTCCGGGGTTTTCTGAACAGGAGCCCTATTCCCAGAGTCGCTTTTTGCTCCGCTTTTCCCCAACTCCTGTTCCTTGCTGCAAGGAGAGGAGGGAAAGCAAGTCCAGACCACAACTGTGTCTGTTTGAGGCCAATGACTAATTTTTGATGCTTTTGACTCAGGCTTCAATACTAATAAACTCTGAAATAAGTAAAGAAAGAAATAAGATTTTGAAATCTCTATTTCTTGCCCTTCTGCTGCAACAAAAGTACAACATTTGTGGGTCTCAGTGCATAGATGAACAACCTTGATCATCCTGCCAAGGCTGTTTTTGTGAATGGTACAAGACCTGCAGAAAGCGTGAGCAAGATTGGCACGAGCTTGGATGAAAAAGGAGGATTTAGGCCACGATGACCAGGAAAAACTGGATGCAAAAGAGTCTCATGTGGGCACAAAGCTCCAAAGGGCTTAATGCAGCCAGAGTCCTGCCCAGACACAGATTTCCTACCCAGAGGAATGGGAACGATCCCCAAAAATGACTGGCAGGAGGAAAACTCGAGTGTGAACATGGGCCTTGCACAGCTGGAGGACCAGCTGTGCCATAACCACGGCCAACTTGGCTCTCGGAAGCAACTTCTTCCTTCTTGGCATTCATCCCCAAAAGCAGGACGATTTTTCCTTCTCTGGAGCACAGTTCTTCCACATCAATCCGTTTACCCATCAAACCGCAAATTCATTTTCTTTCTCTTTCATGGCTTTACTGAGGGCATATTTCTTCCTCCCCTTGTGATGTCCGTTTCTTTCTTTTGTCCCTTTTGTCCCTTCCTTTAGCAGAATCCTTTGCTATCCGCTCTCCTAAGCGTGGAGGAACATTCCCCTAGGGAAGAGCTGGGGATGAAAAGCTCCTTTTCCTTTCTAGGCTCTTGTAGCATCAGAACTGGGAGCCCATTTTCTGGCTCTGACAAAGGCCTCCACTGTTGATAATGCAAATATTTTTACCCTCCAAAGGGATCGTGCCAGCGCCACCGGGTTGATATTAAAGATTGACCTACGATATTGTATGTGAAGTCCCTTCTTTGCTGAAGGTGCATGGTAAAACTTAGCGCATCTCAAAAAGATGCTGATAGGGCCAAGCTCTTTACAAGAGAGAGATTATGGAGAGAGGAAGACGAGTGTGTGGCCGAAGGCTTGGAAAACTTGGAGCCAATTTTCCCTCCATATTTCGTAGCCAACTTGGGCCCATTGGCATCATTCCATTCCTCTGTTTTCCAGCAAAAAAAAAAAAAAAAAAAAAACCCTCAAATCTCACAAAACAGGTCAAATATATTGAGGTTCTGATCGGCCACAGAAATATGGACCTGCTTCTACCTGCGTGGTGCAGATTTGCGAGCTTAGCTTTAATCGAGAGTTATTTCAGCAGCTATTAATGTGGGTTGTTATTAGTATTCAAAATGACAGAGTAACAAAGATAGGCAATTAACTGGAATTGATACCCTTTTTGATTAATACCCAGGCCAAGCAAGTGGAGATGTCTCATTCCTCAATGCAGACTAATTAAAGGGAAAGAGGAGTAAGCAGGATTAGCTCTAAGCAATGCAGAATCCAGCCTCATGGTCCCCTTGTCCACCATTTCTGCAGCTTTTCCTAAGATCAAGTGTGTTCTTGGAGGGGTGATACTCAAGTTCTTCCTCCTGATGGCAGAGAATGGCCTGAAAATGCATTTTAGAGGAATATTTTGCAAGCGTGGAGCTTTGCTTGCACAACGACTCACTTCTCGAGTGGCTTAGATGTCTCAGATATCTCTGCTTGCTTGGCTTTGAGGAAAGTATAAACATCTTTAAGGTATCTCCATTCCATCTAAAATACCTCCGAGCCACAGAGAATAAAAGATTTATTGCCCAAATAACTGCGGGAGTTTTCCTGCTTGGATTGAGCCCTTCCGAAGCAGAAGATGTGTGTGTTTCCCAGCTCCGTGTTTGCTCCGTTCTGCCCATAGTGTGTGACTCCAGAGGAGGAACGGATGCGTGGGCTTCACATGGTAACAAGCGTTGGTTTTATTAGACACTGGAGAATCCACAGTAAGGCAGAAAACTCTGTATAAATCAGATATTGGTTCTGGTGGGCACCTGCAGCGGCGTTGGCGACGTATTGCAGAGCAGATTAAGACCATTCCTAGCTCCAGACTGCTGCATTTGGTTCAGACTCTTTTCCTTCTCCAGCTTTTCCTGCAGATGACAGATTTATGGGGATTTTTCTGCTGAACACTAAGGGACTTTCCAGTGATGCCAATGACAGATAGAGCAGAGGACACTGTCATTAGTCCCCAAGAAGAAGTAACCACCAGGGAAATGTATAGCCTCCTGTTCCTATCGAATCAAAAGGACATTCAGCCAGAGGAGCAAAATGGAATAAAAAATCCACACCTTTTCCGGCATTTCAGGCCAAATCCTAAATCCTGATTCATGCAAACCTTGTGCTGGCTCTCGCAGTGTTTATTGTTCTGGTTTTAACTGAAGTAGGATTAATACAGCCCTGATTTCCTTCACTGACTTCAGTGAATTGAGCTTGAGCGCTGGCCAGGAGCTGGCCCGGTGCTAGGAGGAGGCTTCGTTTTGTTTTTTTTTATCACATCTCAAGGACTTGCAAGCTCGAGCCCGAGTGTTTGCCCTGGGTCTTAGGGTGGGAGTGAAGCTCTCGCCCTGGTGGGGCTGGTATCAGTGCACATTTCTGATGGCTTTGCAAAACACTGCAAACCACAAAGGCCAACTTGCTTTCCACCCCAGCATGGTCTGATCATTAACTCTTTCCTCTTGTGATTTTCAGACATATTTTTTATTTTATTTTATTTTATTTTATTTTATTTTATTTTATTTTATTTTATTTTATTTTATTTTATTTTATTTTATTTTTATTTTATTTTATTTTATTTTTATTATTTTTATTTTTTTATATTTTATTTTATTTCACTTCATTTCATTTCATTATTTTCTAACTTCTTATTATAAGCCAGAATGCCTAGAAATGGGGAGAGAGAGAAACCAAGGTCTCAGTCTCTGCAAAAAAAGACAAAATAGGGTCAATCCCAACCGCCATCGAGGTCAGAGAAAGGCTGAATTAAGTCACGACCTCCCTTCAAATCTGTCTTAGGATGTGAAGAAAGAGCATTTTCCCTTGGCAGAGCTGTGAAGTTCAAGGCCAGGGCATGGCATATTTTGCAGAGACATCTATAGGAAAATTTTTAATGTCTTTCCCCTTGAATCTGCAAAATGTCCAAAACCAGAGACTGGGAAATGTGTAGAGGCAGCAGGTTTGCAGGTGAGACTACTTGGCCCTACCAGATCTTGCAAGCAGATTGTGCTCTTTGCTACTTAGCCAGGCATGAATATCACATTAGTTAAAATCTATCAGGTTGCAACATCATCCCCAGGTGACAGAAGTGCCCCCAGCTTTACCCCTTGCTGGATCCCTGGTTTGTGTTTGCAAAATAAATCACATCTTTAATAATAATTTGCAAAATAAATCACATTTCTAGGCCTTCAGCAGGCCCAGACAGGGGATGTGCCTTTGACATCAGTAACTGGGTGGCAAAACCAGGAATTAGGGTTTTTTTTAACAATTTATCTTAGTTACCTCAGTGTGAATCAGAACTAACCAAGCTGAAGCCCATGAAGGAATGAATGAGTCGATTCTGGTGCTTTTCCCCAGAATTTCACCTGGAATTCACAAAATAAACCCAGTGCGAGGTTAGATCCGTTTGGATGGGATCGGTCCTGCCTGTGGCTCCGGTAATGCCCAGCATGCCCTTCCGCCCTGGTTTTGCATCCCAATGGATCTGGATGCCCATCACCATGCGGGATTTCTCCAGGAAGGCTGTTCTGGATGTGGGTTATCTCTCAGTTTGGACCGAGCTGTGCATTGATTCCTCGCTTGCCCTGCGGGATGTTTTCCCTGCTTTCTCCCGCTCGGCACTGGAAGGAAAGTGGGAATGTGGCAGATAATGTCCAGATGTGGCTCTTATTGCAGCAGCTTTCCCAAGGCTCGCCAGGGTGCACAGAGATCTGTAGGAAATGCCTTTTCTTTGGCCATCACTACATCACCTAGGATCTATGGAGACAGAAAAGCTGCAAAAAAGATCTCTGGGGGTCCCTACCTCAGGACGAAGAGAAATCATTGAGGGAAACTATGGATTATAGGGCTCTGCGTTGTCTTCGCAGGGGCATTTTGAGGGAGCCCAAGTCATTGGGGATGGTCAGGTCCTTCAGCTGGTGTCTGTCCAAGCGATTCCTTCTGCATGGATGGGATGATGCCATTCGCTTCCCTTCCTGGCAGCACGTGATGGAGAGGAGCGTCGGCAGCTGCTCGGAGCCCTTGCCAGGAAGGTCCGGCACGCGGAACCGAGCGGCCGGGGAAATTCCGCATTTCTTTCCGCTGGTCCGACTTGCCGCAGGGCGAATGCAGCAGGGGCTTTGGACCTGAGAAAAGAGGGAAAATGAAAAGCACAGAGAGCTTGGGCAGAGCATCGGGATGTGCTCGTCCCTCTGCGGATGCCCAGCTGGGGACACGCTGCAAGCTACTAATGGGATGTCACTGCAGCAATTGGCAGGTATCCTCCTTTCTAATGTAGAGTTGAGCGTCTAGGACAAAACTAGAGACACGTGGCAAGAGGGGAGATCCAAGCCTGGCTCTCGAGACAGTTTGCTGGAAGTTTTGGGTCTAAAAATGCAGTGAAGGTGTCAAAACAGCTATCACCTGGGTCACAGGTGCTGCTGCGTCACTGCAAGGCTCTCGGTTATTCAGCGTGGCGACTCAGAAGCATCTCAAAAATTCACGTGTGCATCCCTCCAGAGCGTATTATATAAAATTCCTTCGTAATAATCTAAAGAAGAAACTGAAGAGTGGAAGGAAAGTGTCACCGCAAGTGTCACCCAAACCTGTTCGGTTCCCCCACTCCCGGCGGGGCACGTTTGCGTGCTTGTGCAATTGCTTTCGTTTAAGAGCATCTAATGCCCATGGTGGTGGGAAGAACACGTTCTTCTGGCAGCGATGAGTGAAATGCACTCCCGAGAGGCTGAACAATGTAATCCCAGGGAGTGCCTCGTCTTATATTTATCTATTTGCTCGGCCAGTGCGCGCGCGTGTTGTTGTTGCCCTCTCTGACGTGGTTTGTGGCCAACACGGATTTGGTTTCCGTTTATTTTTTCACCTCACCGCTGGGACCTGTTTCCTGCAATTCAATCAAATCATACGCTGCGGCCCCGGAGGCAGTTACAGAAAATAGGGCAAAGTTTCCCAAAGCACCCAAAATCCCTGGTCCTGACATGGGAGCAAAGACTTACAAGCAACCAAAAGGCTCCATCAGTCACTGCTTCCCCAGGGGACTTGCAGCTACTGCCCACCCTAAGCTTGGAGCCCTCCCTAATTAAAAATAGTGTTTAAATTAACACATTTTAGGTAGCTGGCAAGGTACCTGTGGTCAGGGGTGATGCTCAGCTGGGCATTGTTTTGGGCATTTCTTTGCAACTGATGCAGAAGGATGATATAAAGGCGGGATCAGGTGTTAGATGTTATGGCCTGAGCTGCAGACTGAAACTTGCTGCAGAAATTTGGGGTGGAATATCCCATCCTGAGCAGTTCTGGTTGTTACGCTTCCTAAATGGAGCCATAGGGGCAATTCCTTTGCTCTTCAAGCCTGGATTTGGGGCAAAGGGGGCCTTATGGCTGGAGGGCTCTGGGCAAGAGCAAGGAGGTAGAGGGGGAGATGATGCCTTGGTCCAAGCAGGAGCAGGTCTGGTCCCTGTCCCTGCTCTGCCTGGAGGCTGCTGGATGGGGTGGTCCCATTGCAGGTGGCTCTGCTCCACCTGAGGACAAGGTGGGGCCCTTGAGAATAAAGTGTCTGTTGTCTCTCCTCCTTTCATCCCTCTTCTTCTTGCTCCCCTTGATGTTTGCAACTTGCCTTTTATTCTCCCGTGCCGACACCAAGCTCGGCAGGATTTAGCATTAATGCTCCATGGATAATTCAGCACCCTGAGAGCTTGGGGTGAATTCCTGGGGTTTTCTTGCTTTATTTCCTGTTTTAAGTCCGTGTCAGAATGCTCCTTGATGAGAAGGGTTCCGTCTCCTGGGGGATGCGGAGGGCTCCTGGGTGTGCCATTCCCCGTGTTGATGTGGCAGATCCCTTAATTATCCCATGAGGATTCCTTTACATTGTTTTTGATGTGATTGAGTGTTGGGCAAACTTGTTTTAATCCCCGTGAAATCCTTTGTGGATTTGGCAGGGTGTGACCTTAACAGATGTATTTTTTAATGTGTTACAGGTATGTGTGCTGGGAACCGTCTGCCTCGGGTGTCCTGGTGCTCTCTACACCGACCATTGGGATGTTTCCCAGCGTCGCCCTTTTCCCTGCTCTCATCCCTACAAAAAACACTCCCTGTTGGCACTAGGTTTAGGTTGGGAATGGGGATAGATTCATCTGGCTTCTCCAGGGACCACAACTAGGGGCAATCAATGTGGGTATCCCTATGAAAACAGGTCTTCTCTGTCTTATGGGGAGGTCACTCAGTTTGTCCCCAAAGCCTGGGCCTTTTTGCCCCTCTGTGCTGAAAGGGGACCAAAGAGAAGGTCCTAGGTGAGCTGAGCACCCAAAGGTTTCCTGCTATGGGGCTGGCAGAGCCCCAGCTGGTTGCCTCGAGCTTCTCTTTGTACCTGCTGCTTCCTCTGTCCCTGCTCAACCTCGAGGAGCTTGTGGTTAACAGGCACCTAATTGATTCGGAATAATCCTGACAAGTTTTTGCAGTCCTCGTGGTAATCCGCTCCTTCCAAGTGAATAGCTCGGGCCGGAGCTCGTGGGTGCCAGCTGCTTGGCTGCATTCTTTCATTTTCAGATCACGCTTTCGCCTTAACCCTTCTGTGCCTCATTCTCTTGCAGACGTTGCAAGCGCTGGTACTTTCTCATATCCCTCTCCTTGCAGGCGGCTCATTCTTCATTATTTTCCTCCTTGCGTGATAAACAATAACTGGAAGGGGCTGGGGAAAGATGAGAAAAGACAGCAGGTTAGACAGCATGGGATGCTCTTAGGGCCATCAGCGTATTTGGAGGGCTTTGGGGTCAGCCTTGTACCTGCACTGTTTGCAATAATTACACTGTTTGCAATAATTAATCTGTGCTGGACACTGTTTGGGTTTGCTTTGGCCTTCGGAGTTGCTATTTATACCTGGCAGCGGAGCGGAAAGCGGGACCTCGCTGCCTGTTTGCACTGAGGGCGCATTGTGCAGGTGGCGCCTGCCTTGTCCCCTGGCTTCCTGCTGTCAACACGGAGCACTGGAATGTGCCGTGGGACGATGCTGTCCCCTCCTGCTGTCCCTGATGCTGGGGGAAACGTGATTGTGGGTTTTATTCCCCCCTACCCTGTTGCTGGGGGTAAAACCACACTCATTTGGAACATGTGCCGAGGGCTTGAAGCTGGTTCCCCTGCGGCTCTCCCTGGATGATTCCCTGGGTAATTCCAGGCTAATGTTTTTCACTTGCCTCTATGTGAGCCCTCCTGGTGCCCCAGAGCTGGTGCTGAGCCCATCCAGTGGGATTAAGCTCCCTCCTCTCTATTCCCCTCCATGCAATGCCTGGAAGAAGGGCTGGGAGCGGAGCTGGGGATGCACTTGGGTTAAGCTTGGCTCCAGCATCGCTCCGTGCGCTTGGTCCTGGCACGGGGTTTCGTCCGTGCCGCAACACAGGGATGCTGCAGGACAGCATCCTCTGCATCCCTCCCTCCTGCGACTGCAGCGGAACTCGGCATCTTTCGGCATCGCTCGTATCCCCCTTCCCGCATCCGTGACGCGTCCCCGGCTGCAGCGCACGTCCCTCCTGCCATTGCAGCCGGGGGGCTGTCGCCTCCTTTTCCGCTGCCGCTTTCCCGGCGTCCCCCTGTCCTGCCGCCTGGGAATGGTACGGTCCTGCCTCCAGCGCCCGGCGCTCCGTGGACGTTGCTAGAAGGGGAAGGCACCGGTGCGGGCGGCCGCATCCAGCCCCGAGACGTGCGGGTTTGGGGACAGGAGACTCCTGGTCCGCTCCATCCCCAAGGAAGCATGACCCAGGGAAAGGTAGGAGGGAGCTGGGCCCCTGTCTCGCCTCGGTTACGTAACTGCAAAACCGGGGGAAAAGCAGGGAGGTTAACGGAGGGATGGATGGATGGGGGGCATCTCTGCGGAGGAGGGAGCGGGCACCGATGCCCAGTGTGGTGGCCGCTGCACCACGGGTGGTAGGAGATGGGAGGGACAGTGGTGGTGTTGCAGGGTTGGGGGTGTTTTTATTTTGGCTTTTTAATGATGGACCTTGGACCTGCGGCCATTTATTCCATGCAACCTGGGGCTGGCACCTGCCCTGGTCATCTCCTTCCCCACGCAAGGAGCTCCGGGTTTTGGAGATTCTCCAATTTGGGGAGCCTGGAGCGGGGGCTGTGCATCCTCTGCCAGCACCGTGCGCCGTTGCCATAACGACGGTGCCCGGATGCAGCGGCCGTCCAGCTTCCCTGTGAGTGACAGCCCTGTCCCTGCGGCTTGTGGGGACGCACCCTGTGATGCTGAACAGTCTCCCACCTTGACAGTGGGCAAAGGACACCAGTCCTCATCCCCAGAGATTGCTGGAAGGTGGTTTGGATCGTATTTCCAAGGAGAAGCAAGTTCTCCGCTCTGAGAATGCCTCTTTGCTGGGATTTTATAACCAAAGGCTTCAGCAAGTTTATGCATTTGAATGTCCTGCTAGGAAAATACCCTTGGCTGCCTGGGTAATTCGGGAAGTGGAAGGATTTAGGTTTCCATGTCCCTTACGACATGTTCAAATTGCAGCCAGCAGCTCTGACGTGGAGGTCTCAGCAGGTGCCCTGCCAGGTTCCTGCAGTTTCCAACCCCTTTTTTCCAACCTCTTTTTGTTTCCCTTCCCTTCCCCGCAGCTCTCTGTGAACGCGAAGCCCCCAAACCCGGAGGGGCAGGGGGAGAAGAAGGATGCGGCCGCCGCGCCACCGGCCCCTCCGACCTACGAGGAGGCGACGGCGGGAGAGGGCACGAAGGCGGGCGCCTACCCCGCGCCGCCGTCCGTGCCGCTCCACCCCAGCTGGGCCTACGTGGACCCCAGTGAGTCCTTGCAGCGGGGCCGGGGGTTGCTGCTCTGCATGGGGCTGCAATGTGGGCTGAAGAGCATCTGAGGGCTGTAAACCCTATATATATATTTATACATATAAATATATATATATTTGTGTGTGTGCCAGCTCCCCCAACAGCTGGACCACGTTGCTTTCCAGATGTGGGATTGGATTTTCAGTGCTCTGTCCCCTTCCTACGACCACTTGGCTGCTTTGCAACATTGCAAAGAGTCCCAGCTCAATCTGCCAAGCAGTGTCACCTTCTAGGGGTGGGAGAACCCTCGTGCAAAGCATTTTTGGGGACACTAACACCCCTCCTCTCTCCCACTGGTCCTGGGCTTGCAGAGAAGCTGCTGCTGCAGCAGAAAGCAGTGCAGCGGCATCAGTGTCGCACAAACAGCTTTTCTCCCCTGGGCACCACGTGCGGTCTCGACTCGGGGCCGTGGCGGGTGCACAAAGGCCCTGCTGTGCCCTGGCATGGGGAAAAGTGCCACGGAGCGGCCGGCCTGGCTCTGGGATGCGGCAGCTGATGGGGATAAGTGGGCAGAGGAGCTGCGGCTCCACCACGGAGCTGGAGCTGCGGGTCCCTTGCTCAATTCCCTGCTCTGCAGGCAGGACGGCAGCAGCTGCAGGGATGGAGAGGTTTAGGGAAGAGAGGGAAATGGAGCATGCTATCCCTTGGGATGTTCTACATGCTCCGGTGGCTTTGCAGGCTTGCTTTGCTTGCCTTTAGGGGCCAGAATCAGAGGGGTTAAACAACCTCCCGGCTTGCTCTAATAACCACCTGGGTCCCTTCCTAATCTCCCCCAAATTAGCATGAGAAAAGCCCAGAGGGGTGCTGGGGTTGCTGGTGTCCCCAGGACTTGGGATGCATCATCTGCTGCCGCTGCCCTAACGAGCCCGGCAGGATTTCCGCTGCTCGGCCGCGCTCCGTGCGTCACCGCATCCCTCCCCGCCGCTGCCTCCCTCCGTCTGTCCCCGTCCTGTCCCACGGCACGTGCGACGCCGGGCGTAGCTGCAGGGAAGGGACGCGCGTTTCGGGTTGCTCCCTTGAAATGCAGCAGCAAAAGGGCCCGTCCCCTGCCCTCGGAACTCCCCGTGGGGACAGAAATAGCTGGGCCTGAGGTGGGAGGCGACAGGGATGCTTGCCTGGGGGGAGGAAAACCTGCTCCGTTCCTCGGAGGCATTTAGAGACCTAATTTGGCATTTAGATACCTTGATTGCTTTGACGCAGGAGGCACCGAGCTGTCCCCGAGGCCAGGGCCGCAGGTGCACCCGGTCCTGCGGTGACGGCATTGCCCAGAAACGCAGGGACGAAGCGGCGCGGGGGGTTGTCCCTGTGGAAGGAGAAACAGGAGACTCGTTAGGCAGGAGAGGAGCACAAGGGATTTATCTCCTGCCAGGCTCCCCAGGGAGAAGAGGCTTCTGCAATAATAAAGCGGTGAAGTGGAGGTGGTTTTGGAGCAGAGCCTTGGATTTGGTTCTGGTGTCTGAGGTTGCAGCCTGTCCTCTGGGTTTGAGGGTCTTGCTCCATCCGCCTGATGGGTGTGAGTGTCACCATGGCCTCCGTCCCCACATTGGAGCTGATTAAAAAGCCTTGTGAACGCGGGGATAGAAGCACCCAGCAATCAGGCATATGACTGCACAAGCATTTGCACAAACCTCGTTTCTATTAGGAAACCCATTTGGGGAGGCTTGGGATGCAGGAAGCAATATCTGCAAGAGGAACAAGTCACATGGGGGATGAATATGCAAAGATAACTGATTTCCTTGGGGTTTTTGTGAGCTGGGAGTCTCAGGGTTTGTGCTGGTCTCATTCCCACAAGGGAAGTGGGGAGGTGGCAGCTCTCTAATTGTCATTATGGGCTTGGGAGAGAGGAGCTGATCCTGGTATCCTGATCAAGCAGCCATTTGCAGGAGGGTTTTCCACCTCTATCCATCCTTGGAGATGCTCCTAATAAAATGCAGGAGTGGGAGGGAAGCCAAGCGCATCTCTGCACCCGCGGAGGATGCGTCTCCCTAGATTTTGCGGTACAATAGGAAAAAAATCTTCAAGTCTGGATGTGCTGACCTGTAGTTTGTCACTAGTGGAGGGTTGTCCCGGCTCGGGGGGAGCTGACCTGTCTGTCTCCTGCTCCAGGCAGCAGCCCCAGCTACGGCAGCGGCGGGTACCCGGGTGACATGGAGATGCTCACGACCTTCAGCTGGGACGACAGGAACGTGCGCAGGGTCTTCATCAGGAAGGTACAGAGCGAAGGGACCACCCTGGCCTGGGGGGGACCCTCAGCTCTGGGGCCTGGGCTGCAGGGGGGTATTTAACCCCCTTCTGAAACGGATGGAGCTTGGCCGGGCCTCGGAGCCGCTCGATGGGAAGCTCTGCAGGTCTCCCCCATGGTTTCTCTTTTCAGGTTTATGCCATCCTCATGGTCCAACTCTTGGTCACCGTGGTCATTGTGGCTTTCTTCACCTTCTGGTAGGTCTCCTGTCCAGTAGGAAGATTCTTCTTTGTGTCCTGTGCGTGACCCGCTCCTATGTATCTCTTAGGGGCGTTGTCTGTTACTCAAATATCTAAAAATCTTTCTCGTGTGGTTTAATAGAGAGTAAGACTGAAGGACCCTAGGGTCATTCAGCCCATTGGGTGCCCCAGGTACCACTCCTGCATGCCCCAGCTGGTGCCTTGTCCCTCTGGGAGCTTCCCCTGCCCTGTGTTCCCCTCCTTTGGGTCTGAACTGCTGCTTCGTAGCTGGGCACCTTCTCCAGGACGTGAAAAGTCCCTGATCTCTCAGCTCTGTCTCCCTTGGGCACCAGTATTTTTCCTTTGGGAGTTATCGAGGCCATCGGCCACACGGCTCCCTTGCTTTCGGGATGGGGTTACCTCTGCTCGCGGCAGTGGATACCCTGGGCTCCAGCCGCCGCTTGGATGACTGAGCACTCGGGCCACGTGCAGATCAAATTGCAGCTCGAATAAATAAATGACCCGCTGTCAGCTCAAGGAGTTCAGCTCCTTAATCACCTGCAGAAGGCAGCGGCTGCTCCCCTGAGCAAGGCTGACCGTGTAATCGATAACAGCGGGGCCATCCTTCCTACCTGACAGGTTTAAATTCTTTCCATTTGGTCGGTCTGCTGGGTAAATTCTGCCATGGCGTTGGGCTGCCTCGCTGCATCC
This sequence comes from Crypturellus tataupa, assembly GCA_034781795.1. Classification (NCBI taxonomy): domain Eukaryota; kingdom Metazoa; phylum Chordata; class Aves; order Tinamiformes; family Tinamidae; genus Crypturellus; species Crypturellus tataupa. The sequence goes on along the minus strand of JAWLRI010000371.1, from coordinate 148,434 downwards.
CCTGCCGTGCCACCCCGAGCACCTTCCTGGGTTTAATTTAGCAGTGATTTGTGATGTGATTGACACGTTGTGTTCGCTCAACGCTGCCCTTCTCTGTCTTGCAGTGAGCCGGTCAAAGGGTACATCCAGATGAACCCTGCCTGGTACTGGGCTTCCTAGTGAGTATTGGTGTCCATTCCTCTGGTCCCGCACATGCCAGATGCCTTTGGATGAGTCGGAATATGGGGTTTTTTTCCAACCTTGTCTATATCTTGCATATGGGGAGTTGCTCTTCTATGTATTGGGTAGTGGTGAAAAGGCATCTCCATCCAGAGATGGAAATGAGTTTGAGGAACAGGAGCAGACATGTGAATGCTGCTGGCTCGTGACTTGCCACTCTGCAAAAAAATATTTGCCCTGGTAAATATGTGAATATTGCTTACGGAATGCAGCAAAATCAAGGAAACAGTGCAGAAATGCGGGGGTGGGTGTGGAAAGGATGCTCAGGATACTTCTACGGCTTAATTTGGGGGCTGTTTCCTTGCAATCAAGGAAGCTGCCTGGGTTTGCCCCTCATGCCTTGATAAACACCAGACACGTGTAGAAGGGAGCAGGCAGGGTTAAGAGAAGGGGAAGAATTTGGAGGTATTAGGGTGTTTCTGGCCCCGTCTGGGCGCAGCTGTCTGACCTGGTTCGTCACTGCAGAGCTGTTTTTGGTGCCCAGGACCTGGGATCCCCTTCATTAGACACGGTTGGACCAAAAGGTCAGCGAGGAGGTAGCTGAGGTTGGGCCTCTGCATTCAGATATTTGCAGTTGCTGCTCCTTGACTGAGTTAGTGCTGCTAATTAAGCAGGCAGAGCGCACAATGCAATTGACTGTGAATGAGGCTCTGTGAATCTGGCTTTAATTAGTTCACACCCAAAGCATGAAATGTGTCCAGGCCTGGAGATGAGGCACCAGCTTATATAACTTGAAATAATAATAATAAAAAAAGAACGAAGATAGCACGATGAACCCGGCACTAACATGTTTACAGTGACCTTAAAGGAAGGTGTTATGGTCTCCTCCTTAGCTCGCAGATTGGACATGCAGCAATTCCTTGCAGGGCTTTTTGGAAGACAGGATCAAGCTCTGATGAAGTCTTTGCTTTCCCCTCTGGTCTCCTGTCTTGCAGCTTCCCTGCCAGTTTACCATGTGCTTCTCTTTAAATAGGAGAAAAACAAACATGTTTTGGGCCAGTTGGGGATAGAATCTGGACTTAGTTTTTGGGCTGCTGTTCTCTCAGCTCCTGGCGATGGTGGCAGGCGGATGCAGGGGCTCTGTTCCCTCCACGTTGCTTTTCCACCTATTCAGCCGTGTCCGCTCTAGCTTTCCTGGTTTCCCTGCGGGAGAGCACGGCTCAGGTTTATCTCCGGAGTGTTTATCACGGCCCGTGGGGTTTGCCGTCACGTTCGCTTGCTAGACCCGAGGTGACTGGCTATCGCGCTGCCATCGGCGCTGCTTTCTCCCCCAGGCGCTGGGTGAAAGCAGGTTCCTGCTGCACCGTAACCCATGGGTGCCGCGGAGAAACGTGATGTTCGGGGCAGAGGGAGACGGTTCCTCAAGCTGCTGAGTTTTTGCTTTGCTGAAGGGTAAAGTCATGCGAGAGAAATAACTTCCCCTTGACCCGCGTGGCTTGTGCAACAGCATTAGGCTTGGGTCTGTGGGTCTCTCTTTGGAGGATCCTTTTGCTCTTCCCTGAGTTCTTCCCTGGGGATTGGAGCAGTAGCATGGGGGCAGGTTTGCTTCCCCTTCACCAACACACACAGCTGGGGTTTTCCTCCCTAACCTGCCCCTTTCCTCTCTTCCTTGCAGCGCTGTTTTCTTTGTGACCTACTTGATTCTGGCTTGCTGCTCTGGACCCAGGTAAAATGTTCTGTTCTAAACAACCCGAGGAAATGAAAGATGAATGCTTTAGGCATTTGCCAGCGCATTGCACAGATGGGAAGCCAAACTGCATTGCTATACAGCTCCAAATGCGCATTACTGGCTACCGTGGAAGGTCTGGTTGCTTTGTGGGGGTATCGGGGAGATTCTTGGCACCTTGTCCCAGCAGCAGCCTCACTGCTCCCTCGTTCCCTGCAGAATGACCATCTGCTTGCATCACCCCTGCCATGCGCTGCACAGACCATTAATTATACGATACCTGCTCTGCAGAGCTGCTAAGCAGCGCCGGCTCCTGTGTCGCAGGGCTGACCGGCCTCTGTTTCTTCACTTGCAGGAGATACTTCCCCTGGAATCTGATCTTGCTGAGCATCTTCGTAAGTGGTGCATCTGGATAGCGTCTGCCCTGCCTCTCCAGCCAGCATGGGTTTCGCAATTGCTCCAGGCGGGAGAAGCTCTTGTCTGGCCCCGTGTCCCACAGAAAGCAGGAATTTCATCCTGTAATTGCCCTGCACTTGGGCCAAAGAGCTGTAATTGAACTAGAAAGTGATAAGCAGGAGAGAAGAGGGCCTCTGTCTAAAGCCAGTGCCCGTGGAGGATGGTGAGGGGTTAGGATCTGGGCATGGCACAGGAGGGACCGAGGGGATGGGGACGCAGGGCCTGGGCTGGGACAGCTCTTAGGTTGTGCTCTGCCCTTGTTTTAACCTTCCTCGTGGTCATTATTCAGCTGAGTACCCAAAACTCTGCAAAAACTGCATCTCATGCATTGGTTTAAGAGGTTTCCTGCCCTTATGATTATCCTTGTCTCTGAGATTGAAGTGCTTCTCTGCTGCATGTCCCTGGGACATGAATGCAGGAGTAAAGTGATTCTTTTTCCCTCCCAGACTCTCTCCATGGCCTATCTCACCGGGATGCTCTCCAGGTAGGTTGGACACGGGGTCCCTGGAGCTCTTCCTCTGAAAAACAGTTTCTCACTTCTGAAATACTTGGGTTGATGGATCCCTTTGGAGCTGTTCCAGCAGCCCCATGAGGCCTGACCTTCCCTAGGTCTCCCCTCACGTGTTCTCTGCTCTCTGGGAGCTATGGTGGGACCTCCAGCACTTACTTTTTTGTAGTCTGTGGCTTTGCATCCTTTCGCCTGTGTTTTCACCGGTGCAATCTGCTCACAAGATCAGCCCTGGCTCACGTGGGTCCCTGGTGATGAAGCAGATGAGCCCGTGGGTGTTGATGGACACACGCTGGGGACAAAGAAAGTGGTGGCTTCAGCAACTAAGGGAAAATACTAGTGATATCACTAATGAAAACCCAAGGGAAGAGTGGGGACCTGGGGTGTCTTCGGTCAAATTTGCTGCTCTAACCCACCAAAGTCAGCAGTTAGAGCCACTGGAAACTATAACCTAAGTCTATAGCCTCTGTATGTTTAAATTCCTCCATCCTTTGCAGCTTTCTGAGATCCAAGCCCCCGTGCTATGAGCACATTGATAGTGTAACAGCTTTCTGATTCCTCATTGTGCTGCTATGGTATTTGTCATTTTATTTTTATTACCTCCCGGGTTGAATCCTCCTCCTCTCCATCTGCCCATGGACACATAGATTTTTATGGTAAATTCCCGTCTTAGCTGCTCGTGAGTTCCCAAGAGGCGTAGATGTGCCCTGCTGCTTACCCTCTGCTATTTAAAGCAGGAGGAAAGCCCAGCTGATCTTTCTGCATATTCAGCCTCCCCTTCCCTTTTGACATAAGCAGGAATTCAGGGCATTTTCTATACCCAACTCCCACCTTTTTTATCTGTCTGCACTGACCTTCTGCCTGTCTTTAATCCCTCCCGTGGGAGTTAGAAATGTGGCTTTGCTGTTAATTTTGCAGCTATTACAATACCAAGTCGGTCCTCCTGTGCCTGGGGATCACGGCCCTGGTGTGTCTCTCCGTCACCATCTTCAGCTTCCAGACCAAGGTGAGCGTGGGCAGATTATTCCCTCTGGGAAAGGCACCTTCCGTGGGCAGGGTCAGGGTGTGCTGGGATTGAGGGGTTTCGGAGCAGGGCTCTGGGATGGGAGCAATGTGGGGGTGCTGGGATATGAAGTGGGATTATAGGGATGTTATGAGAGGTGCTGGGTAAATAATGCGTTGGGATAAAGATGGGATTTGAAGATGCTAATGTAGGGGCTAAGATGAGTTTTGGAGAACTAGGCTGGGGTACAGACAGATCCTGAAATTTGATAATACCAAATAGTGGCACAAATACGAACAACAGGCTTTGGGATATAAGGAATGCAGCAGGTACCCGGCAATAACATGAGTGTTGGGTGCTCTTTGCTCTACGATGGCTACTGCACTGTTGGCCAGTTCCTGCCCTGGGGCTCTGCCCTTGTAACACGGTGCTCTTTGCCTCCGCAGTTTGACTTCACCTCCTACCAGGGTGTCCTCTTCGTGATGCTCATGGTGCTCTTCTTCGGTGGCATCATTTTGGCTGTGATTCTGCCCTACCAATACGTGAGTAACGCCCTGCATCCCTCCTGCCTTGCCAAGTGCCACCAGTGTTGGCACAAGGACGGGAGCCCCAAACATCAGCATCAAGCAGGCAAACTCCAGGGGTTGGCCCAAGATGGGGTGTCCGTGTCCCTCTAGCTGGTCTCTTTTCCAAAGGAGCAGCTTGGGACCACACGTGGTGGAGGGTCTGGAGCAGTGTGGAGGGTCTGGTCTCCATCTAAGAGCCTCTCATTAGGCAAGTCATCATTCAAGCAAGAATCTGACAGATCTTGATAAAAGAGGGGCAGGATGGGGCTGCACAAGCTCCATTAATCTCCTCGAATACCTTCTTGCACCTGGCTTTGCTCACAGAAACCTCTAAATATCCTTCAAACCCTCCTGCATCTCACCTGGCTCCCTGGGGACCCAAGTCGAGGGCCACATGTGCGGGAGATGCTCCCCTGTTGCTAGCCCTGGAGTTGGACAGAGGGGAACACAAAGGCATTTCTCAAAACAGGAGTTTGGTTCTTGGTTACCTGCATTTGAGTCCAACTCTTGTGTGCACCTTGCGCGAGGGTAAACCAGCGTGCGCTGCCAAGCCGCTGCCATGCGGTGGTTGCGACAGCTGCTGATATCTTGATGCGCAGCAAGATAAGCATAGCTCAAGGCTGCTTCAATTTCGCTTGTCTATCAGGGCAGCAGGCTGAGATTTGGGCTAGGTGATCTCCAAAGGTCCCTTCCGACCTTGGGGATTCTGTGATCTCTGGGCTGAATCTGCAGCCCTTGTGGACACCTTTTCCTGCAGCTGTTCTGCTAGTGCAGCGTGAGGCTGTGTCCCAGGGAGCGGGGTTTGAATTTGGGTCTCAATTACAGTGAATTTCCCACTGTGATTGCAGTAGATCCCGGAGTTTTGTCTCCCTTGGAAGCATCTTCTGCTTCTTCCAGAGGTATCAATCTTGTCTGGGTGAACTACTGCCTTCCAAGATTGCTGAAAAACATGACTGCAACAGGATAGAGCTTAGTAGGTCCCCAAAAGACCCCAGCCTTGTTGGGAAAAGCTGTTTTGAAACCCAAGTTCCTGACCTGGAAACTTATGAGCCAAACGAAGACTAAAGTGAGAGGGCAAAATGAGGCTATTATTTGCCATGAAAAGGCCAATAATAAACTGGGATGGAGCTGGAAACTGTGTGAGTCCAGGGCTCTTACAGCACTTTCCCTGCTTTGCCTCCTCCAGAGCAGAGTCAAGCTCTGTCAAGTCCTAATTAATTAGTTTTCTCCCAGCAACTCATTGATGTATTTGCTGCTTTAGGTCCCCTGGCTCCATGTGATCTACGCCCTGCTGGGTGCCATCATCTTCACCATGGTGAGTGCAGTGCTGGTCACAGCAACTGGGAACGTGCGGGAGAAATCAGAGAATAAACGTGGAGCAAAAGGATTTTGCCCTGGAGGGTGTGCAGGGAAGGAAGGAGTAAACGGTAGGATTGCAGAGAGCTCCACATCCTCAAGTGGCTCATGAATAGCAATTAGCGCCGTGATGTCAGCGCGGTCCAAAGGAGGTGCTGGTGTACGTGACCGTGTCGGAGCGGAGCATGGAGCGATTGGCAAACCGGGGCCGTATGCGCAACACTAGGTGTGAGCGGGAGAAAGCAGAGCCGGAGCAAAAGGCCTCTTTGGAGTGGGGGAAAAAGCAGAGGCTAAAGCTTGGCACGGCAATGGGACCAGGACTGCAGGGCTTGAGAGGAGCCTGGGCATGAAGGGTGGCTGCAGGTGAGAGTAAAACCAAGTTGGGGCAGGATAGGGAACGGGGATGAGTTTCATTTAGGGGTGGGTTGTAGGAAGACTCTCTCCAGGCTGTGGCTTGGGACGAGGGTCACTAGAAGTGGCATTGCTGGCAGGGAAAACCCTGCAGGCCAACAGCACCTTTAGCCCAAATGGAAAACTCGATTCCTTCGACTGCTGCCAGCCTCTTCCCGGAGCGTGTCCCGGCAGCGCCGTGCCTGCTCCTTGGCTGTGGGAGTTGTCTGGGAAGCGGCTTGGCGTTACCTCGAAGTGGGGGTCAGGAGGAGGGCTGCCTTGGGGAGCAAGGCGGTGCCCATTGGGCATGCTGTGAATAAGAGCAGTTGAGCAATTTCATTTAATAACTAATAAAGTCATTTCAAGAGAGCTCGGATATTTCTTCTCTGATTCATGATTAAAGACTGCCCTGTAAAACATAAGTAGGCTAAACATCTTATAATTACCCATAAACTTCCATCAGAAGCTCAGCTGGTGCAGTTGGCAGTGCCAGGCCTGTCAGCTCAGCGTGACGATCCGTCTGGGGAGATCGATGGTTATTTATGACCGGAGATGTCAGAGCTGTCGGATGATGCCAGGGAACACAGAGATGCTCTGCCAGCTCCGGGGAGCTTTGTGCCCAGGTGGCACCCTGGGTTAGGATAAAGGAGGGGATGGAACATGTCCTCGTGCCACTAGGAGGTGGCATGGAGGTGTGGGGTTTGTGCCACCACCCTGTCTCACTGCCCACATCTCCTGCTGTGGACTGTGTCTCCCTGCAGATGGTCTGGGCAGTGGGTTCCTGCCCCAGCAGCAGAGCCGTGGTGGCTTCATGGGTGAGATCTGCCCTGGCTCAGGTGTGAGTACAGCTCGGGTAGACGTTCGCTCTGCTTGGGGTCTGCTTACGTCTGCCAGCGGCTCCGCACAGGCTTGCCCAGGGTCTGGGGCATGTTTCACAGCTGATTCAGGTGCAAAGTCTGTGCTTGCAGGTTCGAGCTGCAAGGCTGGGCTGTCTGGATGATGAAACCGGAGCGCAGTAAGAGGAAGCAGTAATTCCTTGGCCCATTTGTTGCTCTGGTGATGCTGAAATGTCCCCTTGGTCCAGGACACTCTGTAACCTGGCGGGGTCTTTCTGAACTGGAGGAAGTACAAGAGTAATAAGTCATCGGGACAGGCTGTGGAGGAACATGAAATGCTCCAGGGCTGAGCTGCAGGACACGTCCGGGATGGATGAAGCGACAGGGAGCCTTGGGAACAGGCACAGAGGAACAGTTAGGCTCAGGGCTGGACTATTGAGTGAAATGAAGGGGAAAGTCATAACTCATGATCAAAGTGGCGTTCTAAGCTTTTTAAGCAGCAGTTATGGCCCATAAAAGTGGTTGTCTTTCATTGTGGGTTCACTAAAGCAAGTGGGACAATTCCTGCTAAGCGCTTTATGCCTCTCTGTGCCAAATCATGTGCGATTGTGTGACTGCGTTTTCCTCCTCTTTTCCTGCAGTTCCTGGCATTTGATACCCAGATGCTGATGGGGAATCGTCGGTACTCGCTGAGCCCGGAGGAGTACATCTTTGGAGCCCTCAATATCTATCTGGACATAATCTACATTTTCTCCTTCTTCCTCCAGTTCTTTGGCTCCAGCCAGGAGTGAATGCGGCAAGGCAATGTCTTCTCTTTGCTGGCAAGGCGCATGCTTTAAAAAAAAAAAAAAAAAGAAAAAGGTTAAAAGGAAAAAGATGAAAAGAGGGAAAAAAATTAACTACCCTTTCTGGCCCACTAGCAGGCTCCATTCCATCAGCTGAGCAAAGCCCCTGGGTTCCTTATGCAGCTTGTATATATGCTGTTAAACGTCTGTGACCCAGAAAGCAAAGCAGGGCTTAAGTGTTGTGTCTCCTGCTTCTATTCCTGCTGAGATCAAACCAGATCAGGGACTGGGAGGCATCAGGCCAAGGTCTTTTCCCCAAAGGCTGCCAGAGTTGCCTGTCTGTGTCTTGCACCTTGTGGGATGCTGAAATGCTGTGATCAGTTCTGCAAAGGGAAAATAGTGTTGGAAAAAGTGAAAGACAGGGAGTTTTGCTAGAATTCTGGCAGGAAAATGAGCAGAAAAAAAGGAAAAGGCTAGGGAAATTCTTGCATCTCCCCTGTTTTCCACCTGTGTTCTATTTCTTCACGGAGATTATGGCTCCTCCTGATAGTGCCTGCTTTGGGAAAGGCAGAGCACAGGATCCCATAGTCTGGATGTCCTTCTAGCAACCGGTCCTCCGGGCACAGAGGAACCTGTTGTTCAGGCCGTGCAGCTTCTTTGAGGACATCCCTAATGCAGGAAGGGTTTGTCTCTATCTGGCCGTGGGGCTGAGGTTGTGCCTCCCTCCTGGCCTGGTGTAGCAGGGCTGCTCCTGTGCCCCTATCCTGGGGACACGTTTGCCAGTGCTCTCTGAAGTGCTGCCCTTCATTTGGAGGGCTGCCATCCCGTGGGAGGACAAGTGACAGGCAAAGAACGGATGGAAACCTGAGCTGCAGAGTCTGTGCAAAGCCAGGGACTTGGGGAGAATGGGGATGAGATCCTGTCATCCATCGTAAGGATCTTGATGCCTTCATGCCAGTGTCTTGATGACTAGAGATTAATGGCCCTAAGTGGTTACTGTGCAGAGCCTAAGGCCAAGGCGAATGCCCGTTGCTTGGAAAAGTGGGTGCTGCTGTGTCACCTCTTTGGCTCTGGCTGTTTTCCAGCTCTGCTCTCTTAAACAGGGATGTCAGTGAGGGCATGGGATGCCTCAGAGTGTGCAGGTAACTTTCCATCTTCCCCTGCTCGCATTCCCCTGTTTGGGGATCATCTGGCTAATTTCTAACTGTAAAGCTCCAGGTGGAGATAAGGGCCCTTTTGCTCTTATTTAGAAAGTGATCCTTCCCGCTGATAGAACCCCGTATCTTCAATCTCCTTGGGAATGCCAGGGTAAGTGCGTCACCGCGCTGCCTCTAGCGATCCCCGCGTGTTAGCGAGCGGCTATGCCAAAATGCTCCAGACTGCACATTCCTCCTCTGCTGCTGCCCTGGCTTTTACCCCTCACATGTTGTGTCCTCCTGGCGCACGTGCTCAGCGCCCTGAGTCGGGCAGAGGAAGAGGAAAGTTACTGTGCAAGGAGTGTGAGCGCTTTTGCTAGCTAAGCTCCCTCCTGGGCATTTGCCTTTGGATCCTGAGCGGCTGCGGGGACAGCAACGAAAACTGGTGCTTCCCAGCTCAAAAAAAAAAAAAAAAAAAAAAAAAAAAAAAAAAAAAAAAAAAAAAAAAAAAAAAAAAATCCCACTTTCTGGGATAAAGGAGACTAATTAGGTAATAGCAAGGTGACTCCGTGATCCACTGCCTTCAACGGCTGAGCAGGCAGACCTGGGAGAGGGGAGAGCATGGGAGAAGCCTCAAAAGTTTATGAAATATGAAGGTAGAAAGGGAATTTCATGGCTCAAGTATTGCTCTAGTTGGAGCCATGCAGGTGCTCCTGAAAGAGCTTGGATGGGATGCACAGCCTCTGCCCTGGTAAGCTGCTGTGTTGCTCAGAGCAAAAGTCCTGTAGGTATTCCTGCTTCCCAGCTTTGGAGGGAGGAATGAGGCTGGTGTTACTAAAACTCTCAGCCTCAAAGTCCAAGAAATTGTCCCCTGGAAGAGGCTTCAGCCCTGAGCTCTGCAGCTGCCCCTTCCCTCCACACTGGGTTCCTCCCAGCTGGCTCTGGATGTGGGGAGGAGAAGCCTGGTCTGCAGCCGACTCTGCTTCTCTTGCGCTTTCGCCTGCTGTGGAGTGACTTGTCTGCTGCTCCCCGAGCTGCTGCTCCCCTCCTGGCGCTCTGCTCCCGAGTAGGAATTGTCTGCATGGCACCTGCAGCTCCTTCTCCAGGCCACCTAAGTGGAGATGTCTCACTGTCCTCCCGTGTCCCTTAGCAGAACCATGGGGCTCCCTTCTTGCATGTCACCCGGGTCCTGTTCTGCACTGACCCCCTTGCTCTTCACCATCACCCACTCAAGCCAGTGAATAATATGAAAACAGGGATGGAAATCCCAACAGGGCTGAAAATGGCAGATTTAGGCAAGTTCTTCCTGGGTTCTCTGACCCACTGGGCAGGGGCAGTGCAGGGCTGTTTCTCTTCCTCTGTGTAGATGCCCTTTACTGGAGGTCTGCATCACCCAGGCCCTGGCTCTGTATCCCCCGGCCTCTCGTCCAGCTGTTCTTATGATTTCACTGTAAATAGAATTTTGTATTTTCTCTGAACATTGCTAATAAATTGTTGCAAAACCGTTCTCCTTTGCATGGTCTCTTTACCAAGGGGTGACTCCTGGAAGTTCTGGGCCTGCAGCTAAGGTCTCATTCCTTCTAAAATGGGAAGAATGGACAAGGCTACAGGAAGAGGAGACAGAGCCCAAACTTTTTACTCAGATCACCCTGTCCTGCTGCTTAGGACTAAGTAGCACATCCTCAATAAAGCAAAAAAAAAAAAAAATGGGGTCCAGTGTAACACATGTGGAATATTTGGGAATGGAGGGAGAAGGATCTCCCTGGGGTGAAACTTCTATTTTTTTAGCTATAAGGAGCCCCACATTTAGAAGCAGGGGGGGAATGCATGTCCCTTCCCAGAGGGACATTCCCCACACTCTGCAGAGAGGAACCCGAGGCCTGGAGCTTTCCTAATTAATTTGACCTAAATTGATGGCTGCTTTCGGAGGAGGTGACATGTCTATCTATACCCATCAGCAACGGAGGGATGATCAGTCCAGACTGCCAGCTCTGTCAGGAGAGAGAAATCCCAGCTGCAGCACCTTGTTGCAGCAATTCCTGCATCCTGGATAGAGGATCAAGAGGTGGGAAGGAGGGTTATTCCCAATGCTTTGCTTCCTGCAAAGGATTGCAGAAAAGAGCTCCATGGATGTGTAAAACTGGGGATTTTAGTGTTCACGGCTGCTCGGCATTACCTGAGCTATTGCCAGGCTGTTTTCTTGCTGCTCGTCTTTATCTTGGTCATTGCGGCTGCCTTTGCTGCGGTGAGGAAACGTTCCGCTGTCGCTAACTCGGCTTGCGCTGCGGGACGGCGCTTGCGAAAGGACGACGGCAGCGGGGACCGGCCGCACGCGCGGGGAGGCGGCGCTCGGCACCGGCAATTAGTCGCTCCTGGCGGCTGATCCTGTAATTATCCTAAGGAGAATCAATAAAAAGCCCAATCGTTTGGGCAAACGTCAACATTCGGCTCTTGAGGAACCGGGCAAAAATGCACGGGGCTGAAGGGGGTCTGTAATGTCCTGGGACCCCTGCGAGGGGCATGAGGATGGGGTGATTTAGGAGGGATTAAGGGATGTTGGAAAGGGAAACATTGGGATGTTTCCCCGCCTGCTGCAAACAGGAATTTGGGGGCCCTAAATGCAGCCACAGGGATCCAGGGGAGAGCTCGGGAGCCTTCCCGGAGGGACAGGGAGGCTCTGGTGAAATCAGGGAATTTGGGGCTTTCCTTAGGCCAACGCAGGTGTCGGCCGCGAGCCTCGGCCTGGCGTTTCCGCGATGCGGGCGCCCTCTGCTTCCAGCACCCGGGTAAGGCAAAACCGGTAAAAAAAAAAGTCACGGAGACGAACGTGAGTCCCGGCCTCCCTCTAGCGACGCTCTCCCGAATTTCGCCTTCTCCCTCAGCAGAACCCCAAAAAATAAAGAAAAAAAAAAAAAAAAAAAAAAAAAAAAACAAAAAAAAACACAAACCGGCGGGCCTGCACCCCCCGGAAGACGGGAGTGTCACCATGGCAACGTGAGGCAAGGTTACACCAGGCCTCGCTGCTTTGCCTCTATCCCTAAAACGGTTATTTTAAAGCGAAATCTCGAATAATTCCTGTTTTTAACGCTTTATCACAAGCAGACGCGGGGGGTTGTGGTGAGGGGGTTCAAGCTGGCGCTGTCCCTTGTCCCCATCCCGCTCCCTGTCGCTGTCACCCATGTCCGCGCATTAAAACCACCCAGCTTTGCGCATGCGCAGTCCCCCACCCGGAACGTTTCTCACCCGGACCGCTCCTTCCCGCTCCCATTTCCCGCCCGGCGCTGGGAGGATAAAATGGCGGCGCCCACAGAGGAGGGTCTTCCCGCGCTGGCGCCCGGCGCGGCGCCGTACGGCAACTTCCGCCATTACTCGCGGTTCCACCCGCCCGAGGGCCGCGTGCGCCTCCTGCCGCCGGGGCTGCTGAGGCGCCTCTTCCCCCCCGCCGCCGCCCGCCCGCTCACGGACACCCGCGCGCCGCCATCTTGCGAGCGGCGGGCACCGCTCCCCCCAACACGGCCTCCAGCCGACTTCCGCCCGCACTTGATGATGTCACGCGGAAGCGCCTCGCGGCCGTTGCGCGTGCGCGGACCGTTCAAGGAAGGGCTGCCCGGAGGAGGCCGCCGGAGCCGGGGCTGGGCCTTTCGGGAGCGTTCCCCGCGCTCGGAAACCGCTAGGCCCGCGCGACGGCAGAAGCCTCCCCCAAACTTTTTTTTTTTAATAGCTGTAATCAGACAGCGAAGAGCATTAAAACGCAAGATATCAGTTTATTAACTGAGAAACGGGCGTGAAAAACCCTTGGGTACTAGTGGCTGCAGACCAGAACTAAGGCTCCTGTCTTGGAGCCTAAGAAACCACCCAGGTGTAGCGCAGGGCTTCGCTTCCCGCTGAGGTCCAAACCGCGCCGTAACGCGGACTCCGCGGGCGACACTGCAGCGAGCGGGAAAGGCGGCGAGGCGCCCGTGCGCATGCGCGAGCCCGCGGCGCCTTCTAGAACCTCCTGGAACGGCCCGCGCCTCCCTGCTCGCTGCCCCCCGCGCGGCAGCGGTGACGACTGGCAGCGGCGCGGGCCAATCGCGGCTGGCGCCGTCGTCACGGCGGGGCGGGGCGCGCCACCGGATTGGGCGGGC